>JAWLRI010000003.1:1271587-1287884 GCA_034781795.1 Crypturellus tataupa | reverse complement strand
GCCGCCCCCCCCCCAGCCAGCATCATTATTTCTAGTGGCAGACGTGCAGTTCCTTGGTGCAGCGTTATGCAGCTGTCCGCAGTAGCGATCTTGTCGTGAGTGCAGTAGTGAACTTCTCCGCATCTTGGCCAACTTGTTTGTGTGTTTCCACTCTTCCTTCCCTATTTAGTGCGAGCCAGCGTCTGACTCGGCAGGCAGTGGCTGCCGGTTGAATATTCATATCGCTCCTCGGTTATGTACTGCGGTGGAGGCAGCTGCGCGGAGCTGGCTGCTCAGCGTGGGAGGCTGGCTCATGTTTGGAGCGCTCGCGTTACCTCTGACAGGGCACAGTGAGTTGTGCATCATTAAGGAAAATAATATGGAGCGGAATACCTGCTTCATGTGACCATAAGAGGTTCTGACCCAGGGCTGTATCGCTCTCGCTGGCAGCGCTCCAGTGGAGCCTTTCAGTGGAAGAAAGATGTGGCTTTTAGCATAGAGGTAGGATGTATTCAGAGGGGAAGAGTCACCTCTTCTGGTGGCTTTGCTTTCGTGGGTGCAGCTGGTCCTCTAATGTTTTTAAAGTAGTTCCTCATTAGGATCAACTCAGGGAGGTAACAGATGGCAGAATGAGGCTAAATTAGCAAGAACTTTGTGCTTTATTAATGCTCTTTTTCTCTCCAAGCAATATCTGGAGAGGGAAGCAGGAATAAAGGCACAGCTACGTTTGTGGCTAGCTCTGCCTCCATGTGCATGTGGTAGGCTGCTTCGCAGCACCTTTGGTCAGTAATAAAGGGTAGAGAAATTCTTCAATCTTTCACAGGGAAGAAAAAATAGCTAGTGCTATTGCAAGTCCCACTTGAAAAACAGTAACATTGAAGCTACATTAGAGGGTGAGGGAAGAGAAACAAAAATAGAGGAGACAGTTTTGTATTAAATACCAAGGAGGACACATGACCTTCTTGTTTTTTTTTTTTTTCTTTCTGGTGGCTCCAATACCCTGCATCGGTGTGAATCATTCTCTGGAGTCCAATTCGCAGGTGAGGCAACTGCCAGAAGTATGAATTTAGCTTGGAAAGCCTTTACGTTGCCAGCCCTGACCTGCGCTTCTTGCACATCCGCTCCCTTGCTGCGAGGTCTGTGTTCAAGTGCGAAACTGGGCAAGTCCTGCAGAGACTGACTGGGATTCTGGTGTCTAAATGTGCGTCTGGGATCAAGCCTACACCTTCATGGCAGTGCTATACTTTGTACAGCATATTTGCAATTTTGGTCTGCAGTATTTCTTTCAAGTTACAGTAATGAGAAGCATTGCGGAATTAATCCCCTCCAAGATCTGTCCTTCTCAGCCTGTGCAGCATCCTGGCCGGTCACTTTACTCCTTTACTCCTCTCGATGCATTAGTGAGTATGAAATCATGCTCCCTTTCCCAGACCTGCACTAAATCTGCAGTGGAAGCAAGTGCTCAAGCCAGTAAAAACAGATACAAGACAAAACAAAAGCAGTAACAGAGGCAAAACTTTGTACTCCATTGGGCATAGAGGTCTCTAGCAGACTTGGAGATTGCTGACTAGGGAGATAAACGTCCTCCGGGGTTTTTTTTTATCAGAAAAGCAGCTTAAGTGACTCACTTTTTCCCTGAGGATAGTCTTAAAACACTCTACTTGTTTTGTCTTTTGGTGGTCAGAAGCACAATTTATTCTGTTCTTTCTTGAAAAAAAAAAAAGAAAGAAAAAGTTTGATTAAAAAGAAAAACCCTTTGCAGGCAGCTCTGGACTGAGTTTAATGTTAAGGGTCTGTACAGTTCTGTAACATAGGGGCTAATGGGCATTACGTTCACTCGAGCCAGCACTTGAGCAAAAAAAATCAGCACTATTTTTAGTTCTCTTACAAGAAACCACTTGATTGTAAGGCCCGGCGAGCCACGGCGCTGGGATTACGAGGGGTTCACTGGAAAAGCAGGACGACGAGGCCCGGCAGCGTGTGAGGAGCGCGGAGAAGTCCGAGCTCATGTGGAGAAGCACCCCTCCAGGCTGAGTATTTTCAGGAATTACCTTCTTGCAATTTTAGCGCGCGTGTGAAACGGCTCAGCTAGCTGGGACCAGGGCAGGAAAGTGTTAGCTGGCTGCCGGGATCAGCGGCTGCCCTTACGGATTTCATTCCCTAAATTCCTGTCCTGACCGTCAGCTTTTAAATCTCATCTTGTTTCCTAACCATTTGCGGGGTTTTGCAGAATCATGGGCAAGTTGGCAAATGAGAGCAGCAAACAAGAAATAAGTTTCCGGAAGTGAAGGATTTTTCTCTTTTTTTTTTTCCTCTTTTTTTTTTTTCTTAAAATAAAGCCTTTTTGGAGACGGGTAAGTAGCCTGTAAGCAGTGCTGCTGTCCAGCCTTCCCTGCTAACCCTGTTAACTCGCAGACGAGAACGCGCTGCCTCTGCCTCGGAGTCAGGCGGCGAGGGATGCGATTAGAGCAGACGTGGGGCCAGGGCGGGGGGCCACCGCCGGTGCCTGGCACGGGGCAGCTCCGCTCGGCCTTCGTGCTCTCTCCCCCTCCAAGGACGTCGGTGGCCGGAGCCCTGGGTCCGCGCCCGGCCCCCGCTCACCTTGCGTCCCGCCGCTCGTCCCCGCGCCAGCCGAGCGGCAGCGCCCGCAGCCCGGGCGCTGGGAGGCAGGCGCTGGCCATTCCTGGGTGATGGATTCATGGGAGCAAGCGCTGCGGAGCAACAGATAGTGGCAGGGCCGGCCGGGGCTGTGGCGCCGGGGGTGCCTGCATGGTCGGCGGAGCCGCACGCTCCGGATCTACCCCTGCCTCGGCTCGTTGCCGCCGGTAAGCAGAGCTCTGTCCGGGATTCCTGGCATCTCGCTCGTCTCCTCCTCAGTTCCCACGGGCTGAACGGGGGCCCCAGGGCGTGCTTTTGGCTATACTGTGGGTGAAGGCGAATGGTCAGTCAGATTCATAGGAGGTAAACTTCTAATGACTTCTTAGGCCTCAAAAAAATTTTTTTTTCATGTTAAAATTGAAATCAACTGTTTTGGTTTGATTGATTCTGATAAGCCAGGATTCTTGTCTCGGAACACTGGCTATTAAAATGAAAGTAATGGAAATGAGCAGTCTGTTAATTCATCACCTGTGTTCAGTGAGCAAGGCCTCCTTAGTCTGGAACTATATATGTGCTGAGCAATTAAAATGAATTAGTTGAATCATCTGGAACAAGTAGAAATAGATGAGATTTCCTTAAAACTTTAGTTATGGAAGTTTTAGTGATGCCTGATTCACCTGTCTTTTGTGCTCAATGTGAACACAGCATGAAGTTTCATAAAGCTCAGATTTTACAGGTGTACTCTGGTCTAAGTAAACCACAGTACAATCTGCCTGTAGCATTCCCTACTGGAGGAGAATGATTTAAATATTCTGCCTGATATTTTTTTTTTTACCAGTTTATTATCATTATTTATTGCCAGTATATTATCATATAATCCTTCTATTAGTAGTGTTGCATATTTGATATTATGAGTAGGTTCCCAGCAGGGTCCAGGAAATGATTCTTGGACCTGTTGTTATTTGTTTTGCACATCCCCTGGGATGCACAGGATAGTCAGCGCGATGGCTGAGAGGTGGTTCAGGGATGTGGGTCGTTGCAGCTGCCCTGGACAGCTGTCCAGCTTTTTTTTTTTTTTTTTTATGAAACTTGAGGTGCTGGGCAGCTTTGGAGAGTTCTGCCTGCAAGATTTAAGGATTTGCAAATAGCGCATCTCTGAGACACAGCGTATCTGTATAGATTTTATGTCTGCTTCTGCTAATGAAATGAATGAACTAAATAGCTGCCATAAAGGCTGAGTGGAAGTTTGTGCATGGGTGTTATATCCTGATTTTGATCCTCTGGTGTTATTCTGAGTGTTTCATGGGTTAGTAACAAACCAAATTCAAAGGGATCAGTGTTTGTTGGGCTCCAGAAATGGCACTTCTGCCTTTCTGGACAGGTATTAATGTATGTTTTGGCAGCCTGGATTCTTGGATGCTTAAAGGTATCCTCAGAATACGCTGGTATAAGTGGTCAGTCATGTCCTCGTGATAGAGTCTGAGATGCTCTCCATGACAGGAGAGGATTGAAGCAAGACACAGTGTCTTAAGCAGGCACTAGCACTTCTCGTTTCCTCTTCTCTTGATCTCTGTAAGGCACAAAGCTACAAAGGGACAGACACAGATGGACACGGAGGCATTGCTGATGCTGGAGGACAGCCAGGTTGTTCAGCCTGTTTGCAGCCTTTTTGCCCTGGGTCAGACACTGCTACGTGTCCCTCACTGAGCACAGCCAGACACAACTGTGGCCCTGGGCTGGGCTGTAGTGCCCAATGCTGGAGACAGTTCTGGATATTGCAGAGCTCCCTTCCTCTGCTCCAAATGAGTTACATTACTCTGAGTGGCTTAAAAGAGTTTTCTGTTTTCTTTCCCCCGCCCTGCTGTACTTCATTAGCTAATTACGCCAGTAGTAGTTCATTAATTAAACTTGATTTTCTAATGTATCCAGCTCATCCTCCTTAAGCCAAGTCTGATACAAAACCAAATTCATTCTAATCCTTAAACCTTTAACTCAAGTTACTGACTTTTCTGTCTGGGTATGTCAGATGGTCACAGATAATGCTCAAGTGCTTAACTTGAGCACTGTCTGCGGCCTTCAGATCCCTGTCGAACCAGAGCTTATTGGGCTTTATAGGGTGCATGTTGCAGCTTCTCAGCCTTTGTTCCTGCTTGTAGTTATAATCACTTTGTCTTATTTAACAGAGGTAAGCCCCTGCTCTTGGGAATGCATCTTGTGAGAAATGCATCTCTTGAGCGTGAAAACAAGCGATCGATTTTCCAAACCTTGAGGTATTCGGGTTAATTTGTGTTTTGATGAGGGCTGCTCTGTGTATAAGGCTGCTGGTAACATTCCCCCTTCTCAGGCTGCAGATAGATGCTTTGCTCTTTGGAAAATGCCACTCCGGTTGTGGGAATTGCACTCTTGAAAGTGAATTTTCCCCCAAGTGAAATGGCCTTAAATTTTACTCTTGGTAAAACCATATTTAAACTTCTAGCCTTCCAGTGATTTTCCTATCTTGGAGTTGGATGTCAGAGTGCTGGTAGTTAAACCTTGTATGTGTAGTCCATAGGTCAGAGGTTTCCAAGGTAAGTGCTGAAGGAGGTAATGCTGGAAGTGCTTAGAACAAACCCCAAATGCTCCCTCCAGCTGTGAAGAAGTGGCTCTGGAACATCCACTGCTTCAGGGGACTGATTGATGGTGCCATGTTAGCAGTGGAAAGAAGTGGGGTGTGTTGTCTCTAGTTGTTCCTGTCCTGCCATCACATGCAGGGTGTGCATAAAATAAAAATAAATGAAAGGAGGATTAGTTGCCTTGGAGGTCTTCACACTCCTAACATGAGAAATAATGAAACTGGAAGATTAAAATGTAAAATGTAGGATCAGAATGCCTTAAAATACATGAGAGTTGGCTACACAGTCGAAGTGTGCAATAAATCTTTCAAGATAAAATAGCAAAATCTGTCCTTAATAAAAGTGGTGTATGTAATGTATTTATTTAAGCACTTGGAAGCCAAAGAGCTATGGCTGCTTTGAATGTGAAGCGAAACTTCAGGAAATGCTTTTTTTGTTGAAACCTAATTTAAGGAGGTTTATGAGTAGAATTCACTCTTCTGAAATTGGATTATGCCTCAATTTTTTATATCTTCCTTTTCTGCAATATCTTTACTTCCTCAGATCCACGAGCACTTTATCATCTTGGTTGTTAACTGGCAGAGGGACTGTAAATCTGATGTACATTTGGTAAAATGTAAATTCGGTACAAAGTACCGAAGCAGAAACGTTGCAGTTGGAAATGTTGCAGTCAGTAGATGGCTGAATCGGTAAACGCAGTGAAAGGCCAATCAGCCAGTTACTAAGTTTTTTTTTTTTTTTTTTTTTTTTTTTTTAGCAGTCAGAGTCTCTGCTCTTTTTTAGAACGTGATGCCACTGCTGGGAGAACTGCTGTGTAACCGACGTGGTCAGCGTACCCTGAATAGTCTGTTGGTCACCACACAAAATGGGTCACTGCTTGCACAGACTCCCGGTAGGTTTAATGATACCAAAAGAACCGTGTCAAAAACTTGTTGAGTGCTTCGCACCAGCAGTGAGACCGTCGGTAGTCACCGCCTGAAGAGTGCTGCGTCCAGCCTGCACAGGGCTGCCGTTTGCCAGCAGCCAGTGGCAAGTAGTAGTGGAGGCTGTTCTTAACTGCACGAGTGGCCTGCGCTGTCCCTTTTCATTGCTTAAAGCACTTAATACGTGCACATTCGTATTTCTAGTTAGCAGTTTGTGCCTGGTAAAATCTGATTGCCTTTCAATTCCTTCTTTCCAATTCACCAGCTAGCACGTAAAATTCTTAGCTTCCCAATTACTTAGTGTAAAATCTCAGTTACGGTACGGTGGGAAAGCGGGTTGCTGTGATTCCAACATACAACATTTTTGTTTCAATCTAAAGGGATCTTTATTTGACACACTTCACCTCCGCTGTGACCTCCGTCTCTGCTGGGTCCTTTTCTCGGTTTATTGCACACTTTGCATTCCTTTGCTGGATGGTTTCAAAGTCTTTGCAAGCTTTAATTAACTGTGGTGGTATGTCGCCCCTGTGAGCTTAGTAAATACTCACAATTGCGTTTTGTGGGAAGGGGAGAATGTAGCCGAGGGAGATGTTAAAGGTGCTGCTGATGTTTTGGTGCTGCCCAAAAGCAACTCAGGAGGCACTAAGAAAACCTGCAAATCCTGAATCCCAGTCAATATGTGCAGCATTTTCCTTGATTGCATAAGTAAGCGCAAGAAAGATAAAAAGTAGCTTAGCAGCAAGGTCATCTTTCTTTTGTCTGTAAATTTTGTGCTTTTTGACCTGGAAGCTGCAGAAAGTAACAAAAGCCCATAGATGAGGGAGTCTTTTCAAAGCTGGTTAAGAAACAAGCAAACCCTGAAAGCCTTGGTGCTTTCTGTAGGGCTATTTTTAGGAAGGTTTAGCGGGAGGAAAAAAAAAAAAAAAAAAAAAAAAAAAAAGGGAAAAAGGGGTGGATGTCCTGGGGGCCTGTACACAGTTCCTGTCCATTGGCCTCTGTGTGGCTGGTGTTTGAATGCGCTTGTCAGGGCAGTCCTGTTCGTGCGTGGCGAAAGGCAGGAGTTGGTCAGAGCTGCCCATGCTCCCCGTGCTTCTCCCAGCCCCTTGGTGGGCTTCTTCAGAGGAAAAGGTTTCCATTTTCACATTTCGCACATGGTGCTGTTAGCCAGATGGTCCTGTCCACTCAAAAGGCGCCTGTCAGTGAAAGATTTAAATGTTCTGGTTGCCGATTACCTGATCAGAAGCAGTGGCAGGGAATACAGCAGGAGGAGAAAGCACCACTTGCATTTGTACTGCTGTGCAATGCCCCAATAAGAACCACAGAAGAGTGAGGCCTAATAGGGCATCGTTGCTGATGTTGCATAGAAGCATCTTTCGCCTCCGTGCTGCTTCACCTCCTGCTGAGGTCCGTTTCTACCCTTCGATACGTGGTTGTTGCTTTTGCTGAAGCCAGAGTCCCCCGAACGGCCGTGGTGGAAGGACTTGGAGGTTTTTTTCTGTGCAAGTTGAAAGGGGAAAGTCACAGAGTTGCCCAAGTGCCATGGGAACATCAGCTTCACCAGTAGTGCTCTCAAACACTGGAGTGGCAGCTGGCGCATGGGCTTTGTGTGCAGTCACTTACCGACGTCCTTGGCAGCAGTGCCTTGTTCTTCAGCAAGCGCACGGTAAGAAGGTGTTTTAGTAAGGGCAGTCAGGCATCGATGAGCTTGGATGAGCTGGTTTGGCTGAAGTGATCATTGATGACAAGTTATCTGCCAACTGTTGCTGCCACAATGTTTGTGGCTCGCGTTTTCTCTTGTCCTCCTGTTTTTACTGCAAATAAATGCTGTTTCTCTCCAGGGTCGCTAAAGCAGATGCCTACCAGCAATGATTTTGATTTCAGCCTTAAAGCAGGCAAGTGGCAACCACAAGTGCATTTGGGGAAGCTCGGTCCTGGTAGGAAGAGACGTGTATTCTCCTGCCTGACTCAATGGCACAGTTTGTGCTTTCCTGGCCAACGGGCACCTGGCACCTTAAAGCAGAGCTGCTGAGCTCAAACAAGTAGCACATTCCCCCTGCCACCTTCACAGGAAAAAGAACGCTTTGCAAAAGCAAACAAGGCTGGAGAAATTAGAGCAACGGTTTCCTGCAGTTTCCTGCAGCCATGAACTCCGCTGCAGCTTGGAAACAGCAGCTTTCGTTTTATAATTGCTTTGAGTTTCAACCTTGAGAGTTTGATGCGAAGGTCGATACCAAGCTGGGTTGGCTGGTGGGGAAGGTCTCGCTGTCTGTGACGAGTCACGGTGAGTTAAGGCAGTATAAGGTAAGAGGAGATGGCGCTCGTAACACAAAACCAGATAAAAGTGCTGTTGGAGTGAAGAGAAGCAAACATCCCCACCAAGAGTGCAACAGTTGCTACTTGTGCTGCTGCTGGCCAGGGAGCTCCCCTTTCCCTTGCTGTTGTTGCTAATCCTCTGAATAAAAGCAGAGTAAATGAGCAACAGAACAACTTGTCACAAGCTGGGGCCATGCACCAGGCAATTGCTCTTTTAGATGTTGCATGCCTTGGTGGTCGTTTATTTTCAGCAAGGTAATGCCTGAATATTTCTCAGTCAAGAAAGCGTTTTCTCTGAAGTCCAGGTTGTCTTGGAAATACCTGAGAGACTGAAGTGATCTCAATCCTGACAGCACACAGGAACCAATAATAGAGTAGGAGACTTAAGTGTTAGATGGCTTCAATTTGCAATAGCTTTCGCGATAGAAACACCAAAGCACCCTTCCCTTTTCAGCTTCTTGCTGTTTGCCTGTGGTCTGTCCGCTTTGGTGCCCATTCTCCTTATGATCTATGACGTATCCCTTCACACTTAAACAGGCAGGGAAATCACTGGGAGGACAGAGTAGACGTGACCTTTATTTTTCTCAGTGTATCTTTAGAGTTCATGGTAGTCTAAAGATATATGGTAGTATAAAGCAAGCACAAAGATGCCTTGGTGGTGGTGCAGGGGCCCGTGCACGAGGAAGCAAGTCTGCCCTTAGATTTTGTCTGGCTGCTACAGCCAAAGTCACTGAGCAGTAGCGGTCAGGCTGAGGTGGTGCTCTTGGGCAGGAAGCTGCCAAGGCGCAGCATGATCTGATTAGATATTGGAGACTGAAAATGAAATGCTGAGCTGGCACCCTTGAAAACTGCCTCCCGTCTGGTGGCTTCTAGCGTGAGGAGACCCGAAGGAGAGGCAGTGCCCTGGCTGCACCCACGCCTCCCAATAGCTTCTGGAGGGGAAAAGAAATAGGTGCATCATGCGAGGCTGGGAGAGAGACAGAGCCACAGTCTGTGGACACCTGGCTGTGGAGCTGTGCCAGGCAGGGTGACCTATCTAGCTCTGCAGGCCAAGTGGGAACAAGATTGGGAGTCAAAGGAAGCAGCAGGAATAATGAGCAGGGCTCGCTTCAGCCCGTGCTCCATGGGCAAAAAGAACCACAGTGCTTGGAAGGAAGTTGCGGTTAGGGAGATGTGGATGCATTTCATTGACTCAAAAGCTAAGCGTTGTTCCCAGCGAATGTCGGAGAGGTTTGTTTCAATCCCTCTTGAAAATGCCAACACTGCAGTCTGTAACGTTGTAAAAACAGTAGCATCGATGTGGTGTGGATAGGAACCTATTTGCAAAAGCTTGAATTGGCTGAAGCCATCTGCAGCCTGACAACTCAGTTGATTTCACTAGCACATAAGGAACATATGGAAGCAGGGGCTACACTGCGCTCCATCTGCAATGTAGATAAATGCTTCATTATCAGAGCTCTTAGGGGGAGAGCCCATGTGTAAGTTAGCATGTGCTAGGAATAGCTGCCAGCGCTCACAAGAGAATTCTTGGAGTTTCACAGGGTAAAATTCAAAATGGTATCAGAATTTGTTGATATATTTTTCATGCTTGTTTGATTTGCATAGCATTTTATGATCCCTCGGTTCTGGAAAGCATTTAAGAACATGGTTGTGAGCTATCACGGTAAGAAATATCAGGAACATATCAGGAATGGGTAAAATCTCAGCTACGGCTCTGCCAGATATATGATGGTAGGTGTTATGAACTGTAGCCTGTGGTATTCAGGAAAGTGGTCTGCAAATAACAACTGCCATACTTGATTCCCATGCCAGCAATTGGCAGCAATTTGTAGTATAAATGAGCCAGCCAGCTTCCCTCCAACCCTGCTGTGAATGCAGAAGGCTGCACTCAGCCGCCCAGGTGTACTCCGTGCGGACAAAGTACATGGGTGCCGTGGAGAAGGGCAGCTGCAGTATGTTGGCTCCATCCAAAAAGGGGAGCAGCATTGTATCATAAAACTTCCTGAAAATAGCTGATTCCCCCAAACCAGTTGGGAGACCTGCTATTTTTGGTCTGATTTTGCTCTTGGCGAAACCACTGGAAGGGAAGGTGAAAATGGATTTCTGTTGGTTGTGAAAAGACCTCCCTGTTGCGAAGGAAGCTCTTTCTAGCCCCTCCACCTTCCTGCCTCCTTCCTTGCACTCAGAAAGAAAAAGAAAATCCTTAGTCTGTGTTTACTTCAATTTGAATAGCCTTATGCCCCCCAAATACTGTTCAGCTTGGTTTTCCAGGAGCCATGTGAACTTGATAGACTTCTGTGACCTTTCTGTCTTTGCCCATGAAATCTCCGTGTTGCGTGCAGCTGCATGTACAGCAGTTGGCGTTCGCCGCCCCGAACACGTAAGGGATTAACCTTTTGCAACAGCAAATTCCCCAGAGTGAAACCTACTGGCCAGTGGCAACTGCCCATCGCTACCCCTGCACTTATCAGGGTGTGTGTTTGTGCCTGGCCTAAGTCTCCATTTGTTTTTGTGCCAATTAAAACATCTGCCTTTCCCCCTGTGAAAGGAGCGTTTTGATGAGGTTCTCAGAAACCTCCTGCACTCTCCCTTAATCTAAATTTATCCAGAGGCAGGGACTGTTGTGGAAGAGCAGAAGGAAGAAAATGACGCCTTTGTGCTGAAGGCTGAGCGCGCAGCCTGGTAGTTGTGTTCAGATGCCTCTGCCATTAATTAATATTGACCGACAGTGCTCCAAACAGGATGAATGTCTGTGCGCGCTGCCTGAAGGGATACTGAGAGGCAGCCAGGAGTTATCAGGCAGGTCTGAGACCAGGCTGTTGCCACTGTTGTGTTTCCCTTAGGCTTCGAAATCCTTCCCATATTTGTTAAAAGAGCAGTCAATTAAACACCTTTCATTGCGGAAGCCCATTTTGTACTTCTAAGATCTGCCTTTTCCATCTGAAGGAGTTGGGAAAGATGTGGTGGGAATCCCAGTGTATGAATTGGCTGGGGCTGGTCTATTTGAGGAAAACAGACAAACCAAACAGTTTTGGGGGGAGCTCAATACTGTCACTGGGCTGCTCAGTACACCACAGTACAAGAATTGAAAAACAAAACAAAATAAAACCATTTCTTTGGGATATTACACAGTTGCCTACAATTCTTTGCTTTCTGCCCAAGTAATCACGCATGCCGTGCATTTCCTTAAAGCTTGGCCACTGAGGGTACATGGAGATTGAAGGTCTGAGGGCAGAAGCATTGGTGTTTGCGTTATGATCAAAAAGGTTTCAAGTGATTATTTAGAAATGTTCAGAGTTCGAATGAGCTTTCATGCTGGCACGGTTGGTTTCTTGACCTGGGTCCAGGAGCTAAATTGTATTTTACGGACATCAACTCAGGCAGAACCTGCCAGCAAAAGAAAAAAAATGGCATTTTCATTTGTTACTATGCAGCTTCTTCTGTTCGGCACGACAACACTAAAATGCATCTGTGTAGTGAAAGACCAGAGACATCGCTCCTGCTGTCACTGCCATGTATTTAACTGCTTGTCTTAATGATTTGTTGCCAAAATGACAAAACACCAGATTATTTGAAAATAAGTAAAATATCCCAGTTGGCGCTCCTATCCCAGGCACCACGTTGCCATGGCACCAAGCCCACCCCAGTCGTTCCCTATTATGCTATTAAAATATGGCCTAAAATGAGCAAATAACTTGGTATCAAGTTATTTGTCCACTGCTCTGAAATGAGCACTTTCAGTTGTGTTTTGCCAAGGAAACCACAAAGCTTGTCATCTGGAGTCAGTGAAATGACTCTTGAGTTTCCTTGACCAGCACTCCAAAATCTCATTTATTCTTGTAGCTATACATACGGACACCTTAATATTCTCATATCTGCCCATTTTGATTTATACCATCACCTGAGGAAACTGCTTTTTCCGTTCATGACAGATGACTGAAAAATATGCTTAGAGAGGGGTCTCCTTTCCGTTCTTCAGTTGTTATGCATGTTACAGTAAAATCTTGAGATGATACAGGAGTGTGGATGTTGTCTTTGGGGCACAACCTATGATAGCTACTTCAAAGAAAAAAGATTGATTTGGAGATCAGCAGTATATGTTTAGAAAGATTTTCATGAGCAGCAGCAACAAAAGAAGACGTCCTTCACACTCCCCTGTGATGCAAAGCAGCCTGAATACTCATTCAGGAAGCAATTTTAAAAAAACACTGACTTTCCCGATGTCAGTTGGTTCCAGCTGAGAACAAGCTCTATTAGAAGCAGATTCCGGCTGTTCCAGCTGTTGCGTGGGACAGCTGTTCATTCTGTCCGTCCAAGGTTTCATTCACCCCCCGGTCCTTGCCAGGATCTGCGTGTGACGGGTGCAGCCTGCGAGGCTGGAGGATGTGACCGCTCCTAAATGCCCCTGTCTCGTGCGCTTGTAGACAGTGTGTTGCAGGGATCCTGACGACTCGTGTTTACCTTTCTGGTCCTCAGCATAATTTAAGAAGTCTGTTGCTTTTTTTGCTGGCTGGCTGATAACCAGAAAGGCATTTCAGAAAATACAAACGTAATAGTCTTGTGCCTCAGAGGTCATATCCTCCCTGCTGAGAGTTAATTCACAGGACCTAGGGCAGCCTGCTGACACCAGGCTGGGGACAGGATGGAGAAAAGGCATTTGTGCTGCAAAATGTAATCAGAAGAGCAGAGGGCTTTGCTGGGGTTGGAGCTGTTTGTTTTCTTTCTCGTTTTTTTTTTTTTTTTTTTTTTTTTTTTTTTTTTTAAGGAGAGCAGAGGTTGTTTTCTTGCCTCGGCAGCTCATGAAGCAGCAGATGATGTGATTTGCAGCAAATGAGGTGGCAGTGTTTCAAGGACAGATGCACAATATTATTTTATTTTGCGTGGCCCTGCAGGAAATGAGCAGCTACTGCTGTAGGTGTCAGGCTGTCAGGCCAGCGTGGCCGCAGTGCCAAAGGCTGGTGTGATTCAGAGGTGGCTGTAGACGCTTCTAGCATGTCCCCTCCACAAAAGCCAGCCTGGGTGGCATCGGTGGAGGCTGTCAAGGGAGCCCTAGCTCCGATTTCATCATTGTGGAGCCACCAGAAATTGGCATCTGCTAGCAGCTAGAGTCCTCACCTTCGTCTAACGGCCTTTTTTTTCTCTCCTTGCACAGTTACCCTGTGCCTCCTGTAAAGGAGAGCCTCCCATGTGCCTTATAAAAAGCTGTGCTTCTGAGCCAAGACTACAGGGAGTGAGGAGCTGCTGTCACTGTGAGAGCTCAGAGCTAATATTCCCTTCTCCTGGTTGTAACTCAAAGCTTTCTACCAAGCGGTACGTGAAAAACAGTGTGGGCTCAAGGCACAAAGCACCAGTTCATATCTCAGCTCTACAGAAGTGTTTCAAGAGGAGAGGGCTCAGTTGCCATGTGGCGGTCCAGGGCAGTCATCAGTAAAACAGCTTCACATGGGTAGGTAGGGCGTTTCTGTGCCTGGGATCTCATCTGCCTTGACACTCTGCCGTTGCCCGTGTTGATACAGATGTGCCAGCATGACACCACGCAGGGAATCATGAGAAAGCGGCTGCCTTTCCGCGCTGTTATTAAAATAGCCAAGGGTGCTCAGCAACCAAGGAGGAGAGCATTTTCTAATAAATCTGTGTTGGTAGTAGCCAGTGCTTTGGCGCCTCTCCCTTCCTTTTTCCTATAGCAGTTGTGGTCGATACGAGTGCCTTCCACAAGTGCTGGGAGCGCCGTAGAGCTCCTGTCGTTGAGCAGCAACCCGTGTGTGACGCAGCCTTGGCTGTTGAACCTGCTCCGGGGGTCCTGGTTAGAAGGAGCATTGCTAGGGAAGGGCCGCGGTGCTGCAGGAGAACAGCACTGCTTCTGGACGCTGTGGTCTGCCTTCTTTTAGCAACTGAGCATGTTTCTCATGGAATCACTGAGCATATAAGGTGTCATGATGGCTGCTGTTCTTGTGGAGAGACGAGGAGGGCCACTTACTGCAGAAGCTGTTGCTATAGCAGCTGTGGGCTTTAAGAACTTGGCCTAATACAAATAGGTGTTTAGTTGATTTCATGAGGGCTAAGTGCAGTACCAAACACTCAATTTAAGGGACAAAACAACTGAACCTTATGCTAAGGCATGAGTACAATTAGATTCAAACCTTGGGTGCCCACACTTCCTACCTGACGATCTCAAAGGCTGTTGTAACAGTAGTAACTAGGCATGTCAAGTTCAAAACTGCAGTGTTCTAAGCTGAATTCTCTACCTGCATTAAAATAATTTTGTGATTTTACCCTTATTGTAACCTAGGACAGGGTGTGAGCCTGCTCATGTTTTCTGTGATTGATATTTCAACCATATCAAGAACTTACCAGATGATGATGGTGCAGCTAGGTTGATCTAAAGAGTGATCGACCTCAAAGTGTGTGGAAATAAAGGTGTTGTGCTTACACTGTTTTTTAAAGATGAAATAACAGTGACCCACAGGTAAGTACTGCCAAAATTTCAGATTTCTTTGTGGCTGAGACATTGCTTTTCAAAGGACTAGTGGGTATGTTTTTTATCCTGCGTCCAGTCTGGCCGTGGTGACCTGACATGAGTAATGTAAATACTTTGCGAACTTTTATGTATGATCTCTCATCTCTCACCTTCCACTGGCAGTGCCAGAAACAGGGCTGAAGACAGAGGCTGGTTCTGTGTGGGTGAGCACACACATAAAGGAGACTTGAGCTGCAAACACCAGGCTGTGACCTGGTTAGTTGCCTGGTAGGAGTTGGTAGGTGTTGCACAGAATTAGTTTGGGCAAGATCAGCTAGAGAGTGTGATGAGGCATTGAGCAGGGGTAAATACTGTTACTTATTAAACACTGAGAAGTCAGTCCTTACTTTCAGCACTCAGCTGTACAGAGAGGCCTGTTGCCCACCCATGTCCTTTCCCGGTTTGTGCCTGTTGGTGGCCTGAGAGGCAATGGCAAATGCTCTTTCCCTCAGGTCCCGGGTGGGTCTCAGGTAACTAGTCTGTGCTCCAGCTGAGCACATGGAAAACAAGTTGCCTGTGACCTGATCCGTGTAGAGTGTCACAGGAATGGACTTCCAAACACAGTGTAGTCCCTGTGAGAATGGGGACCCCGGTAGGGTCCTGACACCGTGATGTCTCACCGTGACCCTGTGCGCTGGGGTGGCCTGGAGACAAGAGAGTCACTCTGTGCTGCCTTTGGTGGGGTCTTTGCTGAGTTTAATCTGTCCATGCTTGGTTGACACAAGCTGCCTGCTTACAGATTTGGGCTAGGATGGGGAGAAACACTGTACGTTATCATTACCATTCTTGGGCTCCCAATTTCTACTCTTTTAACCTCAAAATTTACCACCCATATTAATTGTGTTTTATTCAAGTATTTCAGGGTAAAGTAAACTTGTAATTCCATTTTACTTTTCTTTTGTACCACTGCACACTCAAGGTTATATGTCATCAAGTCATACCATGTAAATTATAGATTGAGAGTGAATATTTAGAAATATCGCTCTTAGTAGATTTTGCAGTCATTGTGCAATAATAATAACTTGTCACATGCATATGTAGAGGAGCAGGGGAGATTTTGGATAATAGCACCATTTAAAACCTTAAACTTTTTTTTTTTTTTTCCAGAATCAGTATGGCATTTTTTTCTAATTAACAGGCAGAGCAAAATGTTTATTAACAAAAAGCCTGAGAGACAGTTGTGTCCTCACCTTCTGAATGCCCTTTTGATATGTTTTAGCATGTGCTTTTCATGGACCGATGAACTGGAACTGCACCTAAGAGAATGAGCTCTGAATAGAGATTTTAGTGCTGTCTTCATAGCTGGAACCTTGCTGCCCTCTAGGAATCTTTATAATGAAAGATTGTCAGCAATA
>JAWLRI010000003.1:1251145-1271487 GCA_034781795.1 Crypturellus tataupa | reverse complement strand
GAGATTTTAGTGCTGTCTTCATAGCTGGAACCTTGCTGCCCTCTAGGAATCTTTATAATGAAAGATTGTCAGCAATATTGTTACACCTTTTTGACAAACTGCGGAGCACTTGATTAATATTTAGTTATAGTGCTATGTCTAAACTGCTATGAAATGCAGCATTTCATAGTTAAATGCTATGAAAAAATCAGGTTTCTGCAGGGACTGCTGGCTTATCATGTCGTATTTTTACAAGACCTTCAAAAGTTCTGCAAAGCCTCCCTGTTACTCCTGAGTATTTTAATGCATTGAAGGGGAAGCAGAAAGTTACTTGAAACTTAAATAAGTTGAGACTTGAATCAGTTTCATTTAGACTCACCCTTCCCTGTCAGCAGCATTAGAGGTTGTAGCATTGAATGGTTTTCAGATTTCAGAATGATCTTCAGATTTCCTGTAGGAGTGAGAGAGGATACAGTGAATGTTAATGGGGAAGTAATTTCTACTGCTGAGAAGGTTTTCTACTCAGAGATCTTTTAGCAAGTTATTTAGCAGACAGTGGGTGAACCTGCTCCATGGGAAACAGTGAAAGGGAGGTTTAAATAAAGCTAATGCCAAACCACAAAGGAAGTTTTATCACAATCTGGTGTGATAAACACTAGACTAGATAAACAGGACTAGTTTCAAAACTGTATGAGTTTAAAAAAAATAGCTTGCAAAAGTTTGCTGCCGATGGGTTTGAACCAGTTTAACCCTGTTGCTCTCAATGGAAGCAGTCCTGATTTGTCCTTAGAATTGAGGTTAGGATTTACTGGTGGTTCTCTGTGTAGTATCTTAATATATCTGTCATCATGTGCAATACAGAGACAGTGTTGATCTGAAAGCATGTGTTTCTATTTATGTACTATAATCAATGAAACAAAAATGTCTGGAGTGAAAGGTAGTGCTTAAGTTTGGTGGAAGCTAATACACATCCCTGGAGTGAAATTACAAGTTCATTTACTTCAGATAGACTTACACAAGGGAAAATATTATCAAGATTTGGTAAAACACACAATTAACAATCTATACATTGCTGTTAGCCATTGCAGTGGCTGTCCCTGAAAGCTGCTCGTCATGCATCATGCTTCTGCCACTCAGTGCTTTCTCCAGTAACAACTCTGGGCATTTAACAGAGCTCAGTGATTCCCTACCAGCTCCAAGGTCTCCTGGAAAGCCCTGTGGCTGGCATTTTGTTTTGCAGCCTCTTTGGGCTGCCCTCTCTTCGTGTCTGAAGCTTGTGGATGATGCTACCATGTGTCACGCGCAAGCACTTGTCTCTTCTTGGGTCTGTTTAGGTTTTTATTTTGCTCTGCTGGAGTTGAGTGTGTTCTTCAGAAAGCTATGGGCTCTAAATAACACCTTTTCCTCTGTGTTGACAGAGAGCCACCCATTTCTTTGTGGCTGATGTATGAGGCTTTTATTCTCATGTATGAGGTTGAATCTACTCCTGATAACTCCTGTTCCCTTCTGTGAAGGGCTGGCTGCTTCTCCCGTCTGGGGAGGAGATAGGAAGTGTCAACAGCCCAGGAGCCGGACAGCTGTTGATTCAGTTGCATCAGCCTTCCTGTTGAAACTGGATCCCGAAGCTCAGAATGGGAATGAGGTTTCCAGTGAGCTACAGAGCTTTAAATCCTTCTCTTTAAGCAGCAAGCACCAGGCTCAGGGAGATACTGAGAACTGCTGAGACTCTTCGAGGGGGTTGCAAAGATTTGTATGCATTCCTTTCTCCAGTGGAGGCGAGACGCTCATTCTTTGGGTTTATTTAGGGTTTGTCTTGTTGGTTGGTAATTTTGTTTCTGTTTTTTGTAAACAACATGTTTAATTTTTCGCTTTGAATTTCAACTACAGATAATAAAAATAACACAGAGTGTGAGTGTGTGTGTATGTGTGTATATGTTAACTCTATTTTCGGCAGAGGATTTAGGATAAGAATAGCTCCATGACTGCATGTGATACAAAATCTATTGAGAGGGCAGCTTTTGCATGCTAACAACAATAATGTGTCCTTCTAAACTCTGTATGTCAGTAAATTTCTGTTCCCGGGATAAGCCAGTAGAAAGTCTGATACAATTCAATAGGGCTGAATTCTGCTCGTCTCTCTCTGTAACCTCACTGCTGCTGATGGAGCTCTGATTTTACCTTCCTTTGATCAGGAGTTGAAGTAGCCCCTTATTTTCCAAGCCATTGCCAATGCTAAAAGATTCATGGAGAGCTTTTAATTAAGTATTTCTGATTTTATCTCTGACCTTTTGCAGATTTCATGATAGAAAAGCCTATCAAGGCTGTGTACCAGAGTACATAAAGGTCTCATCATTCACTGGTCCTGCAAATCCATATGGCAGTTTTCTTGTTTTCTCAGTATGCTGAACTTCTGGGGGTGCCACTGGGGAAATTGTCTTCCAGATGCAGACAGTGCTGCGTTCAGCATGTGTGGTGTAGAAAGGAGAGCATCTCACTTTGGTAAAATATCCAAATGTCATCATCTGGTATACAGGATGGTGATATATTGGTATTAGTTGTTTCCAAATATGTTTTTCATCTGAAATTTTAATAGTCTAATTATCATGTTTTGACAAACGTCTCTTTCTAATAAATTTCTAATGTTACATAGCTTCCAGTTCTGGCCTTCAGTAATGAATAAATAAGTTACTGGCTCCCAGAACTTGGCTCAGAGATGTAGCAGTTTCTCCTGTATCCCCGCCAAAAGCAACTTTCTGATTGCTAGCTTGCTTTAGGGAGTCAGTGATCAGTATCAGCTATTGCTTTACGTTAAATGATTAGTTCAGGGATTGAATATAGAGCAGCTGGATTTGGATACAGAAATACCATGTGACTTGTTTGTTTCCAAGTAATGTTTCTGTGTTCTTGTCCAGGCTAGGGAATGTGAGGCTGTCTCTCAGGATGTGGATGCCTTCTTCCTCGCCTTCCCTGAATGCAGCCTGGAGGCAATTCCCGTGCGGTCACTAGTTGCCCTCAAGAGGATTTGCTTTTTTACAGTGGTTGGCTGCTGTAAATCCTGTGTTTTTCCTAGACTTGCTCCTCTTTGTACCAAGATTTTTTGGGTTCAGGGGAAGCTTGGTAATATTGTTGATATTGCAGGCACTGATTTAAGCAGTATAGACAGTATTTTGTTCCACCAGAAAAAAAAAAAAAAAAAACTCAAACCCTCAATATTGATCTATTGTGTTTTATTTCCCAAATCTGTTTTTGTCCCCCAATTAGCCCTCTTTGAACTGAGCTGCACGGAACTGCTTCACCTCCCCGTGTTCCCTCAAAGAAACTGTGTTTCCTCTGAAGAGCTTGTGGAGCAAATGGGATAAACTTGATCATTTTTCCTAACGCTATTTTTTGGATAGGATTAGTTGTTTAGTCCTCACTAATGAAGCTGTGTGTTGCTAGTACAGCAGTGAAATTGTTTTTCCCCTTCCATGCACATGCCAGAAAACCACTGTTCTTACTTGAATGCATGAACAAAGGCTTGGAGAGGGAAGTGTCCACTTTTGAGCCCTGAGGAGTATCTTTAGCCATTCCAGGCCTCGTTGCCTTGTCCAAGGGAATAATAATACCTTTAAAAAGAATTTAAACATGAGAAGGTTGTATGCTGAGCCTGACATGGAAAGTGATGTAACCACCAGTGAGAGCGTGACGCCCTGGCAACTGAGTACGAGGAGCTCAATACCTCCTCTCCTAAAGCAACAGTTGTGATTTCACTGTTGCATTTGTGTGCAGGCAGGAGTTTCCTGTGAGTAGTGTCCTTCTAGCTAATCGGATACCTGTGCTGGGAAAGAGATAAGCTGTCCTGTTGCTTTGACTGCTTCCAGTAGCAGAGCTATTGTTTGCAAGGGTTTGAGCTGGCTGCTGATATCCTCGTGTGTCTTTCTCTTGACTCGGTGCCTCCCTCGCATGCCGCAGGGAGGGGAGAGGGGTAAACTGGGAGGAAGCCAGTGTGCTGCAAGAAGCAACAGGTGAACTCTGTGATGTGAAGGCAAAAAGTTACACAGGCTGCAGGTTTCAGCAGAGTGCTCACGGCCTCAATTCTGCTGCTGCAAGACGTGGCTCAGGATTAGTACGTTTCAAGCTGTTTTCTGCTCACGTACTTGAGGTCCGTTCCCTGTTCCCAGCTGGGAAATAGTCACATTCTCTGTGAGAAGCACGTAACTAGATGTGACAGGAGAGAGGATCAGGGTGAGCTGGTTTGCACGGTATGTTCAAGGCTTCTAGTGGTGTTCTGGGGGTTTGGTAAAGCACATGGTGGTGGTGGAAAGTGGTAGGAGGAGTCTATACTCAGTGGGGAAAATGAAGTTAGCGGCCTATGGCTGTAATTCCCTGCAAGCAACATCAGGGAGTCTCTTCCCGTGCGTAAGCTAACAGAAATAACAGGCAGCTCTGGTGTGGTGGAGAGCTGCAAAGGCAATATGGCTGTAAATGCAGTTCTCTACAGATAGATGCACTGTTTTGCAGTAATCTCCGTTTCAATACTTCAGGTGAGCCCAACTGCGTGAGAATCACAATTTCCCAAATTCATCCAACAGCTCATTCCCTTAGGATTCCTGTAATGAGCTCTGCATGCCACTACATCTTAAGACCACTCATGAGCTGCCCCCAGTGCAAAAAGCCATTATTTCCTTACTAAATGGAGTTTGATAAGGCTACCGTGACCTTAGTATTTGGGGGTGCAAGCTGATATTTGCAATGTAGTGTAGAGCACAACTGTAGCTTTTGCAGTTAGGGCAAAACGTGTGATGAAGGATGTGTCAAGCTAATCCACATGTTGTTGGAGTTGACTGTTGGGTTCGTGTGTGTGTGTGGTGAAGTGGGAAGCACAGTGCAAAGTAGCATAAGTGAAAGCTCACTGTGACACGGTGCTGTTCAGGTAATACGAATGGGAGGTGGCTGCCTGTCATTCTGTACAACTAAGAGTTTTCTAAAATTCTTTACCTTTGTCATTGAAACATGGAGCTGCTTCCTGAGCTTCCTTTGTGTTCCGTCTTTCCCCTGCAATGAGGATGGGAAGCAAGATGGAAGTAGTGAATATCATAAACGATTGGTTTTACAAGGTACCTGTGTTAATGCAGGTGATGGGCAAAGCCTATAGTTCTGTGTTTGTTGGCTGTTCACATCAGCCTGTAGGTATATGCACAGTGGTTGCTGGAGGCAACTTTATGGCCAGTTTGCTGTTGGGGGAATCCCTGCTGCTTTAATCTCTGGAGCCAAAATAGAAAGAGCCCAGGCACCGCCACTACCTCCCTCTCTCAGCTCCTCCATGATATATATATATATATGTGTGTGTGTGTGTGCACGTGTGTAAATATATATAGATTGAACTCCTCTCACTTGGAACTTGCAATGTATTGTCTTGACCCCTAACTTCATTTCATGCCCGAGATCCTGTTTTAAAGCAAATGTAGCTTTTCGTGGGCTCTCTTCGGAGGTGATGACCTTCCAGTGTACGGGTTACTACCTCAGATATCTGACGTCGACGGAGTTAAACACACATAAAAAGGTGGCCAGACCCTGTGTGCAGTTACCGAGTACACAGTCATGTTTACGTACAGATAAAGCACAGGAGATGAGAAATGATCTGAAGTCAGTAGTATTCCTACGCGTATTGAGTCTTGTTTGGATATTGCCATTCAGACTTCTATGCTTTTGGCTGAGGTGAGGGGTTTGTGTATTTTGAGAGCACATTTCTTTCAGAAGCCCTTTTCCCTCTTGCTTGAAAGTGGTTTTGAAACATTCCTCATCAGTCACATTTGTCCTTTTGCTGTAGCTTTTCTCTCCTCTTCATTTTTCCACGTTCGTGCTGCACAAGGCTGGGCAGTGCTTTCTTCTTGCTCCAGCAAATTTGTAGTCCAAGAAAATTCCCAATCAAGTAGCAGCAACTCCTGTAATGAACGATTACTTCTGGCTATTTTTGATCTAGTGTGGGTGGATCCTGTCTCTCTGAGGTGAATACAAATGGAGACATTTGGAGAGAAAGCAGTTTTCACAGTAACTATTCATATTTGCAGATAAATTTTGCAAAGTGCACCAGCGAATGCCCCAGACTCTGTGAATGTATACAGCATGGGACCACGTCTGAGTTGTAGAACAAAACCAGATGATGGATAAAAGAAAAATAGGAATGTAGGAGGTGATGTGGTTTGGGGAGTGAAGGACATGGAGAAAATAAGAATTAAATGGAAGGTGAAATGAGAGCTTGACTCAGTTTATTTGCCAGGAGATTAACATCAATTGGTAAACCTTAGCTGTTTTCTTAAAACCTTATCAATGTGTGTTAATTGGTCAGTCTCTTTTAAATATAGGTTTTTCAAATTGGACTCTGGGGAGTTTGTTGGTAGTTCCTGAATTTTTATTTTGTCTTTCACCCTACAGCTGCATGAAAAACAATTTTGAGCACCTGCACTTTCTCCTCTCTCCATTTAACCTTCCTTAGCAGAAGTTTCAGATTTTCTTTGCACTTCAAACTGAGTCAGTCCTTTGGCTGCAGCAGAGCATTGCAAATAAGGAAGGACGGGGATGTGTGCGAAGCAGCGTGAGGTGAGTACCCCAGGCTGTGCTGAGGTGGAGACAACCTGGCTCTCAAGGACAGCGCCGTGCTTACCTGTGTGCTGAACCACTCTGTGAGAGGCCTTGTAGCTAAGTAATTCCATATCAGCAAAGGAACCTTCTCATGACAGGGTTCTTGCAGCCTAGAAAAAAAAAAAAAAAAGAATGCACCTTTTCCCAGTAGATAGTTCAGTTTGAAAGAAATAAAAGAAATAGCTAGGGAGGGTTGTACCTAGAAATCTCTGGTAGCATTACACTATTGTCTTCCTTGTTAGGTCTCTTAAGAATTTAATTTTTCACAGGGACATGGGCATCAAAAGCAGCAGGCAGGGCAACAGCTCTCCTTTATTTCTAGGAAATGTTTTTCCCCATTTGGGAGCCTCAAGCTTTGCTACAGTAAAAACAGATGGGTCTGTGAGCATTTTACCCTACGAACATGGCCTTGTTCCTTTCAGCTCATTTTTGGGACGTAGCATGGAGATCCTGGTGGAGCTACAGTTAATTTCCATTGGTCTGCAGGAATACTTTGGTGTATTTGAATAGACAGTCTCCTTGTCCCATTTGTTTGCTGTGGATCAGTGTCACTGTACGCATTATTTGTAGATTCATTTGCCAGCTGTGACAAGCTTTCAGCTTCCTTCCAATGAGAGTTTTGATCCAAGTTTGCTTGATTAAGTACATGATGATTATAAACAACACTTGTTGACACACAAAACCTCAGACATTAGGAAAATTTAATCTTAGTCAAGGTGATAAGTCTGCTTTGTTATCTGTTAGGTCTATCAGAACTTAATGGATTTCCAAGTAATTTGCAAGGGATGAATTTAGTTCTGTGTGAATATGCAATTTCTGTTTTATCACCACACATTGGAGCAGAGCTGTTGGACCTTATTTCTGACTTGGGCTGAGAAACTGTCCCTGAAAAAATTAACCTTTTCAGAGGCCTGTGATGCCAGCTCAGCTTCTGTGGTTACAATCTCCTCTTATAGATCTAGCCTGATGTGTATTTCAGTGCTGTCATGGAAGCTGCGTTAAAATGTAGAGAGAAGAACCTTGTGAGTTTCATTACTTAGCTAAGCAAAATCTGCTTTTAGGGAGAAAAGCTATTAAGCAGCAAAAATCTTATTAGCAATCCTGGATGCTAGACTTCACTATTAGTCATCTAAATTGCAATCCTAGTGTGCAAGTTCATCAGTTACTTTAGGCATTTGTGTAAGAGTTATGCCTACCTGGTGAGAACGCACAGTGACATTCAGTTTAATATAGTAATTAATTACATTGAGATTTGTTTACCACCCCAACTGTATCCTTTTCTTCCTGCATCGTTTTGAATTAACCTATACTCTTCCCTCAGATCCTACTGTTTTTTTTCCATTTTCTCTTCTCCAGGATATTGTCTTTTTATAACTGTTTTGTCATCATTTAAATGGAATATTTCACCTCAAAATAATGAGCAAAGATGGGCACAAGGTAGTATTTTCCATGATGTTAAGTGGGTATCTGAAGCTGGGGAAGATGACATGGCTTCTCTGGTGTTCCTTGGTAAGTCAGTGGCGTTGAAGGACTCCGAGCAGTGGCTACTGGGAAACAAGAGGTTCTGCTTCCCTAGATGTGGCTGATTTTTAGGAGACTTCTGGAGATTCAGTTAAATATTATGGTAGCTCCAGTAACTGGTTAGCAGAGAAAAGGACCAACCCAGCTGGCAAGGACTGGTAAAAAGCTGGGATTTGGTGCAATAATTTGTTAGCACATTTGAGAACCTTATGTACCTTTTACCCATGCTGTTAAAATTCCCCTTTAGCTATCCAGGTATTTTTACTATCGTGCAAATGTTTAACTGAGCCGTGGATTCTGAATCATTCGCCAAGGAGCGTGTCTGTGTCGCGGTGCACCTGAGCTGCTGGCAGCAGCCTGTTCTGGCCACTCTGCGTGCACCAAGAGCTCCCATATCAGTGATGGACACATTCCTAAGCTTCTCCTTGAGACTTATTGCCATTTCCACTACTTTTGCTGCCTCTTTTGAGGGAGAGTAAAGAATTTTTATTCTAGAATGATGGTATGAGAGCCAAGAAATAGCTCTTTTAGACATGATGAGTGTTGATCTTTCCAAATATTTTCCCCAGTAAAATGGCTGGGTTTTTGGTCTGTTTCGAGTTGCTTCTTACAACTAGGTCACTTCTTTTGCCCATAGTAATCTGATAGTGATTAATAACCTTTTTACTGACTCTCTGAACTTCATCAGAAGGCATGGAATTTAAAAATTCATCAAAAGAATAGAATTTGCTAATGAATGTTTCATAAATTTCAAAATGGCTACAGAATCATTTTAAAGGTCTGTGTTGTTGTGTTCCCTAACTTCAAACTAACATTTGTTTACTCTTTTGTTTGATAACAAATGTACCAGAAAGCCATACTGACTTTTATCTATATAAAAGATATAAAAGTCATCAGGCTTCAGCTTAAACTGCATGTGCTATATCAATAGTACATTTATCAAAGGAACCAAGAGCAGTTAAATTATTTTCTGTTTGTCATTTGCAAATATGTGCGTGTCATCTTTAGGTCCTTACCCCAAGTTTCTGACTTTTTCCATGGCTCGGGCTCCATGCTTCATGAGAGAGTTAATGATTAGCTGAAGGATAGGTGCTCTCTCTCCAGTATTAGCCAGCATCTGCTGTGTATGTGCTTTTGCTGGTTAATACTTTGCTAGTCTCTAGGTTTCACTGATTTTTGCCACCTCTCCCATCACCAGTTTAACTCCTTCCACCTACAGAAATGTTCCAAAGATAAATCAGAAATGTCTAATGATTTCCTCTAATGTCTGTCACGTGTTGTCCTAACGAACACAAAGTTTTTCTTTACTTCCTAATAGGAAAAAACAAGTATCTGCTCTTATCTGGTTAATTCAGAATTACTTGCTTTGTATAGTTATTGATATTTCTTAATAAACTGTAGATATTTTGGGGACATGTTTTCAACCATCAGCTGCTTTAGAAATGCTAATACTTATGTGAATCCTTCTCATAATTATATACCTGTGCACATATAAAAGTTGATAGGAAGTTCACAGGAGCTTTCTGCTCACTTTTGTTTTAATCCGCTCTCTTGCAGGGCAAGAACTCTTTTTGTGCTCTGCAGATAACTGTCTTAATGGGCGATTTCTCCTTGAGAAAAGCTGCCCTTGAGTTAGAAATCCCAAAGTCACTGCAAGGGCAAAAGCGTTGTGCTGATAATTCATTAGGTGGCACTGCTTCTGTTTGCACTAATACTGAACTGATATCCCAAAATGGTGCTGAGAGGCACAGTGTTTTTGGAGACATATGATTTGGGATGAGTTGTTTCACAAATGTCCTGAACTTAAATCTCCTGCTGTTTTTGATAGGAAGGAAGACGCTGGCATGCTCAGCCCCAATTCTCTATTAGGTAATTGTGTTGTGCCTGTGTACTTAAGCTCTATTTTCTAAACTGTTAAAAGACAGCTGTACATTATTAAACAACTGATGTTATGATGAAATTATGTGTATGCATTATGTATGTTTGCTCAGTTTGTTTTTTTTTGCCTCCTTTGGGTTGTGTACACATGCCACAAAGAGCAATCACTTTGTGGTCAAATTTGAAGCCAGACAGGAGTTGAATTAACTGATTCTTCCATGGAGAAATGAAATATTTCTATGTTTGGGCCCAGTCTGGTGTACACTTAGAAAGTACGGTGCACAGAATACATGATTTTCACACTGGAGAAATAAGGCAGGCTGGCTGCTTTTTCTGGAATTTGTCCAGAATTGGATGTTAGGAAAGTCCTTCTGCCTTTTTTTTTGTTGATGTTGACAAAATAATGGACTCTGTAAAGTGAGAAGAAATAGAGCATGTCTGTGTTTTGCAGAACAGTTCTCTTACTTCGGAATTAGTGGTGGGCTTGCTGGGCAAGTGGGACCCAAGACATTGGGGTGAGATGCAAAGAATTACAAGAACTGAATCCAGGGATTATTAGCCACAGTAATTACACCATCCAAGGGCACTGGACAGTTACCCGCTGATCAAAGAGCTGCTTTTGCTTCTGTCTTAAGAAGTAACACAAGAATTCAGCAGATCAACAGTGGTTTTGTGCTGAGTTCATTTTCCCCCTTGTGCTGTGTGCCCAGACACATGTTCAAACTGACGAAACAGCATCTAGATGTATATCTGCTGTAGGCTCAGTATTCCATATTAATGAAGAGCAAAGAGCTTAACGAGCATTGCTGATAGCTGCAGCAATGGCATGCAGTGAATGTCAGGCTTGTTAGGCACTGAGGTTGATTTGGGCCCCCTGGGTTCTGGCATGTTGGCATTCCAGATTTGCAGATTTCCATGGGTTGCAGGAAGGCCCCTTCTCCACAACCCCCCTCTGGGTTCTTGGTGGTTTTGTACTTCAGAAGGGCTTCCTTTTGCACAGTGACTCCCTTAATTTGGAGCCACTGCATTGAAGAAATTCCTTTGCTGTCAAGGCATGACTTGCATATCTGAAACCCAGGTTTTTTCTTGCTCCATCTGCTTCTGTGAGTTCAACCCCATTCTTGACTAAACAGCCAGAGAAAAGTGATTTCATCTCAGCTGGTGTGTTTGAAAAAGATGCATAAAAATACTTTGTGCTGTTACAGTTGAGCAGAATTTTAGCATAAAAAGGAAAAAGCATTGACTCGCACAGGACATGTTAGTAAGGACTGAAAATGGCTGTAAGTTGCAACAACAGGATAGTGAATATGACAATTCTGACCATATCTAATATCATGAAGATGCCAACAACGCTAAAGAATGATTTCCTTCTGGAAGGCTGAAAACTAACCACAGAAGTGCAAAGCAAGAGTGCCTCTGACTTGCCATGTGGCACTGGTTAGTGGGGAATGCAGCCTGCGTGCCTCTGCTCTGGGGCCTGGTGGAGAGCTCCAATGGGGTTCACAAGGCACCATGACCCTTTGCTATAACTTTAAAAGAAAATGTTCTGGGCCGTACGCCTCAGGTAGGAAGAGAGAGAGGTTTGCAAGTGGAAGCTTCCCCATGTGGGAACAGACACCAGAGAGGGGAAGACACGAAAGCTAATTGTGCTGACAGGAGCATCTTGGTGCAAGGAAAGGGAGGAAGGAACGGACTACCAGCTAAGTACCACATGGGATCTGTGCCTGAGGATGAGGTGGACAGCCATGAAATCCCACTCAATGGGCTAGCAGGTTGGGAACGTGGGCTGGGAGCTCCAGAAGAACCTCAGCAGCCCTGGTGGCTTCCAGAACAGTTGGATAATGATGACTGCTGATGAGCAAACGTTGCAGTTGGTTGCTCAGGTACTGATGTAGTTTCAGCAATTATTTGTTAGGAGAGTGACTTTTGGTATCTGAAAGATATAAAACACTTAAATATTTTACTACGCAGTATTACACTTATGCACCTATTTTCATGTTTCTGTTGTGCGAAGCATTGAACTTATTAGTCTGTTAAAGCTTTGTAGACACTTATGTTCTAGTTGTAGCATAGAGAAAAGTTTCCAATGAATATTTCCTGAACTCCATTTTCAGATATCCAAAAGCAGATGGTTCAGAGCTCCATGCAAACAATTGATTCTCCTATTCTAAACATCCTGCTTTATTCCTGGCAAACTACGAATGGCAAACAGTGACAGAGTACAGTGCCCACCAGGGAATGTACTTGTGTTAGTAGCCTTTTGCTATTTAGCTGCCTAAATGACTGTGCAGTGCCTAAGTGGAAAAGCTAATATGAACACAAAAAAATAGAACTTTAATGCGGAGACCTGCCGTCAAGGTGGTCAATACAAAAGATGGATGCTATCTGCAGAAAATGTTGTTTATAAAGAAATATTTTAAATGTAGTACCTTTCTTGCTGACTTGTTTGTAGTTTTTAAATTCTCTTTAGGAAAAATCTGTTAGTTCTTTGTGGCATCTAATATGGCTTGGTAGTAAAACAGCAATGAATTTGATAGCTGTAGTTCAAAGCCAGGGTTCTGAACTGCAGTGGTGTGGTGGTATTAGTCATTTAAGATGCGTAGGTGATAGGAATGCCAGCCATATCATCTCTCCTTTCAGATGATGGAATAGCACTGAGCTGAACAAGGGCAGAGGGTATAAAAGCACTGTGGTTAAAATAATTGAAAATGTTATTTATATATCTTTCTCAATACAGCCTATTATCAAGGTATAAGATGCAGTGGATATAATGGAACTCAACATACTGGCTAAAACCTATTTGTAAATATTACTTTCAGTGTTGCCAGCACAATAGCTGGAAAGCACAGCTCTGGTTTGAATCTGCCCTTCCAATCTCCCTCTTTTGCTAACAA
Source organism: Crypturellus tataupa (assembly GCA_034781795.1). Classification (NCBI taxonomy): domain Eukaryota; kingdom Metazoa; phylum Chordata; class Aves; order Tinamiformes; family Tinamidae; genus Crypturellus; species Crypturellus tataupa. Next base: position 1,258,594 of record JAWLRI010000003.1, on the reverse strand, counting down.
AAGAAAACCTCAGCACCTGGACATGCTGGCTACTGGCACTAGATTCTGATACCTGCTGTGATTTGAACAGAGCAAACAATACAGAATATTTTTCCAAACTTTATAGAACACTTTAAAAATGCTTGCACATGAAGTTGTTATGTTGGCTATTTTTTTTAAACATCTAGCCATCTAGATCGCCACAGAGATTGTTACATCTGGCCATCTTACCTTACAGTAAGATTCAAGTCCTGCATAATTCTTAGCATCTAAGAATCATGTGTATAATCTAAGAACTCTAATTTTAAAACCTAGCAACTGTAAATGGGTTTCTTAACACAAAATTTCAGGATAAATGGACCCTGTAATTGCCAATGTCAGTGTGTAGAAGATGAACGCGCATAGATTTGAACCGTCTTTTAGTAGCTCATCAGTGTGTCAAGTGAGACTGCTGTGTTTAAAGTAACAGTGATTAGTGTTGAGTTAGTATCGAGCTTTGGATAATCATCAATTGGGTTTTGTCTGTTAACGTGCAAGGAAAAATGGAAAGTAAGTTTGCTTATGTTGTTATCTGATATTCTGTGCAACTTGCAGAGATGATTCCTGCTTCAGAACAAAAAGTCGGAATACAAATGCTATAAAATGAGAACTGACAAAGAAAACGCAGGTGTGTTTTCCTAGAGAAATTAAATATATTGCTTGCCTTGGAGTTCATTTGTAACATGGGGGAAGATTTAAGAACACAATGTTGTCAGTCATGAATTCTATCATAATTATCAGACTACTTTTTGTGAAGAAATATTAATTGCAGTTATGAGCAGGAAGTGTCAGTACTCATTTGCGTGGGAGCGTCGTGCATGTGAACAGAGGAGAGAATGGCCGGTTCCTCAGTCAAGGGGGTAGCGCTCATTTCTACATGGGGCTGGATTCAGCAGGTTTACACAAACCCTAGAGAAGATGGCTTGTACTCTTCTGATCTGTGTAGTGTTTGTGTGGAGTGACAGCTCTGCAGGATCCGCTCTTCTGTCTTGAAGGCTGCTGCAGCTCTTGGGCTGCAGCTGGTAGAACAGATGTGAAGGAGAAGCGGGCAGGGCTCAGTGCTCACTTGCTGAGGTGATGAACAGCAGGAATGGGAACAGGATCCCAGAGCATGGAGACCAAAATTGTCTGAAAAGAAGACAAGCTTGGAAAACAAAAAGTAAAGTGAAAGCAGAGGGTGGGGTGGAAAGAAGACAAAGAACCCCTGAGACGACACTTGCAAAAATTAATTAGGGAGGAATTACAGTTCCAAGATATTTTTGTTTATATGGCTTTTAAGTAGGCTTTTTTTTTTTTTTTCCTGGAGGTGATGGGCAGCCGGGAGTTGCCATATGAATACCATATAGAGGTCTATTCATTGTATTGATGTGAAATATTAGAAGGCTAAAATTTCACTCTTGAAACCAAAAATTCAGGAACCGAGTTAAAAAGCATTCAAATATGGGGATGTTTCTGAATAAAACCCAGTGGGTTCTGTTGTTATGCCAAGCTGCCTTTCACCATTGTTGAGCTCTCAATTCAGAGTGAGGCTTTCAGAATTCATAGCTAAGAGGAATGCTCAAGGGAATATACAACTGCTTCATGTTGAAATTGGCCCCCAAATTTTCTTTTGGAATGCACATATTGTTTTGAGGTTGTCCATGACATTTTCAGCTGAGAAAAATCAGATTAGCCCTACTTTTTGATGTTCCTTCTGGGAGAAAATTCTCTCTTAAGCAGACGGTATGAATTTAATCCTTTTGCATTCCATTCTCAAGAATACTGGAATTAGAGTTTGCAATAAATCCAAGATGCTTCTAAAAGGGGAAGGAGTGCTCCATTGAGAGTTCAGCTTGAGCTGCATTTTGTGAGAGGGGTGTCCCGGATCCAGTGAAGGTGGAGGATTAGAGAGAGGAGAACACAACAACAAAACATATTGACTAAAAATCTTTTTTCAACCAAATGCAAAAGGTTTGCACATCCTTATTTAATCAACAGATGATAAAGAGCAGGAGATTTGTTGAGTCTGATATTTCAGAAAAGCAGGAGCGCTGAGTTTGATATTTCAGGCTACACTCACCCCTTAAATTCAGTCACCTCCTTATGCTTTTCTGAGCTCATGATGTGGAGTTGCATGAACAAACACAGGTTGTTCCCTTGCTTTCCCTCTGTGCATGGGTCCCTGCAGGAACTGGCTTTGCTGTATTTTAATTGTGCTTTTCCGGCTGCTGGCAAGAGATCTTAAAATACTTGGCCTCGCTTGTGTCCAAGTGGTGCTGGCTCAGTGGGCAAAGCTGCACCCAGCAGGAGGTTGAGTGGTCCAGGCTGTCCTGGTCAGGAGGCTCAGCTGCAGTCTGTATTTAGCAGGTACTGGGCTGCTAGAGGGGATGCATAGGAGCAATAGGGAAGCCAAATTATTGCCAGTGGGAAAGGTGAGGCAAGGGAAGAGATATGACCTGTTCCAAGTGGAATATTCGTAATGCAGTTGAGTCGTGTCACTGTGTCCGATCTAAATGGAAATTATGGATAGAGTTCTTGATAAATATGAACTTGTTGGTGAGGCTGCCAAGAAAACAAAACAGTTTAGGAACTGATTAGGGGTGTATGAAGTAAATATATGTCATTACAGTTCAGTTTTGAGAAACAATAGGGACCAATTTTGGCTGTTACCTATGGTTGGAAGAAACAGGGTATGTGCATAATCATGTGAAGAGCAGCTTTTCATCTTGGATGTGCAGGATTCCACATCTTTGATCCTTGGTTCTGTTTCTTCCAGAGTCTGTGACATCTGTAAATTTACAAGGGGACAGAACAGTCACAAAGAGCCCCTGACTCAAAGGACTATGCATCTCTTGCACTTGGACTGCAAATGCAAAAGGCACCACCACTGTGAGATGCATCATCTGGGGCTGTACAACCATGCAGCTAAAATATATCCTCTTGGGAAAGGACGAAGGATGCATTTGTCTATTTAGTGAACTTCATGCCCAGCACCGTTTTCAAATGGAGATGCTTAATACCAATATCTGCAGTATGAATAGATGTCTGACTTTTGAAGGTCAGCAACATTAAAATAAAGTAATGCTATGTAAAAAATAAAAGAAGGAGGGGGATGCAGATGCTAAGCCACCTCTTTCAGAGGTGTCACATGGACCTACTGAATATTTAGAAAGGGCCTTGTAATTTCTATTTTTCCATATTTCTTATTTGAGATGGATATTTACTGCATTACGGGCATTTCTTTCTCGGCTCTCCACAAGACCTTCAGCATGTATTTTAAATGTCATGCCATTAAAAATTAACATTTGCAGTCATATGCAGATCAAACACTCCTGTATTCTCACATATCTGTTAGCAAGGCTTCATGCCAACCTCTGGCAATTCTTGAGTAACAGTTAAGTCAAAAGAAAATAGAGTTCTGCAGGATCTGATGTGGAAAGGGATTGAACTACAAAGCAGATCCAGAATCAGTATAAAATGGTGAAGCTCCTAAGCTTTAGATTTTTTACACCAAAATAAAATCTAACATAACATGCTTTCTTTGCTAAACTAAACACATATTATTTATATATAAATAATCAATGTTTAATTTATCTGTTTTGAGTACTACACTGGAATCCACACTGCAAATGAACTATCTAGACTTCTGGGATTCATTCAGTTTATCTGAGGAGCACCTTCCAGTTTGTTACAAGATGATCACCAAGTAGTCCATCAGCTTTAAATATGCAGGTTATTAGAAGAATATGGAGCAATCTAACAGATGGCAAAGAGAAGCACCCTTGCTTGGTTATGGTTTCATCTTTTTCATTACTTTAAGTAGTAAGAAAATCAAGTCAGTTCTTGCTTAATTCTTGGATTTGACAGGTATTTTGTATAAATACATCCTTATGGTCTTTTTATACCTTACAAGTTTTCAGTCCTTTAAAAACATGCATCTAGAAGACTTTTCATGTATTCTACACAGATGTATAAAACTTCTGGTTTAGCCTGATATTCTTTGGCCAAACTCCACTCAGGTGACTAGATTTGATTATCAGCAGAATATTCCATGTCCTTTTGCCTTCTGTCAGCTGCACACTGTGTCTTTGTCCTAAGTGTTGAAAAAGTTTCTGTTGTGTTGTTAAGTACATTCTTGAGCTCAACATGAAAAAAGTCTAAGTGCTCAGTGAAATGCAAATCACCATTCATTTTTAGGATAAATATGCTTCTCTAAATATATTTACTAGGTATGATAGTATAGTGAGGCTTTCCATTTGTGTCTGAGTTTTTTGTGCCTTTTCAGGAAGAGAGCTCTAGATGATATATAAAATAGACCAGGTTGTGCCAGGCAGTCATGGCTGGATTCGCTAGTCCCCTAGGATGTTCCTCTTCAGACACCTAAATGCTACAGTGCCCAGCACGGATCATGGCACTCTCCAGAAGGCTGCCTCCCAGAAGCAGTGTTCTGCTCTAGTGAACAGAAATCTTTACCATAGATATGACCTGCATAAAAATAAGATGGAAGAGAAGGGATAAAGATGAGGACAAAACTCCCGATTTCTAGGTGCATCGAGTTTGGACATGAAGTGTATGTGCATGCCCTTGGCTCAACGCAAGGTCTTCAAAATGTCTGGAACTTACTTTTTAGGACTTGCTCCTTCTTGCTTTCAAGCTGGTTTGAGTTCTTTTCTTTTGCTCTTGCATTAACATAATACCAGCAAGACTAGAGCTCAAGCAGCACCACAGTAGTGGAACCTTGGAGCTGGGGGCAGCTGGCTTGTGTTCTAACCCGCCTCAGACCTGTCCAAGCCAGCGGGCCAGCTGGGCTGCACCACTGCTGGCATCAACTGTGTCTTATCCCTAGGGACTCACAGCATCACCCATGTATCAAATGTCCTTGTGAATGTGACCCATACTCTTCCTGAAAACAGAAAACGGAGGCGTCCTCACTTGTTTAAAGCGCCCTTCCCTCTCTCGGTGTTTATCTACCATGGTACAATAATCATTGCAAAACTTCTAATACATATATATCAAGTTACAGATTAGAGCAGGCCCTGCAGTTCTATCAGCAGCGTGGGGCTGATGTTATTTTCCACTGGCACTTACCCTCTCATTTCCTTTTGGAAGCCCGGCAGCCCCTCACCGACTTCTGGGGGATGTACGGCCAGGACCTTCTTTTTGTGCCGTGGCTGAAGATAAGTGTGCCAGTGCTGTCTGCGTCTGCTTTCCTCAGAGCCGTTATTGCTGCCTTCAGCAGCCCGCTTGGCAGGAGCTTGGTTGGACAGGAAAGCAAAAGGATTTCTAAGCACAATTATCTTCTCTTGCAGGAGGAGACCGAGAGCGGATGACAGCTAATCATGAGACCTACCTTCTCATGGCAAGCACGCAGAATGACATGGAGGATTGGGTGAAATCCATCCGCAGGGTTATATGGGCGCCGTTTGGAGGAGGTGAGTCAGTGAGAATATATCGGATTTCCAGATGAACAAAGACATGTAAGGGTTAATTTGTTGCCTTTCAGCCATGGTCAGAATTTTGTGGTGGAGAGGAAATGCGAATGATCTAGGTATTTCAAAACCAGTGGAGTAAACACTTTGTTTTCACCTTTTATACAGGTATCAGGCATGTTCCCACATAGAGGAATCAGTGAATAGGCTTTAAAACATCTGAAACTTCTTCCCTTGAAAAGGACAGCATGTTGTAGAGTGTCACCAAGGCAACAGAGGTTTTCACAGAAGATTGGTGTTCTGTGAAATGAGCTTCTCACTGGGAAAACTGGGATGGATCAACAGCTTAAAGGCTGTTCGTGGTTTTCCAGTTTCACTGTGCTTGGACCTTCTCAAATGAGGTCAAACACTGTACAAGCATCAATGACATCAGTTCACAGCCACCTGGGAAGGGCAAAAACGCTGTTATCCCCACACCACTTGGCATTTGGATTACTGCAGCCTCCCTTGCTGAGGACCTTTTGCCAAGCGGTCTGATAGCTGCACACCTGACTAATGCACAGGGTGCTCTATGCAAACGAAGTGGAGCTGGGTCACCTTGCTGGCAAAGACCTGTTACAAGAGACTGTCAGTGATTCTCCTGCAGGCGATAGCTAAGACCAATGAGAATATTACATAAAGCTGTGCCCTGGGGTATGAACAGGAGCATTATGTGATAGGTGCTTTCTCTTCTGATTGGCAGACCCAGTAATTTGAGCAGTACTGCATCACAATTTATTGTCAGATGTCTTTCAAAAAGAGCACTGTACTGAACGAGCTGGAATTATTGTCCTCATTTCTGGTAATAATATCTATGTTATTATAGTACAAGTATGATTGATACACCTGGCAAAAAAAAATAGTCTGTGTATCAATCAAATGGTTCCTTGAAGTTCTCAAATCTTGAAGCCTGAGGACTAGGATATTTTCCCACCATGGAAGAGCACCAATATTGTATCAAGGACTTTTTTTTTTCTCTTTTTTCCCCCCCACTTCTTGTCAGCAGATGTTATTAGACAGTGGAAAAGTAAAGCGGGGTTGCCTGTGCTTTTTTCATGACAGAGGAGCAGTAATCACTGAAAACCGTGTTTGCTGACTGCAAATGTCTCCTTCCTACCTGTCAAATATACTGAACGAGGAAGGATGGAAGGGATGAAAATAAATGACTATTTTGGATAAAACTGTTCTTTGAGCCACTCATCTGTCCAACTTTATTTTTGCAGAGAAAGCATTAGACTGAGCTCTTCAGTTGAATAGCAGTATAAGATATGTTGGCAATAAGTAATTTGGGTGTGTAAGAGAAGCGGATTTTTCAAAGAGGAAAGCTCTGTGTGTGTTGTTTGCCTGGCTGCCATAACCACCAGGTTGATCTGTAGCAAGTAAGAGCTAAAGCCACCCTGAAGCTCCTTTGCAGAGGAGAGAAGTGTCACCATTTTGCAGGTGAGGAGCTGCAATCTGGGGGAACGGAGTTCCAGCCCAAGCCCATGCACTGGGCTGTGACAGAGCTCGGAATAGAAGCAGAATCTCCCAAGTCCTGACCCTGCGCTTTCTTTGCAAGCCCCTCGTTTGCATTTATAGGGCAAGAGCTATTTCTAGTTTGCGGTTGGGAATTCTTCCAGCCACCGGGGAAATTCTCAGGACACAGTCGTTGTTGAGTGTTTAATGACACTTAATGATGGAAACACCTAGCTGAGGACTTTGCGTGCTGATTTGCGTAGAACACGAGGAGGAGGCAGTCCTAAATTACTGCTTAAAATCATTTCTGGTTAAAACCTTTTTTTTTTTTTTGAACTTCTCAAGTAAACTGAGCTGAAGGTTACTTGGATTGAAAAGGCAATGGTTAAATCCCTGGAAAACCAGAGAACAAGTTTTAGTGTTTATGATCACAGTCTGAATGTTGTTGCAAGGCAAAAGTGGTATTGCAATGTGTTCTGTCTCCATTTGATTAACTATTTATTATTTAAATTGGTATTTGGAGATACCA
>JAWLRI010000003.1:1225096-1251045 GCA_034781795.1 Crypturellus tataupa | reverse complement strand
GCAAAAGTGGTATTGCAATGTGTTCTGTCTCCATTTGATTAACTATTTATTATTTAAATTGGTATTTGGAGATACCAAAAGTCTTAAGAAGTCCTGTTAACTGTTCTCTAGTTAGGTTATCAAGTGACATACTCGAACTTGTATTACAATTTCCCCCAAGAATTTTTCTGTAGCTTTCTAAAAAAGGGTTCTTCTGACTTATTGATATTTAAGAGCCTGTATCTATCTATTGAAGTTAAATGTCCATTGTATTAGCTATAAAGAAAATACAGGGAAGCTCTAGTCACATGGTGGTAACCATCCAGTAATAAGTAAATACTCATAGGCAAAAGCAAATTAATCACAATACCTCACCTGCATTATTTCTTCCTAATTTTCTTGCTAAATTTTATCACTACTTGGTAAGTCACGGTACTTTGGTGTCATACAGACCGAGTGTCTGTTTGAGTAGCATATTTGAATTTTTCTATTTCTTTTAAACATTATAAACAAGTTGTGTGCATATTCAGCAGATATCTCTGAGCCTTGGTGAGCCGCTAATATTTAAAGTTAGTCTGGCAGTGGGAAAGGACTCCTGTTACCAGAGCAGGTTGCTCTATAAATGATTAACCTTATCATTAAATTGTTACTCGTTAACCTCTGGTAGAAAGAATAGTGGGGGAAGGTGGGAATCTGCTAAAGTGATCAGGAACAGCTTTTTTTTTTTTTTTCCTCTTGCACCAACAGAATAAGCAGCTATGGAAAAAATCTTAAAGGGAAAAGAAATGTAAATGAGCCAGGACATGTAATGCTTGTTTGCACATGACATTCCTTTCCTGATTAGATTAAAAAAGGCAATTTTTGCAGGAGGGGAAGGCTTGAGCTTTAATTGCAGAGCTTGAAACCAAGGGGGAGGGAGGAGGCAAGACGAAGGGACGTGCGCGTTTTAGCAGGGCCAGTAGCGTGAGGTCTGGCACCTCCTGTGGGAGCACAGCCTGCCTGCTTTCCAAGCTGCCACCCGCGAGAGCCGCCTGAAGTCAACTCAAAGTCATCCCCAAGAGCAGAGAATTGCGTTGCAGCAGCTCCCTCCTCTCTGTGATTCCCTGCACCTGCTGCATGTGAGTGGCTGGCGCGGAAGGCAGCAGTGGCTGCCACTGCCGGGCATGGGAGCGGGAGGAAGCGAGCGGAGCATCCCCGGGTGGAGGCACGTATTCCTCAGCAGCTCCTCACGATCCCGCTGGCGAGAGAGCACGGCTGCTGCATCTGATATGCCTCTCCCATGAGAGCTTCTGGTAGTTGGAAGGCAATAAAACAAGCGAGAAACCCACGGGATCATCGGACAGGGAGCAGGGTATATAAAAGGCCTTTTGAAAAGAATCTGTTATGGACAGAGAATATTTGGGGCGAAGGTATCATTATTTTTTGTCCTCGGTTACGGAGAGCCCGCAAGGAGTATCGTATCCTGGAAGATTCCTCAGTGTCCTTTCAGGTTTTGTGCTCTTGTTTCTCCTTGCGCACCGCGAAGCACTGACCTTTCCCAGTGGAACTGGAGTCCCTGCCGCTCCACCCCCTGTTCCAGCGGTGAGGACGAGGTCTTTCTCCCCCTGCATCTCTGCAGACACTTCTCTTTGCACAGAAGATAAATCTTTTTGCTGAAACTCTTTTGTTGTGACGTTGCATAATAAGCAGTTCTCTCACCGCAGGAAATAAAAGAAACGAAAGGAAATAGATGGAAGGAAATTGTTCCCCAAAGCAAAACTGAAGAAGGGAATAGAACGTTAAAATTGCTTCAAACTCTACCCAAGATTGAGAAGACCACAAGTCTCCTAGCTCCAGAGGAAAATACACTATTATAAAAACTCCCGAGCAGTCTGTAACGATGAACAGTCGTGGCATTTCATCTGGATGCAGCTGGTAAAGGAAAGCTTTGGGGGTACGTGGGGGCTCTGGCCTTTATGATGCCTGAAGATAGAAATGCTGGAGTCCGCAGCCCAGGTGCCTTAGCAGCAGCTCCTTTCATTCCTAAAACCACTTATAGGAGAATTAAGCGGTGTTTTAGTTTCCGTAAAGGTAGGTCTGCTCTGTTGCTGTGTTGTGCTTTGCTGGCGAAGCCATGGTTTCTGTGGAGTCGAGGGGGCTGTGCATGCTGGTGCAGATGAGAGTGCCGAAACAAAAGGCACGAAACAATGCGGATGCTGACATCCCACGAATGATTTATGAACTTCTTTGTTCGTTTATTTGCAGTTGGCAAGCTGACATTGCCTCTCTGTATAATAGCCCATGAATGGGCTGCCTGAATGAAATGGCTTGGGACAAGATTATTGCAGAGCAAAAATGAGGGAGAAGAGTCAGGCATTTGGACCCGGGATGCTGAGAGTTGGCTCTTTAGCTGGCAGAGTACTAGAGACAAGAGGTTTAGGTTTGTATTCTGTCTGTGTGGGAGGAGAGGAGAGAACACAGGATGCGAAGTAACAAGGTAAATAAGCATCTGCCCAGAAGATTAAGCCCTTGGCTACTAATTTCAGTGTGTTTCTGACTGAAGGGGATCCTTACAGTGCACTGTCCTTTCCAAGTTATTTCACCCTGCTATCCCACAGCCTGCAGTTGTGCTTCCTCTTGCTGCAGAGAGAATTTGAAAGCCTTCACCTTCTGCATTGCACATATTCCTGTTGAAACGGAGCACAGCAGCACCGATGGGAGGAGGGCGAAGAGGAGGCTGGCTTTGAACGTGTGTCACCTAGTAGTGCTGGAAAGGAAATGCATGTCCAAGAAGGAGATACGGACAAATGACAGTAAGGTGTCACCATGCCTGGACAAGAGGGAGAATTATCTTTCTGACAGAAGACAGACTTTATTTAGGGGAGCAGGAGAATGTATGTGCTACCGTAAAAACCGTGCTTAGATAGGGAAATCCAAGTAAAATGGCCAATTTGTCATATTGCGTGGGGAAATAATCTTACACAGGACATATGCACAAACAGAATCATCTCTTACTCCATGTACCTCCATGCTGTTATTTCTCATGTAAGACTCCTTCCTATTTACATAGCCACGCAGTAATCTGCTCATGAGATTCAGTGGTGCCGTAGTGGCATTGCAGCTGCTGCCCTTGAACAAGGAGCCCCAATGAGCCAGCGTAATCCCAGTGCAGCCCCAGCAGAGACCCGTTACCATCCGTGCCTCAGGTTGCGCTGCGGGCTGCTGTGTGAGCACACAGACCCCACGCACACCCACAGCCAATGCTTCCTTTGGCTGCTGGAGTTCAGGCTGGACAAGGGGACACGTATGTGTCCCTCATGTATATGCTTAACTATTTGAGAAATGTTTGGAAGCTGAAAAAAGGGATTAACCCACGAGTTTGCAGACAGCTGTCTTTTCTCGCAGGGAACTGCCTGGGCCTCTCCATGATGAGCTTCAGCTGTTTATTGTTTCACACTATGTTCTGACCCATAAACTGTTAATGTCTGAATGTTGTCCAAGTGTTCTGCAGGGTCCAGGGCAGAGGAGACTGCGTGATGGAGGCCATACTGCTTGTTTGCTGTCTTGCAGACACCATGTCTGGCAAATATTTCAGTCAAAAATACTCTTATGAAGCCCTTAGATCACAGCTTCAAAATGTGCGTGTATATATATATATATATATATATATATATAAAATGTATGTGTTTATGTCCCATTGAGATCAATGCAAAGGTGATTAATCTTAAAGTTGATAAGATTTCATTTGTGGACTGTATACCCATGTATAAAAAATATGCAGAAATAACTCCCATAGTAAAGGAGCTTACATAAAGGAGATCATTTAGGATAAAACTATATGACTTGGACCTCTAAATCACAATGCAGAAAACAGAATTAGCAGGGAAAGCCTTTGGCTAGTCATTGAAAGAGCTAGAAGAGAATCCTAACATGGTCTGTTTCGGCAGACATGCATTGTCATCATCTTCACATATGATACACAGTTTGTTAGGTCCAGAAAAATTAAATATCAGGCCTGCATAAGGGTCATGTCAATTGGGAAGTGCTTTTTCAGAAGAAATCTGAAGAGGGACAGAGCTAAAAGTTTTTAAAGGTCAAAACAGATGGTTTGTGTTAAAGTATTACCTTGGGTGCTCCCTGGAAGTCCAGCTGGGTAAGCTGGGAAAAAGAATGACTAAGGGTTACTTGGAAACATTCCTCTCCAGCCTGTAGCTATTTCTGCTCTTTAAAGTACTAGGTTTTTTGTAACTGTGGCATGCTGAAACTCCAGGCATACCTTATGTATTGCTGCCATCACACTGGCCACTGGTGGGAGAAGGCTTGAAGTTAAGAGAATCTGAAACAGATAGTAGCAAGTTCCTCTGATCACTTGGTGAGGTTTTGTCCCCTCTATTTTTGTGTAGTTGAAAAGAAATTCTGTAAACAAGGAAGTACTACTTATCTTGGACTCGCTCAGAATGGCACTCAGTGCTGGAGAACAGAGGGGCAGACCACCATCAAGAAAAGAATAATCTAAAACTCCATCTAAAATATGATGTGGCCATGCCAGCCACTTGGTATTATTTCAGAACCTCTGTTCCCAGACCAGCTGGAGAAAGCTCTTCACTTGACTTGGTTATTTTCAGTCTCAATCAATTAGTGGTTTAAAGTTGACAGTTGCTTTAAATAGTGAACCAGATCCTAAGCTGGGGTCAATTCCCTTGACCTTACCTGACCTGCTCATATGAGCATGGCCCACAGCTAGTAACCTGCTTAGGATGTGCTGCACAGGGAGGTGACACGTGGTGCAGGTGTGGGAGCTGTCGGATGCCAAAGTCACAGTCCAATCTGGAGAGATGCCTAATTCATCATTAGTGTTATTTTTTAGAAAAAAAATATTATTTGTGGTTTTCTCAAGTGTGTCCCCATTGTTGCAGGCTGCTAAGTCTCAAGGGCATTCCCTTTAAAGCACCCTTCACTGAAGGCCAACTCACACTTGGGCAAACTTTGTTCCTAACGGGATTGTACGAGTTGGGAAGAAGGTGCCAGCCATGAGCTTCAGGAGTGCTCTAGCTGCAGGGCTGAGTTTGTTTCTACATCATGAATTCACCCTTTGTGAAGAGAAACTTCAGAGACCCAGTGGGCTGGACACAACGATATTCCTGTGACACGGAGGGTCCAGTTCATACCTGTTAACTAGAGACATTCACTTGCAGTAGTATCCAGCTGTACTCAGTGTTTTGTATTAGTTGTGACCTGCCTTAGAGCTCAGTGCACACCTGTAGTGCTATTTGGGCATTCTACCACCTCTTATTGATAATGCAGAAAAACCCAGCTCAGCATAAGCCAGCAGACATGTCTGACTGAGCAGTGTTCTGTACTGAAAGCATCAGTCTTTTGTGCTTTACACTGTCTGAAAATCATGTTGCTACCACCTGAATTGCTCAAAGGCAACTTGGGAAAAAGTCTTCTGATTCACTGAACATAAGTGCTGTGATAGAACTGGGGAGACAGGTAATTCTTTTCAAGCAAAGCAACCAAGACCGAGTACTGCCACCTGGATTTTCTTATTCTACTTTACGTTTTTATTAGATCAAAAGCTTGGAGTGGACTTGAGAGGCATCCCCTGCCTGTGTCCAAGCATTGAGGAAATCACTGATTATTAGTATTCTTATTTCTCCCAAGACTTGTCTTACTGTGCATTTGTGCCATTGAATGCCCCAAAATGCTTTCCCAGTTCCGAGCAGAGTGGCCATACGTGATGTGGTTTGTCATTCATACCCTTCGTGTGTATCTGTCGGGCTTGGAAAGAGTTTTTCAAAATGCTTAGAGGACTTCTGCCACGGGAATGTTCTAGTTAATGAATAACTACTCAAAATGTTTTTTTGCTACCATGTGATTTTCCTCTTTGATGTTATGTGTGATCTTGGCTGCAGCTTAATTGGATGTAGCAGGGGCCTTTCTGCAAAAGCCGTTCTGCTGATTAAATCTAATGACTGGTCAGAACTGGAAACGTGTACATTTGCCTGTCGCTCTGCACTGGTGGGGAAGCCAAGCTCTGGATCTGGATTCTGGATTCGAAGGGGTTTGTGTTTGCTTCTTACTTTTGAATCTGTATCCTGAGAACAAAGCAAACCACAAGACAGCACTTGTTCATCTGTGCTTGTCTGGATTTTTAGCGACATTGACATTTAGAAGGAGAATTTGGGTGTGGATTACTATATGTGATATGAGGTCCTTCTCTTATTTCCTTCTCCTTTAAGGTGTTCTTGCTTAGTTGTTGTAGTGGAAATACACTTAAAAATAGCATTACTTCTGTGATACCAGTCATGCTGGGGTTGAGTAAGCGGTGACCATAACCTTTGGCTGTCTTTTCATGGCTTCCCTTAAAGGAGATACTTGTAGTTACCAAGTATAGATGACAGTCCTCTTTCAGTCTTAGTCTGCCTCAGCCAGCCACTATGGTACCTGTCTTTTTGCCACCGTAATTGATTATAGCATTGTCTTTGTTTCTCAGTAGACAATGTCTTGGTCTTTAAAAAACACTAATCTATAATATCTCTAAAGCAATCACTTAAGATGTGATAGGATAAGAATATTAGAAACTAACAGTGGAAACAGGTGAACCTTAAAGAGCAGGGACCTTGGCTTTTGTTCTATAATTACGAACAAGGTAAAATTTACAGCAAGAAGATGTGCCCACAGAGTTGTCATTGTTTCTCTGCACTTCTGCTTCAGGCAACAGACCTGGGAGGTTTTTTTTTTGCTTTTTCGTTTTTTAATGAGGTACCATTATCGATGAGGTCTTGACCTTGAAATCCATACTTAGAGCTTATCATGACTAATTCCTTTCATGGACAAATATTGCCTGATGTGGCATTCTCAATTTGCTAGGGGACGAACATCTTTTCCTTGAATAATTCAGACTAGTCTTGAAAACCAAAGCAAGTCCTCCTGAGATGAATCCCAAGGTCAAACAAGTTAGAACACAGAGCCAGTAAATGGTAACTTAGACAAGTGTTTAAGGAAGTGATATGGTGATTTACCCTTGATTTTCCTTAAGAATGAGGCCTTAACTTCAGGTTATTCTATGGTCATCATTACCATACTAGGTATATGCTTCCTAAAACAATGGGAGGAGATCCTCATGCTTTTGAGATGGACACAGTAGCATCACCATTTTATAGATGAGGAACCAAGTCTGTAAGGCTGTGAGCTGTGAGATAGGATTGCAGGGCACATGCTCACCTCTCTAGTCAGATGGGATGCAGCTGTTTGAAGGTCTCGTGGGACCTGCATCCAGTCTGTCTAATCCTAGACCAGTATTGTAGCTTTTCTGCCTGCCTCTCAGGTGTTCACAGCTAAATGTGTTCTAAGTTCCCCAGTAAAAGTCCCCTAACTTAACAAGTATTCTGTTGCAGTGCATCGCAGAGAGTCCACATTTAATATGTCACCTTTGATATGTGAACCATCTGTTTGTTACCTGTTATTTGTGCTCAGAAATATTATTTGGCACTAGTCATGGGCATATTAATGCTGTACAGTTGCCAAGTGTTTTCAGTATTTTGTAGCTTGTGTTACAGTGCCTCAACAATGTATAACAATGCAGAAACATTTTTGCTCCTACTGCACAAAAATGCATATTCTGATTTTATTCATTTTGTTAGACATGCATTGAAAACCTCTTCTAAAATGAAAAAAAAAAGGAGTAACTCAAAAATGTATTGATATCAAGTGATGTGTTTTGACTGCAATTTCATTACTAATAGGACTCTCAAAAGTAGTTTGATAGTTTTGAGAACTTGCTCTTTCCTCTGCAATGGAATGAATGGATGAATAGTTGGGGGTACAGCTCTCCTCCTGCAAGGAGAGGGTGAGAGGGCAGGGCTTTTTCAGCCCGGAAAATAGAGGAGTGGGGGGAAAACAGGCTCTTCGCTTCAGTAAACATCTGCAGAATGACAGACAGTAGACATAAATTGATACAAGAAAGTTCAGATACAAGAAAAAGCTTTCTTACCATGAGGACAGTCAAACAGAGGGACAGACTGGCTGGAGAGGTTATGCACGCTCCATCCTTGGAAGTTTTCAGGACCATGATTCTAAAACTTCAGCAATGCACAAACCTTTGCAAGATAAAAAGATGAAAGTTTTACTAGATTCCTTTATATAGTAACATATCTAGTTTGAGTCTCTTGAATTAAATGAATGAATAAATAGTGTGGTTTTTTTTTTTTTTTTAAAAAAGCAGAGAAACCACTTTTCTCTCTCTCTTTTCTCTTTCTTTTATAATGTTAAGTTTGAACATACTGTCAGACTGAAAACTTACTAAGAAGAACCATGTTTTGCAAGATTTTAAGGACAACAGTCTTGAGCCAGTTATGAAATTGTCTAATGCTATTTCCATTATTTGAGCAGTGGGTTGTATTGCAAAAGGTTCAAATCATGGAGAATCTGCATTCAGCTGAGTTTTTCATGTTACTATTGTAAAAGATGTGAGTTTGCTTTAGCCTGTTGAATATAGGTGCCTCTATTTGGAAAGGCATGTGCTTCTCCATTACAGTAGCTCCAAAAGTGCCTAGATTTGTGAAAACTTGGCTCCCATAGAGGTGAGCTTGGAACTGATTGCCCTAAATAAGCCACGCATTTGGCTGGAGGTGTTTTGGTGCAATTTCAAAAGCAGGAGGGGGCTTTGAAAACTCTGGATTCTTTTCCCTCAATGTATAAAGGAATAATTTCTGTGCCACTGAAAGAGTATTGAAAGTACTTCATTTTATATGGGTAATTAGCCGTGAAGCAATGGATGGAAATTTGTGTCACTTTTGAATTGGAAGAATTGTGACAGAAAATCCTAATTGTATTGTTTCTATATGTTTTGTACTTCTGGTCTGAAAAGCCATTAACAGTGTATTTCAAATAATGTTTTGAAGCATTTCTGTAAAATATAGCAATGTCAGATTTTGATATATCAAATGTGAAATTGAGCATTAAATTCTTAGGAAAGGAGGAGATTAATTATCTGTATATTTAAATGACCTATAGATTGTATGCATTTTAACGTACGGCATAGCACTCCTCAGACACTTTTGTGAGCCTCAGCCAAGTTACATCTCTCTATTTATGCAGGTATTTTTGGCCAGAAGCTGGAAGACACGGTCCGATATGAGAAGCGCTATGGGAACCGCCTGGCTCCTATGCTGGTGGAGCAGTGTGTGGATTTTATCCGACAGCGGGGGCTAAAGGAGGAAGGGCTTTTTCGACTGCCTGGGCAGGCTAATCTTGTCAAGGAGTTGCAGGATGCGTTTGACCATGGAGAGAAGCCTTCTTTTGACAGGTAAAATCTCCAGGTGTCCCGACTCGCTAAGCCTAGGCAGGATGTGAAATGAAGTGCACTGGCTGTCCTGCAGTGCTGTACAACATGTGCCAGTTTTTGTACTCCTTTATCATTTTGGGCCTTTCGTCTTGCAGTAAAAGTAACCGTACCTAACACAATAAACCCCAAAGTTTCTGAGAGTCCACATCCAATTTGTGTTCCAGTTTTTCAAAGCTAGTAAGAAATTTTAGGGCTCAGAAAGAACCAAGTCCTGTCCTCATAATTATAAAAGCTTTCTCTCTTCTGTAAGATAAACTTACTGGGCAAGTTGTGGTCTTGCAAGTGTGATTGTGTCCAAAATTACACTCTTTTGCGAAAAGTAACCCTGAGTAGTAAAGCATACAGCTCTCCTGCAAGGAGCACTCACAGGAGTAGGACATTTATTTGGAGGATACAATCAGTGGATTATGACTGGTGGAAAACCTTTTTAATGCTGTGCTAATAATATAAATCTAATGAAAATTTGATTTCATGAGATAGTAAAAGAGCTCTTATCCTTCGTGTGTGTTTTGATTGACACCTTCAACACACCCCCAAAATGGAATTGGGATTCTGTGTTCCCTTTGAGGGTCTAACTGCAATGAGGAGGAGGCATCTCACTTTTATTTTGCAAGACCTTTTGCTGATAGCAATGGAAGTGACAGGGCACAGCTTAATCTTTTAGTGTAAAAATACGCCAAGATAGCTTCCTCACCCCTTCAAAGTGAGCAAATGTGTGTGCAGGTGTGTGCATGGGAGATATACAAAAGGCAGACATCTGCCTCGCTGTTTTAATCTGTCTCCTTAGCCCTGACCCTTATTTTAAGCAATGCTGAGATTTCCCTAGTGCCCTGGAGAAGAATGATTGTCTTCACGCCAAGATTATTACTTCCTCATCCAAAAGCAAGGGTTAGAGTGGTTCGGTGCTCTGGGAAGTGATAGTGTTAGCTGGTGAACATTGTAGCAGTTCATTCACTATTAAAATACTGAATAACTGTGCTGTGGATATAGGTAAATGTTTTTTAAAGTAAGTAGAAATTTACATTAGTCAGGCATCCATTGGGAGTATTTTCTTTTCTTGGTCTTTCAAGTTAACTGCTACTGGTTCTGTGTGTGGCATAACCTTTACCTCTTACAACCTTGTAAGAGGGCAAGCAGCAGGGGCAAAAGAAATCCCCCAAGTGTATTTTTATCATGTCTGTAAGCCAAATGATTGAGAAGGAAACGCCTAAGGAAACAGGCAACCTCCAAACTGGAGGAAGATCATTTACTGAACACCCTACTCAGAGGTGCTGCTCTAAACAAGTGCGTGCATGGTATCTGCTCAAAGCAAGGGGGGCCAGGGCTGAGCAGCACCAGTATCTTTTGCAAGGTTATCTAGCAACATCTGTGGCACACTAATGAGCCTCAGGAACAGGCATCCAGTTGAGCTTTAGCAGATGAAACGGGGAAGAGATTCTGCATGCTGCTGCTGTGAAGTAGGCACGTGATCTCTGCTACAGCAGGTAAACGCCAGCTGGAGCTACCTTTAAATCAGAGGTACTGCGGTTCTGCTTGTGAAGCTGAGTATTTATAGAACACCTACTCTGTATGCTCTCACAGGGGGAAGGAGGTTGCTGGGTTTGTTTTGGATGTTTTTTCTTTTTTTCTTCGTTTTTCACATCTTGTATTTTGGAGGTGATGTGTGATTTAGATGTAGCAATGGTCCAGAAGTTAGACTTAAATCTTGCTCTTCTTTACTACCATTAGGCAGTTGTATTTTTTCCTCCAACCTTTTATTTGTAAGCTTTTGAAGTGCAGGGCATTTTACAGTTTCTACACAGTGTCTACGTGATTACTTGATTTCTGGGTAGCTTTTTCCCTTGTGCTAGACAACTGCATAGTCTCCTCATCCCTGTGCTGCAGAAAAAAATATATTAAAGGCCCATGCTTATTTTCTCTCATAGACTTTCAGATCTAGTATGTTTAATCTGTAATTTCCTATGACGAGCCAAAGTCCAGTAGTGTAAAAATGAACACAACTCTCTAATGATTTATATTCTTCTTTACCCATATCTCAGTAATAGAGATTCTGCAGTTAGAGCTTGCAGCCTGTATTGTTCATGAGGCACAAAGCACGGCAGAATTAATGTCGCATCTATAAAAGTGCTGGGTCATCAGCTGTAACTGAAATAAAGACTAGCTTTTGTCTTTAGTATTTGAAGTAATAAAGATCTGTGAGTAGGATGCAATTTTTCATACTTACATCTCTTCTAAATGTGCATAAGTTAAAGATTTCAGAATAAATGAAGATGTTGTGAAATTATTGAGCGTGGGCAGGTATATGGTTTTAAGTGAGAAGTGAAAATATTAAATAACCATTCTTATCTTTACACTTTGTTAGCTGATTAAGTAAAATACATAATTTGTAGAATTAAGAGGAAAAATGAAGGTAAGATCTTACAGACATCTTAAGTACTCTTTTCTTGAAAAAATCTCATCTTTTTTTTACATCTTTCTCAAACTCCAAAGTCACAAAGCTTAATATGTGGTCTAAAACATCCAACTGGAGCAGCATTTCCTGCTGTCTCTTGGAAAGGGAGTTAAAGTTGCTACAACTAAAAAATGCTGAGAGTAGCCTCTCTTGAAGCCCTTGGTGTAGTGAACAAAAGAGAAGAGCAAAAAGTCAATGTCAGTTTAAAAAAAAGAATTAAATATCTCAGTTCCTATGTATGTGTGTGTGTGTATATATATATATATATATATGTAAATCTGCTTCAAGGATCTAAACACTGCAATTAGGTGATCGTTAGTACCTTGAAATACTTTAGAATCCTTAGATCTTTCCGTAGAATTTTCTCTTTCAGGAAAGCCAATCTGTTTGTCCTGTGAGTGGCTGTTCTGTCTGCTGCATGGCTTAGATTTTAAACTGAAAATCCCTCAGCTACTGCTTGTTAATACATTTGTAATGATATATGCCAAGTAGATTATGACTGTTTGTTCTGCAAAATTAGCACAGCGAGTATGGCATTGCTTGAGGAAAACAAGGAGAGAGGTTTCTGTGTTTTAAAAATTTTATCTAGAAGGGTACAAAATTGAATTTCTCTTTCTAGATCATCTCTTTCCATCTGTTGTTCATCACTTACTACCTGACGATATGGCAGTTAAGATTTCTCAGGAAGAAGTGGTATTTGAAGTTAAGTTTTCTTAAGTTTCTTCAGTTAAGATTTCTCAGGAAGAAGTGGTATTTGAAATGTCACTGAAACAGATATTAATATTTATGTAGTCAGTATATGTATGTTGTGGATTTTTATAACTATTGTAATTGATGTGTGTAATCCAGAAGTTCAGAGTAGTTTAAGAATACGTAGCTAATGTGCATTTGTTTGTATGCATCCACGAGAGAGAAAGCAAACACATGCCCACATAATTAGCCAAAAGAAATTCCCTGCTAAGTCCTCTCATGAATCACTTCTTCTAAAGAGGAAATGCAGTATGTTATGGGCTGGAATATTCCTTGCTGCTCTTCTCACCCTTGCTATCAGCTCAGAATATGATATGCAAGTGGCTGTATGTGATAGCTGGCAGGCATTAAGGCTTAATTACAGCAGTGGGATAGTCTGGAATATAGAACTAGGTAGGTTCCTGTTCATTTAATCACTGGGATTGTCAAAGAAAAAGTAGTGAATGACAAGTGTGGTACTAATGTAATAGCTTCAGGGTCAGAAGGACCAGTTGCAAAATCCTGAATATATGGAGAACAAGACAATCTGCCAGTAGTTACTGCATCCTGTCTCACCAAGGGCACAGTCAAAGGACACCATAAATTACCTTTAACTCTAAACCTGACATAGGTTTTATTAAGAAGATGTTATTAAGAAGAGGACTCCTCTTTATTAAATATGTCTGTGTGTCCTCTGAGCCACTGAAAATTACATACAGGGGCTCAGCCTTCCAGTCTGGATGCCAAATCATAACGCTAACACATAAGGAAGAAAATACTGAATAAGGTATCAATACTGAATCCAGCCCTTCTGGGAACACTGGACATGCTACTGGAGAGTAACAGTACTTCCTGAATTGCCAGATGCTGCCCATCTTCTCTGAATCAAGGTACAAGAAATACGAGCAAAATCCTGGCAAAGCAAATGTTTTTACAACATGAAAGTAATTGTGCTTTTCAAAAAAAAAAAAAAAAAAAAAAAGTAAATGTTTTTTCAACTCAGAGGCATTCAGTTATTAATATCCTCTATGTCTTTAGCGGTAAGCAGTTATTCATAGGAAAGTTGTTTGTGTGTTTTAGGAGATAAGTGTATGTGAAATTTATGAGTCTTATATTGACTTATTATAATATCTTTTTGTTCCTCGTAGTATATTACTTTTGTTGTGGTAAGTGGAAGGACGTTACGGAAGGGGATATAGGCAAGCCCACAGTAGGGTTCCCTGTTACCTAAATCCTTGTTAGTCACATTTACTTTATTTATTAAGGCTGTGTTTTACTTCTTACTTCACAGTGGCTGTGGCAGCTGCTAGGCACTGTTGCCCCCAGGAAAGGACTGCTGTCCTGGGCATTGCCCAGAACTTGGTCCTACCATACTCTAGGAGATGAGGTCACCACGGTTCCTTTTACATTCTCATTTCCCCACAGCAAACAATTACACATTTTTTCATCTTTGAGGAAAGCAAAAAAATTAGAACTGTCTTGATATGGCTGCAATTTGCACTGGCACTATATGGGCTACAGCTAGACATGGACTTGGAAAACATTAGTGATGAAGATTTTATTTTTTCTAAATATAAACCGGTATATAAGAGTTTCCTTTGTTTAAAAACATAGTTCCTTATGAGAAAAGGCTTTATTCCCTTCCTTGGATGTGGAGGAATATTGTGGAGGCTCCTTAAGGTAGTTTTATCTTGAGAAAAATAGTGCACTTGGGTTTATCAAGACTGTATTTCTCTCCCCTCCGCCCCAAGCAGTGTTAGAAACAAGTGTAAGATTTTGTTGGGGAGAGACTGTGATTTTTTTTAGTGTAATAACATCTTAAAAAAAACCCTTTCATCTGAAATTGCCATCTTTATGTTTATATGCTATGTTTATAGCCAATCCCTGCCAAAGATCTTAGGCCTGTGAATATTCCTGGCAGTTTGGGAATTTTGGGCAATTTCAGAATTGAAATCGGTATTTACTGGGAGTAAAGCCAGACCCCTGGAAATATAGACAGCTGAGGTGAAGGTTTTCGACTGCTTCAGAAGTTGAAGGTGAGATTTCAGTTGGTCTTTAGATTACGTGCCTAATATATATATGTGTATATATATTATGTATACATTACATAGGGAAATATGTAGTCATCTGGACACAATCCTTAGAAACATGCTGTAGGTGACTGCTTGTGCAGGGAAATTGGGCTAGATGATCCTCCTGGGCTATGATGAGCCTCAACCATGAATGGTTGAGGTGCTTCCAACCCCAGCCATTCCACAATTCAATGAAATGCTAGAGGCACAAGCTCTGAAGAGGCTACCGAAAGGTAGAAAAAAATGATGTGGACTGTTCAACCTAATCTTTGCATAGTCCACTTTCAGCATTGGTTATATCACCCTGATTTCACCTTAGCTGTTGAACAGGGCTGTGGTCTGTGACTCAAATTGCAGGGAATTCAGGGGTCTATTATTACTCAAAGTGTTAGAGCTTTTCTCTTCTCCTTTATTTTATTAGCAGAATTCCTAAATTGAATTACAGCCTCATAATTTTCTGTTCCCTACTGTTTCTTCTTTATGCAAACTGTCTATGTGTCATCATGGTCTAGAGCTATTTTTGGCATAGCATTAATCTTTTTGCAATGTGACCTTGCCCTGTTACATTTCCTCTCTGAAAGTTTATGAGGAGCTTGTTGGCTTTGCGCTCCGAAACGCTGACTGCAGCGCTCTGAACGCACTTTGTGCCTGGCTGTGAGCGCAGCGGTTATGCGTGGATTTCTGGTGACCCGCTGGGCTTTAGTAATTTTTGTTTATGGTGGAGAGGGTGAAAATCTCCAGGCAGTGTAATCGGTCTGACAGCAACTTCAGCAACTTCCACAGTGTCTGTGATGCCACAAAGGAAAGTGCTGTCAAAACAGCACTGCCACGAGGGATATTAATGACAGAGTTCACATGAATAGGGCTTTGAATACATGTAGATTGATGACTAAGGAGAGAGTTGTGATGCGCTGGCATTTGTAATGCCTTCACACAGGCAGTAGTGGAGAAGTGCTGTTCATACTTTACCAGTAAAGGAATCAGCATTTAGGCACGTTTGTTTCACTGTACCCTGTGAGCAGGAAGAGATTTCTGCTTCCCTTTCCATTAGACATGGATACAGCAGCCTGTTCTACCTTAAGGGCAGTACACAGATGGGCTTCTTTTGCCTTGCTCCCTGAGAAAGAAATGTGTTGACCCACAGCCCAAATGCCTGGTTAAAGGGGCCTTTGGAAATCAAAGTCTGTCTTGACCATGGTATCTTGTGAAGGCAAATCTCCCGCTGAGGCATGTCAAGCTAGAAATGAAGTATCCGTTCAGGTCCCGAGAGTTTGTGACTTCAATTGCTTGTCCCTGCAACTGGACTTTGACAACACAAATCTCTGTTTGTTTGCCTTTTTAGCATTTTCTGGTCTCTACGGTAATATTTAAACAGAGCAGCTATACACGCTCTTGCACAAAAGAATTTTAAAAGATGCTCACAAAATGTGAGCAAAGCAAAAAATGTGAAAATTGGAAGGGTGGACTAAGGAAATGCATTGAGGAACTCGCTGCAAAGTTTTTTAACATCTAAGAAAACTATTTCTTAATCATGTTAATTATGAATGTATAATTGGTTAAATACTTTGATGTTAGTGTCAGACAGCAAAAGGCAAAAGATATTTTGAGATAGATATAATTATTACATTTCTGTAGCTGTAATGGTATTAGGATATAGGCAAGGCCACGTTTGTCTTTTTCTAAATTGATCTGTTGTAGCTGGGAAGAGTCAGTGAGGAAAAGGGCCCTCTGCAGGCCCTGAAAAGCTCAGCAGATATTCTCAAATTACATTTCAAAGCAGATGAAATTACCTAAGTGCCCTCAAGGCAAATGTATTAATGTCCACTTTCGTTCTTTTTTTAAAATACTTTTTTACATACAGAACCAATTCTATCTGAGCCAGTGTGCCCTTTACTAAAGCCAATATTCCATATATTAGAAGCATTATTTTATTTGCTTGATTAGAATGTGGATCCCTACTGATGTGTATACAAGACCACAGACAAGAAAGGGGAACAAATATTTCCGATCTACAAGAGAACTTGAAATTCTGCAGTCCTTAAAAACAAACAAACAAACAGAAAAAAACCACAGCTGTCCTCTGTGGCTGAAATGGACTTGATGGTGCTTCTGGATGGAAATGCCTAGAACAGAGATGGATTAAAACCGGAACCTGCCATTTTGAAGTTTACTTCTGCAAGTTGAAGGATAAAAATATAATATCATACTGCAAAGTCTAAACAGTCCATGCAGTGGTTTGTATAAGACACTCTTA
The DNA here is from genome assembly GCA_034781795.1 of Crypturellus tataupa. Taxonomy (NCBI): domain Eukaryota; kingdom Metazoa; phylum Chordata; class Aves; order Tinamiformes; family Tinamidae; genus Crypturellus; species Crypturellus tataupa. The sequence continues at coordinate 1,234,231 of JAWLRI010000003.1, read as the reverse complement.
GTTGCATTATTAATCATATTTTATATCAATATTTTAGATTGAAAGAAGATTTTTTGTCTCTACGTAATAGTTTCTAAATAGAATTTTAAAAATCCAGTTCTATTCAGCAGCTTTGCAAGGCTTCACAGATGTGTCTGCATGTCTGTTTGCTTGTTTATGCCGTCAAACTGTGTGGGTAGACTGAGTTGAGATCCCAAAACGCGTTCCAGGACAGTTCAGGGACAAACAACAAACTCGTACAAATTCAGGACAATCTTACTTTGCAATCCCACCATCTAGTGGCCGTCTCCTGGTAATGTGTGAGCACTCGGCAGAAGCTCCCAACCTAGGCCTGGATTTCAAAGGCCAGCCCAGCCTGCACGTTTGTGCAGGCTCCACGAAGTTGGGTGGACAATGTGGGACTGGGCTCTGTGACTGCTGCTCTGCTTCAATTCTGTCGGATAGCACAGGTCTTTCCCTGTGCGGATGCCTGAATGTTGTACGTGCAGCAATGAGGTGAGGGACAGTATTCCTGTTTTGGATCCAAATCTGACTAAAAGTGGAGGGTGGCAATGCAGGGATTAGAATTTGCACCTTCACTAAAATAGCAGTTTGAAATGGTGCTTGGTTTAGGGTTGCTCCAAAAAGTCCTTTCGTACATGTTCAGGAATTTGGGGATTGTTTTTCAGGGTCTAGAGATTTTTCTCTGGGAATTTATTTCTAGGGTGCTAATGTATAAAAATATATAGTTATTTATAATTTTTCTTCCTCTTATTTTACTTAGATTGCTGATGCCATGTTGTATTAATGTAAAGTTGTTCTCAGCATTCTTGTTAAGATTTAACTTTGTAAGAGCTATTCTTGTTTCAGCAAAGATCATTCCAACATAATGATTAACACATTTCTAACCAAGCTGGTGTGTGTCAAATGCCAGTGGTTCCCTTTATGAAGTTGAGAATTTTAGAAATGTTCAAAGGAACAGCACTGCTGAAGAAAAAAGAATAATAAAGCCATGTCTGTTGTAGAAATCCCTATTTCTTAGGAGTGAAATGGGCATAAGTTAGTACCATTTTTTCAGGCTTTTTCAGAAGTCAGAAGGCTATCGCTGTGGTATAATTCTGTTTAACTGAAACAGTAAAAGCTTGTAAAGTATAACAGCAAGGAAATACATAAAGAGATGCCTGAGCAGCTAAATCTAGAGATGGTGTCAGAAGGAATGAGATTTCTTCATGCTGACTGGTATTTTTGTCTACTTGTGCTTAACTTCTTTTTACGGAAGTGCTTCAAAGTAAGCAACTTTACACACCAGAAAAAAGATCTGAGAAGATCATATTGCATATTCTGAAGTCCTGATTTTCTTCTTTCTCTCTGTCTTCTTTCCTCTAGCATGTCCTGACTTTTAACTACCTAAAGCCTAGAAGAACCTAAGCTTCTTTAAACTGTTTTTTAAGAAAGCATGTGTTATGGTATCACCTTTTTGACTGTCATCTTACTTAGACTTACTCTGACTGAACCCTAATGTGTTCTCTTTTGTTCTACTACTCCTTCCCTAAATTTGGGTTATTTGCTATGCTTTGGTTATGAGGCCTAGTTACTGGCCCTAGGGAAATTAGCGTGTATGATATTGTTTAAAGAGATTTTTTTTTTTTTTGCATGTATGTGTTATTTGCAGGTATCCTTATGTTTCCTTTAGAGGACAAGCGAACTAAAACCAGATGACAGATATAATCTGTAATTGTATATACTGATGATAAATAAAATCTCAGATGCTAAGGAAAATGTAAAGCAGGAGTTGGTAGCCTGTCATTCGCACAGTATTTTCCTGATTCATAGTAATAAGCTTTTGTATTTCAATCCCATAGCAATACAGATGTGCACACGGTGGCGTCACTGCTCAAACTGTACCTAAGGGAACTCCCAGAACCAGTCATACCGTATGCAAAATATGAAGATTTTCTTTCCTGTGCCAAAACTATCAGCAAGGAGGAGGAAACGGTGAGTGTGCAAATTGATCGAGCTTAAAAGGTTGGCATATTACAACCTCTTATGGCTTATCTCCTCTGATTTAAGACTTGCCTTTATTAATTGCCTTTATTAATTTAGCCTTTTTGCCTTTTTTTTTTTTTTTTTTGCTTATCATTGAATCCCAGCTCAACTGAACATCATTGAGGCGAATGGCTCCAGTTTTGCCCAGAGGGGTATTTGTTCTGTTTATGTCAATCTCAAGCCGTTGCTGGAAGGGTGCAACTCTTCCGAGGTCATTTTCTTGCAAGTGTCTTAGGTTGCCAACCTTTATTTTTATTTATTTATTTTTTTAAATGGAAGTCTAAAGGACTCTATTAATCACTTATCATTGACCCAGAAAGCGTTAGAAAGATGGCTTCTATAGCAGTGTTGGGCCATCCTCCAAACTCTTTACATTGGTGTAACAGCTATTAACAAAATCAGTGGTCTTGCTTATAGTATCTGCCCTGCACCAGTTTGGTGCTGATACATATGTTTGAAGAACTAACAAGTAGCACTCAGTTCTTCTTTTTGTAGTGTTTAGGTGCATTGGAGTAATAGGCATTCCTGATATTTTCAGAGTAAATATAAATAGTCTGGGATGGTACTACGTGTGAGCAAGCAGTGGCTGTGGATGAAGCAGTTTCTGTAATGTGTTTATTGTTTGTTAATTGCTGATATTGCTGACGGTTTTAGAATCTCAGTGGCAAACTACTAAGAACCTCTGTTGCCTCCTCCTTTCTTCTTTCAATTGCCTACGCAGGGCCTGAGGGAGTTGGTGAAGGAAGTGAAGAGCCTGCCTTCTGTCAATTATAACCTGCTGAAATACATCTGTAGGTAAGCACACCTGCAAAAACATCGCGCTGCTCTTTGTAACTGCGGGCTGACAGACAAACCTGGCTCTGCATGTGCCCTGAAGGAAGAACATAGTTCTCAGACAACTCATGAATGTAAGTGAGTGCACTGAAAATAAATGTTTGTTGTGCAACAAATTAGTAATTGGCTTTATCAAGGTGAGCAGTTATGAGTTCGTTGAGCAAGTAAAGAAAGAAGGTAGAAGTAAATATCCTGTCCTCTGCACAGGGACCTTGTTTTCTTTATTCTTATGACATTTATTGGCCGTGGTTATGCATAGTGTCATTGAGCACTGCATACATCATTTAGTATACAGACTAGTTTTGCAGAAACATGAAAATGTTACTAACGTGCCTTCCACAGTTGCTGTTTGTAAATTTACAGGAAGTTGATCTTTAAAAAGTTATAAAATTAATAGAACTTCTTCTAATGGAAAGTTTACAATTTGAAGGTATTTTAGGTGTCAAATAATCACTCTGGAGGAAAGGGTTTTATGGGCTTTATGAATATATCAAGAAAATTAGAAGAAAATGAGAACAGCCAAGAACTTTAAAGATGTTGTGTAGGACTTGAAATGGAATACTTGATAGTATGCAAATACATCATGTGGTTTGGAGTTTTTATTTCCTTTCTCATTTCAATTATTCCTTAACGGCATCTTTCTGCCCCACAGATTCCTTGATGAAGTCCAGTCTTATTCAAGTGTGAACAAAATGAGCGTGCAAAATCTGGCTACTGTATTTGGCCCCAACATTCTTCGCCCAAAAGTGGAAGATCCCTTGACTATAATGGAGGGTGAGTTGGAGAAGATAGTACAAAACTTTATCTAGGAAAAATAATTACTTTATGGTTTATTAACAGTACTTACCAGTCCCTATGGTACATACAAAAATTCATAATATTTATGTACATGAATACTTTTGTGGTTTTGTGGCTTCCCTCAGATACACTGTGACAGTTTATTATGAGGGCACCAACATAAGCCTCACTATGCCATAGAAATCCTGTTTTACACATCTAGTCCATGTGGTAGGTTGAGAGGTGCTAGGACCTTGCTTGATTGCCAACCTCCTTCACTCTCTCATCACCTCTCTCACAGGAGCCCTGCATTTTATGTGTATGTACTACATATCACTTAATTTTCAACCCTTCCTCATTTGTACCTGCAGAACTGCCAAACTGACATAAATAGGGCAGTAGCTTTTCTCACCTTGATGCTTTTTTATGATTTAACTAATCATAAAGTAGGTAAGTGCTGTGAATGCTTCTCTGGGCCAGACAACACATTGGCCCTCTTCTTTCAGTCTTTTATGTGAAATAGTACTTAAAAAAATCGTAAAATTGTTCAAGAGATTGGAATTGGGTGCTACAGAGCTGAAACCAGTGGGAGTGATAACTCACAGCATGACAAGCTGATGGGATACCTCGTATCTTTCGCTCACCTGATAGTGGAAAGACACATAGGGATTTGACACAGGAGGAGAGGAGGTAGCAACTCATAAATTGAAATACCATTTTCTAGCTCTATATTTTCCAGAACTGGTTTATGTCAAAACAGTTATTTTTTTTGTGAAAGCTTGAGCAAGACAGATTATTTAAGTAGGTGGAAAAGGAAAATAATGTGCTTTTCCAGTTATTGTAACAACTCTCCAGCCTGCTTTTGAACAGCCCTAGTACCAAAACAGCTCATGGCTGCTGTATGAGATGGTATTTAAGAGATGACATGTTGTTTTACAACCCTTTGAAGCCCATATCACCGTTTTGTATTCAAGGCTGAACATGCAGCTATGGGTAATACTTGAGTAATACTATGAGTTTGGGGATGAAGACCTACAGAGTTGCCCATGCCTGCAGATGAATCAGAATTAGTCCAGTGTTTGTAGTAAAATTTTGCATATAACAGCTAGTGTTCTTGGAAGAAATACAGTTAAACATGTCATAGATATAACCGGAAATTAACTACCTTTCTGTATATTTCTGATAGGCAGCTTCACCTTGGCAGAATGTTTTTTAAAAAAAGGCAGCAAGTAAAACAAACAAACAAAAAACCTTCAAGCCTAATTGGCTCTTGGTGGTTGTGTTTTAAATGGATGAGGGGCAAAGGTCCAAAATATTTCAGTGTAGTTTATGTGAAATGATACTACGCAACACAAAAATACTGATTAAAAGAGCAAAGCATGCCTCTGAAAGCTGTCTAGCTGAACCCCCAAGTGTCATCAAAGTGTCCATCAATCATCAGTGAAAAGGTATTTGGTGTCTCTTTCCAGGTACAGTAGTAGTCCAGCAGCTGATGTCAGTGATGATAAGCAAGCATGAAGAGCTGTTTCCCAAGGATGCGGATCCTCAGATGGGACCTGAAGTGTGTAACAACAACAACGAAATGCCAAAGAAAACCACAATCGGTCAGCTACAGAACAAAGAAAATAACAACAGCAAGGAGTCAGCGGTGAGGCGCTGCTCTTGGGACACACCTGAGTCTCCCCAAAGGGGAAGTGTGGACAATGGGTCTCCCACGGCTGTGCCAGGCAGCAAGACAAGTAGCCCCAGGAACAGCATCCAGAAACTGGATGTCACAAGGAGTCCACCTCTCACGGTGAAAAAAAATCCCGCCTTTAATAAAGGTAGTGGCATAGTCACCAATGGGTCATTCAGCAGCTCTGTGGAGGGCCAGGAGAAGAGCCAGACCTTGCCAAACTGTGCCCTGCAAACCAGGAGAACGGCATCCCTGAAAGGACCGGTGACTAAGATGGGCACACACAGTGTGCAGAACGGAGGGGTGCGGATGGGTGTTTCCAGCACAGATGGGCACAGCAATACCCTCAATGGCCGGACCCCAGGCTGGGTGCCCAATGGCTACGTCACGCTGAGGGACAGCAAGCAAAAGGAGTCGTTGAGTGACTCGGGCCAGCACAACAGGCTCTCCACCTATGACAATGTCCACCAGCAGTTCTCCATGGTGAATTCTGAGGATAAACAGAGCGTGGACAGTGCCACCTGGTCAACATCCTCCTGTGAAATATCGCTCCCTGAGCACTCCAACTCTTGTCGTTCATCCACCACCACTTGCCCAGAGCAGGACTTTTATGGAGGTAACTTTGAAGACTCTGTGCTGGAAGGACCGCCACAGGAAGACCCCTCTAATTTAGGAGACTGCGAGAACAAAGGTGACCGAAGGAGTGTTGGGGGCCACAGCAGCCGAGCCACCAGCAGCAGTGATAACAGCGAAATATTTGTGGCCAACAGTACCAACAATCACAGTGCTCTACACAGCTTGGTGTCCAGCCTGAAGCAAGAGATGGCCAAGCAAAAGCTAGAGTATGAAACAAGGATAAAAAGGTAATGTCGCTTGGCTCTTCCACCTGACTGCCATTTGCAAAGAAAAAACAAGAAACGCTCCCTCTCATGCCTGTCCTTTGCCCTCCAGGTTCTGACGTGGAGGTTGAGAGGTCAGCACAGCAAGACAGTTAACGTTCCTACATCACAGTGTCCAGCACAGGCAGCACCAGAAGTAGCAGTTAGATGTGCTGCTGTCCCCCTAGAAACTGATAGGAACCAGGCTCATAGCTCCCTTAGTTCCCTTCTGAAAGCTGGCTTTTTGCAGGCCTTCGGATTCAGAGTAGAATAGGTAAAACTTAGCATTCTATCCTGCTGTATCTGCATGGCATCTGGCCAGGAGGGAGAGCCCCTTTTAGCTAAACCCTATAGCACGTAAACAAAAATCCATTATTGGTGTTAGTTTTGTTTTTAGTTCATATTGTGACTTGAAATAAGATTTATGAAAGCTGATAGATCTAATGATGACTGTTTAGTAATGCTGCTAGCCTGATGATTTTCAGAAAATACAAAATTGTTGAATTTTTTTAGTCAGACCTTGTTGTTTGCCATTTCTTTCAGATTTATCCATTTTTGTGGATAGGTATAGTAGATAAATCAGCTGAAGAAGAGACACACACATTTTGACCCTGCATGTGACACTAGGGTGGGAGATAGGAGTCGATGCCTTGGGAAATAAAAGGATAATTTAAGCCATTTCTTGCAGAATTAGATGGAGCTACTTGTACAACTTACTAGTGGTTACTATTGCACATTTCCTAATAGGGATTACTCTATGGAAGTGAATCAGTGACAAAGCCATTGTTTGCAGAGACACCTCTCAGAAATTTAATCTAAGCTTTGTAAATGAAAAGCTAAACATGTATGTGAGTTTGTCTCTGTGTAAGCCAGTGAGAACTGCTGCTCAGGAGTTCTCTGCTTTTATTTCTGTTTCTGTAGCTTGGAGCAGAGAAATCTTACCCTGGAGACAGAAATGATGACCCTGCATGAAGAGCTGGATCAAGAGCGGAAGAAGTTCACAATGATAGAAATCAAAATGCGTAATGCAGAGCGGGCCAAGGAGGATGCAGAGAAGAGGAATGACATGCTGCAGAAGGAAATGGAACAGTTTTTCTCCACTTTTGGAGACCTTACAGTGGAACCTCGCAGACCAGAAAGAGGCAACACCATCTGGATCCAGTGAGCGTTGGAAATGTAGACTGTGGGACTTTAGGGAAGGGCTTAGGGGGTATGATACTGTATCAGGTGGCTGGTCACCTGTTTGAGGCTAGTACTCAACATAAGGTTCTGAACCCTTGAAGGAAGAAATACAGACGATTAACCACTCATATCTACAGTGTGTACTTATCAAGTTATACTCTTTGGATGCTTCATGAGACTACTGTTAAGTGTTACAACTGGATATGTGTATATAAATTTTGAAAAGATCACCTTAGAGAGTGAGAGATGTATCTCAAGAAATATTTTAATGCAAGTCTTGTATTTAAACTGGTAAATTGAAATGTTGTTGCAATCAAGCTTTATATCGAGGCTTTTTTCCCTTGCACTTAATGTAATAAGCTATTTTTGGCATTGTGTTATTATTTTGTTATTCAAATGTTTTTTGATTTTTTTTTGTTTGTTTGTTTTGTTACCCCTCTTGCTGGGGGTTGAAAATAAACAGATGCATTAAGGTAGGTGTGCGTATGGCTAACTCTGCTTTGCAGCACTTCTAACAAGACAGCAGAATGAGAAACAGCAGGACACTATAGATAATAAGAGGGGTATTAATTTCCATATTGATCACTAATTCTGTTAAAATATCAGGGCAACAATATCACTGTCACCAAAATCACATTCAACAGGAAAAGAGGAAACATGGTCAGGCTATGTGTTTGGGGGAGTGTGAGGCGGGTAAAATGCAAGAGGTGAAAAGAGAATATAAGGACAATACAATCCGTCAAAGTTTTGGGGGGTATGTTAAAACAATGTGTGCAATCACTGGTTGGAGCAGGAATACAAACAAGGTGTGACTTCACCATATTCACATCAGACTTACTTGCATGGTCCAGGAGAAGCTGTCTTCCTTCTCTCAGGCTGCTGCAGGGACATGCAGAGGGCATGGACTGATAGCTTTAGTAGTGTGACAGGTTCTAAAGACAAAAACAACAACAGAAAGGATGACCAAAGTAAGAAATTACCAGGGCAACACAAATAAGGAAGAAAACACACAAACATTCACCAACCATATCTACAGTGTATACTTAGCAAATGATCTTACTCCCCAAATGTTCCATGAGGCTATGGTCAAGTGTTAAAACTAGGAAAGCACTCAGGTTCCTACTGTCAGCTAGAGAACAATCAGAGGGAATAGATTAGCTACCCTAACAGTATGCAGAGATTAAAAGAGGTCAGCAAAACTATGCTGTAAAGTAAGAATCTATTTGGCATAAAAAGGTGTATTTTTTTGAGTATATATATTCTGTATATATATGTATACGTATATATTCTGTATATATTCTCTAAACCATATTAAGGACTTGTTTTTAACACAGGGTTTAGGACTTTTTTTTTAAAGAATGGCTATCAGATTTCTTTGCTTCCCTCTAGTGTCACTTAAGTATATTACAGTTATTTTTGAATTCCAGCCGAGAAAAAAACTGTGAAGGAACGCTGTGAAAGAAGAACATTCATACTTCTGGTATGTACATTATACGCAGATGTGGGAACTGATGTGAAATAAATAAAAAGCTTCCATTTTGCAGCATGACGCATGGCACTTGTGGATGGACTGTTTAGAGAAATTCCCTCCCTTCTCCCTCTTCTTCCCTACTTCCTTCCCTACTCCCTTCCCTTCCCTACTCCCCTCCCTTCCCTTCCCTACTCCCTTCCCTTCCCTTCCCTTCCCTTCCTTTCCCTTCCCTTCCTTTCCCTTCCCTTCCCTTCCCTTCCCTACTCCCTTCCCTTCCCTACTCCCTTCCCTTC
>JAWLRI010000003.1:1183768-1200004 GCA_034781795.1 Crypturellus tataupa | reverse complement strand
GGGTTTTGATCCACAATAAACAGACTTCATTCCACCCATTTGTAATTTTTTTAGGGTATTTTCCTAAATATGTGATAGACTGTGAAGTATGGAATGGGTGTTACATCCCTCCTCTGTGCTGGAAGGGGAAATAATTCTTCTAGTGCAAATATGATAATAAGTCTGTAGAGGAGAGGGGTATTTTGTGATAGAGAAGGAATAGGCTCAAAAAGATAAACCAAAAAACCACAACATTATAATTAGTTTCAGTACCATCAGAAGAGGAATTTTTAATGATAGAATGAAAGTTTCACTATATTTGCCTGTAAGGGTTTTTTCTTTGCCAGTAATGTGATGAGGGGGTTGATATTTTGTTTGTTTGTTTTGTTTTGTCTCTATAACTTGTAGTTGCTGCTGATTGTAGCTGCTGCTGCTCTTCTAACTGTCATTTAAGAATTGTCCTTTTTTCCCCCCTTAGGGAGAGGGAGAAAAAAAAAAAAAAGGGAGGGGGAAAAAAAAAAGCCACCTTGCAGATTGTTGAAGACTGTGTATTCAGATATGCCATGGTTGCTGAAAGCAGCTACTCAGCCCCCTAGAACTTTTTGGACTTCTGGTTATCTTTCCAATGGCTATGAAGATTTGAATGCTGCTGTTCTTTGTATCTCTTTGAGGTCCTTTTTGACCCTGGTAAGGCTTTCTCTGGACACAGCATGTCCATGTGTACGCTGCTTTGCTGTACTATGGTCAATCTTTTCCCTAGGCCTCCAGTGAAACCTGGAGGGATTTTCCATAGTGATTCTTGATCTATAGTGGAACCACTAAGCTGAAAAACAGAATATCAACAATGTAGGGAAGTAATGCTTTTTATGTTTTTGTTTTCACTTTTTGGAAATAAATGGTTTTATATGTATGTGGGAATGAAGATGAAAGTAAATAAGAGAACACACAGGTGGAAAGGGCTGGTGGCCCAAGGAGTGGAGGGATGTAAGGAGCAAAATAAGGGTGGAACAGATAGCTCAGATGCCTTTTCCCAACTGATTACCTGACTTGATTTGTGGTCATGACATTAAATGTTTGTCAGTCCCATGATGTGTCAGTGTATGGCCTGCTAAAAGCACTTGGAGGCCCTCAAAAGGCAACAGACATTCAACCCGAAGTAGATGAAAAGTGTGGCACCGGTTCTGGGACACTGAAGACTGTGTGGCTTTGGCCATAGAATATCCTTTGGCCATAGAATATGGAATATTTGGGCCAGTAGCAGGAAATCTGCGGGGAGGTCCTTGGAGCTATACTTGACAAATATATTTTGAATTAAACCTTTGTTGAAGTACAAAATATTTATTCCATCAGGATGGAATTTACTGGTAATGTTTCTGTCCACATCTTATCCGGATGTCTAGCCTAGTCTAGCATAATGGTCTTACGGATATACTTGCTTGACTGGTAAATATTAGGAAAGGAGAGACATCCTGTAATCCATAATAAACCAAAGGATAGGTTACTGAATGAGGAGAACAGTTTGCAAGGATGGCTAGTAGGTTGTTATTGTTGATATTCTGTGACTAACCTGCTTTTGCAGAGTGGGGTGATGAATATTGATAACACTTTTCAGAAGAAAAAAAAAAAAAAAAAGGTGAGGGGAAGAGACAAGTAAGTGAAGCAAGATGGCTCTACATAAGACTTCAGCAAAAAGACAGTAGGAGGTCACCACTAACTGGTGGTTCAGTTCAAAATGCAGTAGCATCCCATGTTGTGGGACCCTCAACATTTGCCAGGTTCCTAATCCAGAGATTTGGGCATTTTGATAGTGGGCGTAATATGCTAACAATGGGGAGATCTAGAGATGTCCTTTAGTCTTCCAAGGGACTCTGTTCTCAGAGGTATATTGCTTCTCTGTGTGTATTTTGAATAACTATGAAGATATTTTTCTGATTGAGCACCAAATGTAAGTTTATTTGTAATATCTACGTATTTTAGGGTAATGGGCATTTCAGTGTGCACATTTAGTTAAGCAGCAGCCTAAGCAAACAAAAGGGCAGATATGCACCGAATGAATTCTTCCTGCCTCTTCTCTGTACTGACTAGCTCCCTGATGCAGATGGCCGAGCTGCTTCTGCTAAGAGCTACAGACGGCTATTCAGCTTCTGCTCTGTCCTCTGGTTCACTAGGAGATACTGTAGCTGTGGCTGCAGATCAGGCTTTTCTCTTCTCTCCCTCCTCTTGTCCCCCGCCTTGCGCCCCCCCGTTGGAGACCTCTGTGTGCTTTGACGTCATGTGTGCTCCTTTCCGTTGCCATAGCAGCCCCATTCCCCAAGCTCCCTGCCTGTCTCCTCTGGTAGGTTCCACAATGGTACAGCCAGCATCACGCTGCACAATGGTTTCCAGGCAGTGAAAGAGCGTGATTCAGCAAGCCACTCGCTTCTTGCCTCTCTTTTATTCCATTATTCTCAGACATTTTGCCTCCCTTTTTCCATTCTGCTTTACCTGCTACTCCAGGCTTTTATTTAGTGCTTTAAAGGGGAAAAAAAATTGATTTTTTTTTGAATTACACTGCCTCTCTCTCTTTTTTTTTTTTTTTTTATTATCATTATTAATAGCCTATCTTTTTTCTTGACACTCTTTGGAATGTGGTTTAAAAATACCACCTAAAATCGCAGTTTGGGGGAAAGGTTGCTGGACGAGGAGAATAGTTCGCGAGCACGGAATGGTAGGTTGCTGATGCTAATATTCTATGACTAACCTGCTTTTGCAGGGTGGGGTGATGAATATTGATTGCTGTTTAAAAAATGAGAGGGGGAAAGGGACAGAGAGGCAGGTTAATGGAGTAAATGGCCAGCCGAAGCGAGGAGGCTGCAGCATTACATTTGGTGACCAGAGGACCATTATTTTCCTGCGTTCGGGTGTGTATGAGCTTCTCTGGGTGCATTAGGTGACCGGTGGCAGTGAGAGTGGTGCAGAAGCACAGCATGGGCAAGAGGAATAGCATTTGACCAGCTGGCTCATGTAAACAGCAGTGTTGTAGTCAGCCTTGCAGCATCTAATGCTGGTTGCAGGGGCTTTTGGCGGGGTAGGGGCATCTTGGCTTGCAGTTGGGTAGAAATGAATATATTTTGTGGATAATACAGGCAGAGCTGTATCAAATGGAATTTGTAAAAATAAAAAAAGGAAGAGGGGGATGTTAGGCAGCTTGAAGATCTAGAGGATACAAGCCCAGGCCTTTTGCAAAGGGTCTGAATATAAACAGGAGAAGAAAAAGGTCTGTACTTGTTGTGGGGGGAGGGAGGTGAGGAGAGTGTTTGAAAAACTATGTTGATGGGCTGAATGTGGAGGCTGTGGGGGACTGTTAAAGAAAATGGTTTCTTCAGGCAGGTATTGCTTCATTGCATGATTCCCAAAGGCAAATGAACAGAAAATACTGCATTTTAAAGGAAAAGTGTTTATAGCACATCTAGGGCAGAAAAGGAAAGGCAGCAATTTGTAGACACTGCAGTGAAATCAATGTCGCTTTGCAGGGAAATCATCTGACAGAAAAACTATTGCTGTAGGAAGAAATTTTTTGTTCTGCAGGAAGGCCTTCTTACAAATAATACAGATTTGAGTTGGATTAATTGTTAGAGCATATTGCTTAATAAGAAGCTGTGCTGCCAGTGAAGCACAATGAGCAGGTTCCACGGCATTCACATCTTAGGTGCTTGTGAGCTTGTTTACATGGGTCCTTTTTGCTGCATAGCTTTGCGATGCCCTCAATGCAGGCTTGCCTTGCTCTGATACGCTCAGTGCGAGATTTGCAGGGCACCCATGTTAAAATGAACCAATGTGATATGAAAATGCAAACTTTGTAAAAGGAAATGAAGACATATGGTGGGTGCTGTTTTTAAGAGGAAAGTGCATACTGGTATGTTGTCTATGATCAGGAGGAATGAAGTATGTGTTCTTCCACATGCCCCTTCCTCCTCTTGCTTCCTGAAATCAGCTTGCTGGAGGACACAGAGCCTATCATGCAAGTTGGCTCTAGAAAGAGAAAGGTTAACTTACAGCAGGGGGGTCCTGTGGATTGCCCTGGGCTGTTTCTCTCTGCTCATGTGTAAATGATCTTTGGGTACCTTAGGGGAGAGTGAGGTGCACTAAATACTCTTACCTTCTAGCCATATTTCAGAACACTACTTCATAACCCCTGGCCAGGGCTACCGAGGACTGATGTGTTCTCCTTTCTGGCGTTTCTGCTGTCTTTTCACTCTTCATACTAGAAAAGGTGGCTTAAAGGTGGCTTTTTTTCAGTTGGCTAGACAAAATGTATTTTTCCTCTGAGGACACAGATGTGAATAACAAAGGTGACTGAACCTCAGCCATTAAGCATTATTTTCCTTCCCAAACTCAGTGAGATGTGTTCTCACCTTGTCCTATCTTGCTGTTTTAGAGCGTGCATAATTTGTTGGGATCCCGTTGTTATGATTTTGTTCAAGAGCTTTAAGATTGCAGGGATCTTTCTAAAAGGAGTAGGAGCAAAATCACTTAATAGAAAAAATGAGTTGCCCTCAGCTGCATGTGTGCTTCCTCAATAACAGAAAATGTCTACCTCATTGTTATAAAGATCCATGTGTGCTAGAAGGGTTATTTTATGAGCAGACCTTGGGGATGCATTTTAATTCTGTGAACTGTTGACACATCTGCAGATGTTATTTAAAGATTTAATAATGCCGGATCAATAATGGCAAGGCCAAATACCATCCTAAGATGTTATGGTATGAGATTGGGCTTTTAAAAACAATTAGCATGCTATCAAAATTTCCCCACCATGGTATCTGGTATTTTGTAATGTCCAGTCTTAGGATGTGGGTAGTTACTGAGCTTCTGCATTTCAGCAAAAAGCTATGCAGGCCCAAACGAGTTGGATATAAGCATTATTGTTGCACACAAGATAATTTTCTGCCTTCTGAATCTTAATAAAAACGTGAATTCAGAGAAAAATCCTCAGCTTTACCTCTCTGAATGCCTTAAGTGTAATTCCATCAAGCTACAGTATTTTTTTTTTGTTTTTGTTTTTGCATAATACCTGATCAGCATAAAATATTGCCTGGTTGATAAAATGTTCAAATAGAAGCAAGTCTTTAATGTGTTCATTATGGCAAGCACCCTGTAGGCAGGGACACTTTCATTCTTCTGGTTTCATTTTGAGCTCATAATAGCCATGCTAGAAGTCATGACTTAGAAGTGTAACGACTGCAGTGTTAACAATAGTTGTTGCTCTGCTATGTTGTGAGGAGAAAGGGAGAGATCTGTTTGCACTGCAGTACCAAGTGGAAATACCACATGTGTCTTCCCACATTCCTGTTCTACTCCCCTTTTTCCCTGCTTCTTGCAAGCTCGCAGTTTTCAGTTGGGCCATTTGCAAGAAAATTCTAAGAAAGGGCATGAGTTTTAAAGCAAAAAAAGGTTCCTTTTGTTTTCAGTTCTTTCTTGCAGCACCATCTGTGGAGACAGACAAATGAAAAAGACTTGCAGAGAAAGATACTAGATTTTGCATTCAAGAAACCTTGTTGAAAGCCAAGTACCATTGCATTAGGATGGAATCAGGTGCTGGGGTAGTCTACTTCCTTTTGTAGTGTGATAATGAGATTCAGGTATAGATTAAAAGAAATATATAGGATGGGACAGAATTTAATTGTTCGCAGTCCGCCAATTTAAAAGTTTACAACTCGCCAATACATTTCTGTGAGTTGTGATGCTGTAGTTTGTGAGGAGCAGTTTTGTCTAGTTCTCTAAGATAGCAGGAGGGGAACTTCAGCCTTGTTTTATTTTGTTTGCATTGTTTTTTACTATACTGTTGTTATTAACAAAGGTATATGAACAATGTGGCAATGGAGTATTCCTCTATGGCAATGGAGTATTCCTCTGTGGAAAGGATGTGAATGTCATGAGACTGTTTTAGGGCACCCCAGACTGCCGGAAGCATAGGACATATTCACAACACTTTGCACAGGTAGAAAAAGAAAAAACAGCTGTTGCATTTTTGTACTTTCAGACGTTACTCCAAGGAAAAGAAGAGGTAGATGGTTGTGTTAGTACTAACCCTTGCTGACGTAGCAGGGATGATGCTGAGAGGGAAATGCTACGCTGTTTTAGTCTCATGTAGTTACTTTGCACTGTGGTTCGCCTACGAAATACCATGTTATAGTGCTGTCAAGAATTTCATATTGGAGTAAATGGTTTAAGGTAGAAGACTCAGAGTGAAATACTGATTCCAGTCTAGTCAATGCCTGTTTCATATTTGTTTTGCAATAGAAAGATGTTTTGGGATATTGGGGACAAATAATTTCAATGGGACTTCAGAATCTTGAGTGTGTGCAGATCTTGGTATAGTTTAGTGAAACATCATGGATCCTCTCACATTAAGCAGTTCTTTTTGCGTAAGGATTTTAAATTTTCTAGTCTTACTTCCACAGTTAGGTATCTTGTCTTCCACTTAAAATGTCACTGATTTTGTATACCTGGAGTTTTTGGTTAGTGTCTAGATCAAAATGGTTCCAATAATGGAAAAGAGCAGATGTATTAGCAGTTGTCAAGAACAGGTATTGACTTGACTGTGCATTCTTTGTTTACTACTTTTATTTACTGTTATATCATCCCAGTCTTTGTATTTATTGCTTGCACTATATTTTCAGGCAGTCTGAGAGTTTCCTAACTACATGCACAAAAAAATCACAAAATAGAGATGTGATTACATGTGATTTTTTTAAAACTTGTTTTAGTGAAAGTTTCAGATTTTGATTAGTTGTCTCTCCCTATATCTAACCCCATAGATATTGTTTGCAACTGAATTCATTTAGTGCTGAAATGTACTTTTTTATGCAAAGTGCTGTAATATTGACAATTCAGGTCAACTTACTTTGGTGATACTATCAACCAGGTAATTTATCTTTTTGATTTTGTTTAGGGCTAGCACTAGAAACCTGTCCCTGCAGCAGGCCAGATTCAGATATCAGCTATGGCTACCTGTGCATGAAGTGGACTTCTCTGAACCCTTTCCAATAGACAAGATATAGCACACTCTGTGGTGAGTCAACAATAGCATGTTTTATTAAATCACACTTATTTGCAATAAAATAGTTCTTAATGCCAAAGTGCATGCTGATATATATATATATATATAATATATATATATATATATATATATACACACACACACATATATATAGATATATAAACCCTGTACATCTGAACTTCTGTTCTTCTCCTGAACATAATACTTGAACATAACATTTGTTCTCATGACCATAATAAACAAAAGTTAAAATGTATTATATCTGAGTTCTACCTGAAATTATTAGATGAGGCATACTAATAGAGTGGTTTAGGGAGGATAGGAAGATACATGATGTATGTGGTGGTCTGGACTTGATGTATCCGTTAGTTGGTGCGATTGTTCATAACTATAGTTGGTCTTGTGTCTTTCGCGTAGGGGAAGGAAGGGCATCTTGTGGCTGAGTCTGAGACTGGTTGACATAAATCAGAAGCTTATGTTAATTGCTGGATGTTTGCTAGCTCCAATGACTGTACTGTATACAGACATAAGGAGGAAGCTATCAGCTTTACAAAGGTATGGAAGCAAGTTGATCTTTAGACTTCTGTAATTGGAATTTTACTGGTGATGGGTGTCAGTCCTTCTTCCAGGAGCTGTTGCAGAAATAAGCTGTAGATCAAAGTGCCCAAGAAATGTCTTTCTACAGTTTGGGTAGGAGATGGAGTTCACTTTGTTTATTGATGAGGCAGTGATTGCAGCACGTTAATGAAACCTACTGAGATAGTGGCACGTGGCTTGTTAGAACAGTAATGGCATTAGTACTCAGATAGCTTGGCATCTTCATAGCTTGGCTTCTGAAAAAAGAATCGAACAGGTGTGAATTAACTCAATGGGACTGTGCTTTGGAGTAAAACGAGAGGGAGAAAGTAGCGAAAAGCAATATCTTGAAGTCCATCAAAAGGTTTTAGTGTGCTGTTGAAACCAAGGGGTTTCCCAGAGAGGCAAACTGTGTTGGAAATGAATAGTATGTGATGAGAATAGTTTGTGATAACGATGTTCACATCCTTGATTAGTAGAAATCCAGGGAGAGTAAGTTCCCAAGTTCTGTAGAACTTGGGAACATAGTAGTAATGCTGTTTAAGTTCTTACATGTTTTAAGACGTGATGTTTGTCCTAATTGTTTTTACCAAGACAACCTTAATCTTGGTTTGATATGTAGAAGGTAAAATCTCTGAAAGGTAGCCTTTCTTTCTTAAATCGGTTTGGCTCCTTTTTGACTAGTGATGAAGCCCAAAGCCATGCAAAACTTTTTTTTTCTTTCCTTTTTTTTTTTTCTTCCTTCCCCATAGAAGTTTCTATTCTCAGCGATGTACAGGCAATATGCTGTTCAACGCAAACCACAATGTATATAATCTAGTAAATATGGACTGTTTATGACTGAATAGTTGACAATACTGTGCAGTATTACATCTCAATCAAGGATTTTGTTGGCTTGTTTGCGTTGAACGGTATTTAACCAGACGTGGCAGGAATCCTTATACTGTGGGGGGAAAAAATAATAATATGATTAGCCTGGATTAGCCTGCAGTAATGGAATTTCAGTTGCTATAAGCATTAACGCTTTTGATATTAGTATTTTTAGAAATAGAGGAGTGCTTGTAGCTTGTTTCTTAAGAACTATCCGGGTGAACATAATTCCTACCTTTACAAACTTTACACTTAGTATGTGTAATGCTAAATGCTGATTTCTTGTTCTTTCAGAATACAATGGTACTGTTCTCTACAAGCAGTGTGGCTTGATCATTTGTCCTGCAGGTCACTAAGATGTCTTTGTGTTAATGTTGTAGCTGCTGATATTAGTGTATGCTGTTTCAAGTGTACACCAAAGGCTCTCTTTAGTCTTTAGTCTTTCTCCCTGCACATTAAATGCTTCTGCAAGTCACCTCCTTCAGCTTCATTCTTTCTAATTTAGTTGTATTTCAGGAGAGGTGCTTGGTGCAAATGGAGAGCAGAGTTTCAGAAACTGTATATGACAGTAAGCAAAAGAACTAATGGTCGTTTCCTAAGAGATGTTTTAGGTAAATTTGCCTGAGGAAGTTTCCTCTTGGGAGGAAACTTTATCAAGCAGCTGGATTTTATGATGAGCTTAGGCACATTTCAGAAATGAAGTGCAAGCACACAAGGCAAATATATTTTAGAATGTGGAGTCTTGATATGCAAGTTCTTATGATAGTTTTTTCCAGTTCATATTGGCCTTATATGCATGCAGGTCATGAACATAAATTATGTGCTTTGTAGAGATGCCTGTTTATGAAAATGCCAAATTTAAAACTGAGTCTTTTTACATGAAATCAGAGACCGTATCTAAAATTTAGTATTTAATTGTCACAGAGGAAATATATTTTCTCTACTGTACAATAAAGCATTTGTATGGCAGGACAGAAAATCTTGTGAAAACAGTCAGGAAAAAGAAGTGATTAGAGGAGGCAAGTATTTACTGCTATTCATCATAAAAAGGGCAGTTGATGAAAAATTAGAGGATGTTTTATTTAATGTGAAGGTACTATATGTTGTGGGTGATTGGAGTTTTGCCAAGCTAAGTCATTTTGGTAGAAACCAAGGGGAAGGGAGACTAGAGATAGCCATACAACTGCTCATGATACTTGGGATACATTAATTGTAGATATGTGAATACTTAATTTTGAGGTTCTCTTAATCCCTAGAAAATCTCAGAATTGGATATTTTTATAAGATTTAAATACAAATGAATTTTTGAAGTCGGCCCGACCATTGTATATGTTTAATAGCTCTGATGGTTTAGTACACTTATCCGAGATCTGTATCGGAGCAGAATAGAATTTTCTCTACCTATGTTCCTGTGTCTGTGCATATTTTTAATTGAAAAAGGCACTGCACATTAATACTGCTCTGTCTGTTTTTATATAGAACTGATATTGAAAGTATTACTTAAAATATATCTATATTAAGTTCTTATCCATTACTGAAAAGGCATATGTAATGAGCATTTTTCTGGTGGGAACCCATTTTCTTAGCGTATTTCCAAAAGTGAGTTGTATTTTGTTCTGGTACGTGTTAGACAATGTTTTTCAGAAGTGACCTTTATTATTTAATGCATGTTTTTTTTTTGACTTCCCTCCTTTTTATGCTTTGGGGAAACTTCATTTTATTTTATTTTTTCTCCCCAAAAGGGGGAGGGAAATTGAAGTAGAATGGAGACTTCTGATGAAACCACAACATTATCTTTTACTTTAATAAACTTAATCAGAACTTCCTTAAAAAAAGGAACTGCCTTGCTTTTGATTATATATAGGGTTATTCTTTCTTTTCTGGTGTGTCTTTGTGTTCTTTGTCTTTCAGAAAAGAACTGTTAGGCATGGTGTTTCCTTTCCCTTTGGAAAGGAGAAGTGTTCTTTGTTTAATAC
The DNA here is from genome assembly GCA_034781795.1 of Crypturellus tataupa. Taxonomy (NCBI): domain Eukaryota; kingdom Metazoa; phylum Chordata; class Aves; order Tinamiformes; family Tinamidae; genus Crypturellus; species Crypturellus tataupa. The sequence continues at coordinate 1,189,561 of JAWLRI010000003.1, read as the reverse complement.
TGTTACTTAGTGTTCTGATTCATATCCCTTCATCCTCCACTCTCGTTTTGTCTTCAATATTACTGATCCTTGCAGCATGTAAGATTAGTATTTTAATTAAATGATATTGAAATGCTGTATTGTCGACTTTTTCTGTATTTGGGTTTTTTAATGCCCTGGGCATAGGAGAAAATATGGGCTTTCTTGTTAATAAAAAGTAGGCTGAAGAAAATGAAGCTTGAATATGTGAAACCTTGAAGCTTTTAAACTAAACCATCCCACCAAGGCTACTTCCTAGTGATACCTCAGAATTCTCAGGGCATATGACATAATTTCAAGATACTGGGGGCTGGCAGAGTTGAAATGTCTTTTAGAGCTTGCTGAAAGATGGAGATTTGTTACATTCTCAACACCTTTCAAAGAATGGACTTAATTATCTTAATTCCTGAAAGTATGCTTGTATCTATGAACATACCAGGTGAAGTATTTGCACTACCACCGTATTTGAGTTGCTTATGGAAAGATGAATACTCAGGCAAGTTAAATGTTTTGCAGACTCCTAACCTTGGAGAGGAAAAAGCCACCATAATTGTGGCAAAACTTTATGGGAGCTAAGTGTTACACTAACACCTTTTCAAGATCTGAACAATTGAGTAGTTTTCCTGTGGTCCATATAAATTGTCTTAATAATTGGAGGATCCTGTGGAAGGTCATTGTTTCAGAACTAGGGTAGAATACGAAGCTTCAAGAATAAACAGAAATGTCAGATGAATAACAGAAGGCCCAGATAATGATTCCAGCAGAATAATAGGAAAGAGACTGAGATGGCAATAAATTGGTTTTCATTTATGGGTATTGCATATGTACCAAGATTATATTAAATGTTGTGAAGTATTTTGTAACCACATGAGGAAATTCTGTGCCCGCTACCTCCCTGAGTCTTGTCTCTGTGGTGTTCTGACTCTATTTTGGTAGGTTCTGTGGGTTACCAAAGCAGCCTTTTAATTGCAGAGGCCATCAGCTAGAGCAGAAACCTGTATATACCATTTAATGCCACCAGCTTTTCTGTAGCTCATCTTCTGCTGCTTGTTGTCTGAAAGATGGGAGCATTGAATGGAATTTAAGAATTGAGTTTTTGTGGGGACAAGAATCCATAGTATTGTTAACATCAGCTATATTGTAATGATGTTTACTCCTGGAATGCTCCAAGAATGGTCACTTTCTAATTATAACACGAAAGAATAAGAGTAATGTAAATACAAACACAGTAATCAGTGCGGTATGGCACTTATAGCACGTTAAAGCCATGGTTCTTTTCAACAACTGTTGTATGTTGGGATTTAGTATGGCAAATAAATTGAATGAAATGACATAGGTCAGTAAGCGTGATGGAGGACTAGCTAGAAGGCTGAAGCTATTTGGAGTTCCTATCAACTCATTAGACATATGTAGCTCATTGACAAGCCCTGGAGTGTTCTTGTGGCTTTAGATATAGACTATTGTATACTAAAACTGGTGAGAGAGTGAAGGTTGCAGGCTTTGGACCCCAATTGTGTATTCGTGGCATGTTCTTAATTCATCATGAAATTAAGGCAAACTCACCTCTGTTGAGTTTGAGGAGTAACATTCTTGAGCTGAGGATGTAGCTTCGTTTTATGTCAGAGTTGTTCAAACTTAACATTTTTAATCACTTCAGAGAAGATTAAGAATTTAAGAAGTCAGAAGCTTCACAGGAATTGAGTCTCGTAAATGCCTCTGGCTTTAGTGGAACTAGCTGAAGGCTTTGGAAAAAAGGATAACGACAAGGCAAGCAATCATTAAGGTTTCTCTGGGTGTGTCTTCCCTGATTCCAGAAACCTGATGTAACTTTTCTGAGACAAACTATCCCTCTGTTAGACATTCTTGTTTATATCTTTTTGTCATTTCAAATATATAGAAATTAGGTGATAAACCAAGATATGGGCAAAGAGGTTTCATTTGGATTTAAAATGCTGGTTGTAATTCATCTCCAGTGTAGATACTGGTCCTATTTTGTAAACAAATTTTGACCTGCATGGGACTCATGGCAAAGCTGTAGGAGCATAGGTAGTATTACAAAGATGCAATAGCACCCTGATAGGAATTACTAATTCATAGCAGATGCAGAATGGTTGCTAGAGGTTAGTACTGAAGGTACTCAACTGAGGTTAGTTATTTTCTGCATAGCTCTTGTGAGAGGGCTGTTATCCCAGGTTATTTCATCTGGAGAAAGGCAGCATGTGAAGCTGAATTCCTACTCTGCTTCCTTACAGCCTTCGTTCCAAGCAGAATGTAACCTCCACTGGCCCTTGGGCTAGTGCCGTGATTTTCCTCATAGCAATCTGCAGGATGGGGTGAGCTGGTGTCTTAGCCAGATTGAGTCATGACTTCCTGGTCTAGCCTGCTAATGGTCCAGCTTTTGCCGTGAAAGAGGGAAAGGAGGGGAGGGTTTGTTTGATTTCTAAGCCCTTAGGATAGAAGTAGTATGTGGAGGAAAGGAATTAAGCCACATTTCCTAGAGTGGACATGAAAGATGATTTTGGTTGTGCATTGAAAACAAGTCAGCCTCCCTACAGTGGTATACTAATGAATGATGTGGTTCCTGTGCCCTCAGATTTTCCTGAAGTTATTTTTTTTTTCTCTGTCCACAAGCTGTTGCTACCAATGGTAGTCTTTGACTGTTTACCTTTGTTGCTTCAGCGTGACCCAAATAAACCACTGAGCTGCATTTAATAATATAACTATTTATTTTGTGGATGTAAAAAGGTAAAGCAAGCAAAAAGAAAAACCAATTCTAATGCTACTCTTCCTGAAACAAATAAAAAGCCTCTCTGTGCTGTTCCTGAAATAGATCTGCACAGCTTAATTGCAAATCATAATGTCTGCATTAACTTTATGTTAGGTTTCAGCCATCAGTGTATGGCTAGATATTTTTATGGCATCATGAATGCTTAATTTGCAGTTGTAGTTAGAATTAATATCATTATCTATTATCAAGCTGTGTGAAATCTCGTGTGTCAAGAGACTGTTAACAAATACCTATGCATCTGTACAAATGCAGTAATCTATAAATCATAAAAACAGGGTTTTAAAGGTATTGCTTACACCTTAATAAACCCATAGTGTAATTGTCTGCTGTCATAGTTTAGAAAAAAAAACAACCACCTTGCTTGATTTTGGCTTTTGTTTGTTGCTATTGCAGTTACTAATTGAGAACCCATGTAGGCTCAGATTCTCATTGTAATGACACTGGCTTCAGTGAAAATTTGGTTTAAACTATTTGAGCCTTGTGGTGTGTACATCTGATTTAGAGTTACTGTTTAAGTTGCACTGAGTTGATTTGAGAATATTCTGTATGTTACTAGGTGAGTACTGAGTTTCTGATTTCTCCCCTTTATCAGAGCTTTATTACTGAGCATTTTATGTCTTAAGAATATGAGGAGAACTTTAACCTTGAAATGTGTGTGCCTAAAACTATATCACTTGCAAAAGTATTGTCAAACTAATATATTCAAAAACCACACATGAAAACCACATGAAAAATAAAGTCAAAAGATAATCTTTTTTTTGAACTTGTAAGAGACTTTTCGGTCCGATTTACTTATTTTGAAAGGGTTATATCTGAAAACCAAAAAGATGTAAAAGCCTGAGATAGACTCCAGAGGGAAAAATTGCAGCAAAAAGTTTTAAGAATTTGTAGCAGTGGGGTGAATTTTACTGCTAATTTTGCTGAGAATCTTTTTGTGGCTTTGGTCCATGATGAGCACATTACAGCATTCCTAAGGGTAGATTTTCACAGGAGAAGGTATTTCTCAGGCCATTTCACAGAATCACAGAATGGTTAAGGTTGGAAGGGACCTGTGGAGATCATCTAGTCCAACCCTCCTGCTCCAGCCAGGACACACAGAGCATGTGGCACAGGGTGGCATCCAGGTGGGTTTGGAAGATCTCCAGAGAAGGAGACTATACAACTTCCCTGGGCCGCCTGTGCCAGGGCTCTGGCACCCTCACAGGAAAGTTCTTCCTCATATGGAGATTAAACTTCTTATCCTTGAACTTACACCCGTTACCCCTTGTCCTATCACTGGCCACCACGGAGAAGAGTTTGGCCTCATCCTCCCTACATTCACCTCTAAGGTACTTGTACATGTTGATCGGATCTTTCCTTTTGTTGTAAATAGATAACCTTTTCCACTCAAATGATTTAATAAGTGTTCAATTTATGAAGTAAAACGCAGTGCTTGAAAGATAAGCAACCTTTTTTTTTTATATATGTTTTATTAGATCTTAAAGGTGAATCAGTTGGAAGGAGCATTTGTTCAAGATTTTCTCTTCCACAAGCAAATACGTTGCCCATGGTCTTGTGTCGTTGACGCATGGTACCCACACAACTGGCCAGTTTAAGAGATTGTTCTCAAGAGATCTGGATACCAGAAAGTTCCTCGGCCAGTGCTGAAGACATTGGTGGGGTTATGCAGACAGACAGCACAAAGACAGTCCAGACATACCCATTGTGCTCTTGGCAAATAGGCTGCAAGATTTTTTTTTTTTTTTCTTACAGTTAGAGGTTTACAAACTCTCATTACTAATTTGTTCTTTTTTGTCAATAAGTAAGTGGGGGAAGAAAAAGTCTACAATATTAAAGGCCATAATGAATATATATATATTTTTTGACGCTGATACTGTGATCAAAAAAAGCTGCACACTACTCTGACTTTTCCTTTCTCAGAGGCCTTTTGCACTTGTGAAGCGCATCTTGTGATGGTGTCCTGTGCATGCCCAGAAACTGTGGCTTCTTTTAAAGGCTTAACTAATATCCAGGACAAGATCCCACATCATGGCTTCCTAGTTTGAGTCCCAAGAGGAATTGTGAGGACAAAAGCTAAGAAGAAGCTTAGACTTCATTACTCTTGAATCTCCTTGCAGAACCATGATAGCACAAAAATCAAACTATACCCTGTAACACAGAACAGAGATCTTTGTGCAAAAAGAGTAAATAATAAATTCTATAACTTCTTTGTGAACTCAACTGTCAGCGTCTGTCTAAATTGAAATTTAAGTAGTGTTCACTAACATAGGTTTTAACTCTAACCTACATCTGAAGCTATGGCAGAGAATCCTTCCAGTGATAAGGGAACTATTTTTTTTTTCCCCTGCAAACAAGGTTCAGTTCCCTTAAGTATTATGGTGTTAAAAGGGGGAAGCAACCTAACTAGATAAACAACGTACAGGGCAATATTCCATTTCTAAAGTGAGGCTAGAGCCCCTCACTTTAGGGGCAGCCTGTGCTAGCACATGTATACTTGATCCCTTCTTCAGTAACACCTTGTGCAGAGTTTGAGATTTGGTTATCTATTTTGCCGGTTTACAGAGGCCAACTCAAGCTTCTGCTGATCTTGTGGTGTCAACCAAATCTGTTCCACCACCTCCTGTCTTCATTGCTCCTCCACATGAACACTGCAGTAGTGCAGACTTTATGAATTTTAAGGCCTTGGATTGACATCTGTGTAATTTTCACAACTACTGCCTTGCTCTTGCAGATTTTTTTTCTCCAAGAGATTCTACTACCTTGCCTGTGAAGAGTACTAGATCTTGTTTCCATTTTTTTTAATCTGTCTCCTTAAAAAAATACAGGTATTACATACCAACAGAGAAACTTACTGCTTTAGATGATGGTGAATCACAAACACTAGGTTTAGTTGTCTTAGCTGTCTCTGTTATTACAGCTATAAGCTGTTCGCAGTTTACTGATGTACTCTTTTTAACCGAAATGGTTCCAAAATACAAATGAACTAC
>JAWLRI010000003.1:1170638-1183668 GCA_034781795.1 Crypturellus tataupa | reverse complement strand
TAACATTGACTACATCTAAGCCTGATTTATAAGTGCAAGGGCTATATTGCTACCCATATAAAACAAAACTTGTTTGTATTCATGGTGAATAATGTTAGTGTATTTCCTGGTACATTTCATGCATGTGCAGTAATAAAACTTTTTGCTCTCTATTACCCTGTATTAATATAAAGATAGTGTCAACTGAGATCTAAGTGATAATGTCACGTTCAGTACTGAGAAACAGTACAACCAGTGAACTTATATTTTATAATTTGAATCAATTTAACCCCATAGTAACAAGATTTATTTAGGCTTGAAGGTACTGTTAGTATAGTAAATCATCAAAATGAATAAGGGTTTTCATTAAGCTTTTAGTATTGTATGAGTTAAGGTTAAAAATTGCTCTATAATAAATAATGCAAGCATTTTCTTTTCAGTTGGTGTGAAGCCTAAAATATATCTGCCTACTAATCAAAACAGGAGGCACTACCATTAAATTGCTTATATTTAGCATCAGAAAATGGTGTTGCTTTAATATTATGCTTTCTTCTCTACACTTAATCATTATATTGAATTATTTTTTTAATGTTAAATGTGAACCATCTAATGGTGGATTCTCTATAATATATGTAATGGAGTATTATTTTACTGTGTTTCTTTTTAAAAAAAGTTATACTGGAACTTATTGCATTTTTTAAAAAATATAAAATAATGTGAATTTCAAAACTATTTCCTTGGGGTACAGAACTTGTCTACTTTGCATGTGCATGGTGTTTCCCACTATTTTACATGCTATAGGATTTTACAGTTTGTTTCTCTATCTATCATAATGCATCAGCAGCAGGGATGATATTTGCATTGGCTTGTCTTATTTTCTAAATTAAAACAATGTGCTATAAATCAAAGCATCCTTTTTCATTTTGGTGATGGAAGTTTAAATTGATTTGTCCTTGTTTGTAATAACTAAGTGTTAGCAAAATGCCAGGTTTTTTACTGAAATGTAGAATAACCCAGTACAAGCAAGGCCAAGGGAAAAGGGTGCAGAGCAAGACTGAAAGGTGGGAGTGCGAAACTGATGTTTTCACAGTTCACAACAAGGTAGTTTTGGTGCTGTGTGGGTGATATTACTGTCTCTTTTCATGAGACTTTTTCATACGGTCAGTACTACTGACCTTACATTTAATGTGTCTCACTGGTAAAGGCGCTACGCTAGTCAGCATACGGAAACATGGAAGACATGTACAGTATTTATAGGAGAGGGTGGGTGGGAAACCCTCTACAGCGAAGGACAACATCTTTGAAAGCTTTACCAAGAGAATAAGTACAGTTAATAAGATGTGCTTGAAATAGCTATTCAGGATTCAGACAGTGGGAGAATTTGCTGGGTCCCATAGTATGGTCAAATTACATCAGGGTCCCATTGTAGCACTCTGACCATTGACTACTGTACTGACAGTGTTCTGCTATTCTGACTCTGGTCTGCTATTGTAAATATAGAAACTTGTGTTTCTTTAAGTCATGACTTTAAAGATCATGAAATTTAGCATATGTGAACTATTTCTCTTGGCAGCCTGTGAAGAATGACTGTCTTCTTTGGCACTCATCAAATCCTTTGTGCGGATATTCATTTCTGGTTAACATCTATTTACCTGTCCCTTCATATCAAGGAACAGTTGCTGGATTTAAATTTGGATTTTGTTATTTTGTTGTTGCTTCTCTTTACCTCTCCTGCCTCCCCAGCCTGATGTTTCGTTCCATGTCAGTTTGTTTCTTTGCTTTCTTGTTTTAACCTTAAATAGTTACCCTCTTTTAAAATGATGTGTGAGCAGTATTTCACTGAAACAGATTTTTGTGATGGGTTATTCCGCGTGAGATACTGAAGTAGAAATAGGCTGGAGGCTGGAGGAAACAAGGAGAGATGATTTTGTTTTTGTTTATTGTATGAAGATGAGCCTGAAGTTTTCTCTCTATTTGCATATGTTGTATGCTTTTTATAAATAATAGAGTATAAGATCACAGAATGTATTTGCAGAAAACTTAGGAAAAAGAATTTGAAGAGATATCTGCTATGTCAAATGTTCCATGTCAGATACAAGCAGGATACTTTACCTAATCCTTCTTAGCAGAACCTGTGTCATCTTCAGTCTTGTTATTTTGCTAGTTCTAAGTCTTACTTTCAGCAAGCCATTCAAGAAAGGATTTAAGAGCTGTGTTGTCTAGGATTGGTGTATAACGTTGCAAAAAAAAATCTTGTTACAAATTGTAAGTTATTTTGGGGAGTCGCCCTACTCAGCTGACATGCTGTCTTTCAGGTTAGAGATTGGGCAGATCAAAATTCAAATGCACATCTTAAATTAGCATATAGCAAGGAATAGAATCTTCTCTAGAGTTTTTTTAATTGCCATTTCATTTACATGTCACTGAATAAGGTGAGAGTTTTTGTGTCTTTCCCTGCATATCAGACTCCAAATTTAATTTACATATTGCCTCTTTAAAGCTTTAATGCAGAAAATAAATGTAGGAATTAGAAAACTGGGCATTATTGATAGTAAGATGCGTATAAAATTAACTTTTGCTTTAAAAAGATGGAGCTCCCAGTTCATTTTTCTAATATGCCTGTGTTAATAGTTTTACAGTTAAGCTTTATTTAAAATTATAATAATAATTTCCTTTCCCATTCAGGCATCACACAACACTTAAACAAGCTTTAATAAACTTCATATCAACCTTGCAAAAGAAGTTTATAATTTCCTTTTGACAGTTGGGTGATCGGATGGTAGGTGACTTGTTCTGAAGTTGCACATAGTACCACTCCTCCAGCAGTGTGAATCACAATAAAGTCTTAAGTGTTTAATAACAAAAACTGAGCAAAACAATACTTAACGTACATGGAAAAAAAAGCTTTATGCAAATAACAGATGTAGTGTGTCTGAAAGTGTGTATATTTCATTTTACCTGGGAGATTTGTTGAGGTCTTCTACCTAGCTATTTGCATAAGAGTAATAGATTGTCTTCTGAAAGGCTTTTGAACTTTTCTGATATGTAAATATGGACTCTCGAGTTTCAGTTGTTTAGAGTCTCAAGACAAGTCATTTAAATTTGCATTGCACTGCTTTTTGTGCAAGGAATGAGGGCTCTGCTCCTGCACAGATTAAGAATTGAAGAGGTCCTACTTGAGCTATGGCCTGCAACGGGGTGAGCATGAAAGGTTTGCTAGTTAAAGGGGAATGGCAAATCCATCACCTTGCATCTTCCGTGTTATGGGATGGAAGATCCTGTTTCTTGGCTGTGATCTAGCAGTTGGAGCCAGCCCCTGCTAAAATGCCCAGTTAAGCCTGAGTATGAAAGACCTCCTGCATCCTCTGTGCTTCGCAGAGCAGTTGCAGCTTCCTCTGAGCAGGTTTTATACTTAGCTCCTTGACTGCATTTTTTGTGTTCAAAGCACATGGCATTGTAAAGGGTATGAGCAGGCTAACAAAACAGTCTAACATCAGTTGCACGTTAACATTGTGAAAAGTCACCTTTCTGATAGGAAGTAGATCAGTTGAAATTATCTAGTTTCATGTAATAAATCAACAATAAAGACAGTGAATTTGCTGAATGAAATAAAAGCTGATCTCTTTCTTTCCCCATAAGCGTACAGAAAATAGATATAACTAGCTGCCTTCAAAAATAGGTTCTAACTTGTACCTCAGTAGGAAATGCAGAATAAAAAATTACAGCTGCATCCATGCCACAACAGGAAAACAATGAAAGATCTTCATTCAGAAAAAGATTTAAATAAGACAATGGGAAATTTGAGGAAAAAAAAAAAAAAAATCTTAAATAGCAATCAAGTCATCTGAAAATTGAAAGATCCAGATCTTGAGGAGAGAAGAATCTCGGTGTGTCCAATAACAGTTTGTGTTTTCCTAATTAAGTTATTCTCTGGGCTGGCTTGCCATTATTTTTCACAAGTGTAATCACTGTACTTGGAGTGTGTGTGTGGAACTCACTAATACAGAAGTCAATGCCATTCATATTGATCAACAGCTTTTCTGAGCAGTTTGGTTTGTCCTCTATTACTGATTTCTATGTATCAATGAAATACAGCAGTTTCCCATCACGTAGAGAACCATGAGCATTGCGCTCGTAAAAAGCCAAGTAAGTGACAGTCATTAAACTAGGCCTTCGACCAGGCGGCTAATGCTTCTCACTGTGCTGTGGGGCATGGCATGCTCTTTCTTGTGCTCCTCTGCTACTCGTGCTGATGTGTGTGCTGCAAATACTGCCTCCTCAGTGGTGCAGACAGCAAGGCTCTGCTTGGTCTTGCATTCAGCGCCAGCCAAACTGCGCAGAGTAAGTGTGAAATGCCGTAGTCATGCAGCGCTAATGCAATGAGTAACCTTAATTTCAAGATGTCCTTTGGTGTGAGGAAGGAAAGGGTTTGTTGCATCCCTTCAGATGGCTGGAGATGAAATTTTTCTTTTGAGTGACCCCTGAGTGTGGGTCCCAGTATTGCAGGAGAGCAGCAGAAGAGACTCTTTGATTCAGCTTATAAGCATGCTGCAGGTTTTTTATATTTTCCTGTACATACAAATTTGAACTAGACATTGTATATTACAGGCTCTGTAAAGTAAACAGGAGCTGTTAAATGAGACATACTGAAAGTCAGAAGGTTAGAATCCATCTGAGAGGAAAAGGAATGAGGTTGTTCCCACAGTGGATGGTCAGCATTACTGCTTTATCAAGCTGGCCATGTATTTTAAGAGGACTTCAGTTCTTCACAGTTGGTAGGACATAACTTTTATTAGCAAAAATAAGGGGGTTCTGTAAACAGTGGGTGTTTGAAGTGTAGTGGTACCTGGTTTCTTGGAGGTTTGGACAGCTTTAATACATTAAGAAATGTAATGGAATTACACGAAGATATCCTGTTACCACTTGATATATTCATGAGATCTATCTGCTATTCCATTGTAGTGATCTTCAGGCTAAGTATTCTGATGGTCTGGTGACAATTGTTGGATTTGACTATAGAAATCAGCTGCCAAATTCAAAGTTATGAAGGACATACTCATCATATACATGCACATCCCAAGGCCAGCTAATTGCAGGCTGGTGAAATAGCAGGGTAAGTAAATCTCATCTGAGGTAGTGGAAGTCCAACTGGGGAAATCAAATTTGGAATTATCTAAGGACGTTAGTAGAATCCTGCGGGTGTAATTGGGGATAGCTAGCTGACCAATAAAGTATTTTTCACATAGTATTGATGGCACTTGTAATTATCAGATGTGACTAAATATCAAGTGATTTTAATAACTCTGTGCTATTCATTATTTCTGTATATGTGCATGCATACATATACATATATCTACATGATATTACACTTCTTGTGGACTTTTGAAGGAGTACATCAGCACTGAGGCAAAACATTGATTTGACACTGTAGGCAAAATATCCTGTATGTGAAGGGCTTAAAAGATGTTTCCACATAAAATCATGTATACATGATTATATAATATATTTAGATGATCTGTCTAGAAAAAGGTATATTGTTTAGTATATTTAGATTTGTCCATGTGTTGTAAATTCAAAATTAAAAGTACAGTGGAAATATTTTGGCATGGCTGAGGATCTGTGAATTCAAAATAGTTAATTTGTACCTTAGGACTTAAGGTATTTTGGCAAGTATTTAACTCCTTTGTGCATTAAATTTAATACATAACATATTTAAGGAATATTCAACCCTAAATTAAATAGTAAATAGAATTTGAGTTCAAGCATATTAATATTTCACCCATAAATGATTAAAAGAGCAGTTGAGACACTGTTTGGTTCCTGACTACTAATAGCACTTTAATTTTTAGGAATGAACAAAGCTGACAAGGAATAATATATCTAATAGGAAAAATATGATTAATTTGCTGTGTTGTATGTGTTAGCAGTACACTACAGGTCATTCTAGTCTGGTGCTAGAAGGACTAATATGGGAACTTGAAAGTGGGAGAAGCAATATCAGTAATGTAATCAGGAAAGAGGATTTTGAATTGACAAAATTCAAAAGCAGGAATAGCCCCCTTGCATTCTTAGTCTGTAATTTATTTTTAACTTTGAAAAATAGTGGCGTGCATCACAGCTATCTTACCGCACTTACAAAAAAACCACAGTATTCAGTTGCATTCTGTCACTTCTATTTATTTTCTTGCTACTATCAAGAATGTTTCTGAATCCATTAGTCCCTACTGGACTAAACAGAGAGGACTCCATTTGGCAAGGTAATTGTATACATACTTCATTTTAAGCAAACAAATCATAGTGAAAGATCGAACTTTTAAGTACCTGAACAAGGTCTTAATCGGACTATTCAAGTGCTTAATTTTAAGCACAGCTTTAAGAACATTACGACATGAGGCTTGAAATTAGGGAAATACGATTGCAATCCAAAAAAAAAAAAAGAAATTTCATAGGCTGCAAAATAAAGAACAAGAATTTCATAGGCAGAAATTAGTTTCTCTATAATGTATGTCTTTTCCAGCCTTCCACATGCACAATTGTATTTATATTGTAATTTCCTCAACTTTAGTAATATCAGCATGTTTGCTGGTTAAAGTCGCTGAACTCCTAACTGTCATTTCTTCCCAATATTTGAGAACAAGAGTGAGATAAAATCCTGAATTTGAAACAGAGCTTTCATTATTAGATACCAGACAGCTATAATCCCATCTGTGTAGACTTACAGCCGGGATCTGGGTCATGTGAAATACTCCCTCCCCTGCAAACAGAAGCCCTCTAATGATTATTCATGATTAATTTTAAAGAGAGCACTACAGTGTGCTGCTAGGTGATAGTGTCTCCATTTTTAGAATCCCTCCCTCTGAACAGCGTTTCAATCAGCCATTATTATTATAATGGTCCTGACAACTCCCTGATTAATCCTCATCTGTGTGGGTCAGGTACTATTAACACTTAACTGGTCAGAGCTCAATCTTGACTACTCTGAGTCTGTTTCTTCACACATTGTCTGAATGAAGTTGTCATGCATGTCATAGTGTCAAGCCTGAACCAGCAACCAATTTCCACTTGTTAATTTGTTTTCTGCCAACTCTTATGCAGGGTGGTTCTCTAAAGATGGTGATAACAATTTTCATCGCTGGTGCCAGTGTCGGTTGCTGTTTAATTCCTTAAGTATACGTGTTCGTGATGTATATGTCACTGTCATAGTGAGGTGTCTCCTATTGAGTTTGTCGTGATACTCTGCACATGTCTCTTCAGAGCTGGCCTTAAATGTCTGTTCCATATAGACAGTCTTGACTGTAGAAGGTGACTCTGCTCTCCTGTCAAGAGTGTTTCTCCTGTTCATGTTGGTTGCTAAGCTACTGCCATGAGGCATTTGCCTTGGTACCCAGCCCCCCCCCCCCCCCCCAAAAAAAAAAAGTCTTCATCTTGCATGTTGTATGACTGCCTCTAGATACTCTGAAATGCCCTTTGCAGTTTCAGCTGGAGCAGTGGCTTCATCTTTACTGTCAGCTGACCAAGGACCATCAATTAAGAGTAGGTGGCCCATACATTTGACGTGTTTCATCATGATCTAGATCAGACTTGTACTTTGCTACTTACCCAGTTATTTTTTTTTTCCCCACTCTCCCCTTCCCTCCCCCCTTCAGGTGTATTATAAGTACTTTGTTCAGTTGGTTATCTGATCAGATTTTCTAATCTCTCTCATTTTTATCTGAATGGTGATGGGTGTTAGTATTTTGTCTGCACTGGGTGTCTGTCTGGCATAGGAAATGGAGTGCTGTCTCAGGGTAGCCGTGTGAAAGTGTCCGAAGCCTACGTGGATTCTCTGCCTTCTATCTCTTTTTCAGGTTTTGCCAAGCTGTCAGCCCATAGAATAGGCGTGAGCTCAGCTGTGAACTCTTTTACCAGGTCTGTGGGTAAATCGCTTTATGGCAAAGGACATACTTTTGCAGCCATGAGCTGCAAACTCTGAAACTCTTTAACTCTGAAATTCCTCTACTTCATGACAATTTTTTAGTATTCTGTAATGGCTCTTCTTTTGTTGTCTTTTCTTTCGGGCATCATCTTTTATAGCAAGGTTATAATGCCTTTTAGCTAGAATTGTCTATATAAATTAAATTGGCATTAAAAATACATCAGTAACAAAGACCTGGGGAGTGGACTTATTCCTGGTTGTTGTCTCCGATGGAGGAGACTCTAGTGACTCTTGGATGGTGTCTCTGTGCTACAGATACAATGATTGGGTGATTTTTAGATACTTGAGATCTTTTCAGATGTAGAATGCTAGAAAAATTTAAGCTGAAATCACAAACCTGAAACACATATGTATTCCTTTTGCAACTGCAGTGTACTAATCTCTCACTCCAGCAGTTTTTCTTGCCCAGTGCTATGGCTCAGAAAGGAGCTTACAGCACAGAAGGGGAATGTGTCTGAAGTTTAGGGTTTCTGCTCAAAGATTTTCTGCATGCTGAGAGTGCCTGTGTCAGGGTGAGGACCAGGGCAATCTCTAGATGGCTTGTGGTGTTTGCCCCTTAAAATTGTAGTCTGGAAGGCAATGTACTATGAGAATAATCTTAAGCTGTGATACCTCATACAGAAGAGTAGCTTGATCACATCTCCATTGAGCAAGTATTTGTAATGCTACAATTTAGACAGATTTGTGTCTTTTTGTATGGAAGGACATTTGATTTAATTTTTTGCATTTTTGCTGTGACTTCAAGAACAAAGCAGGTTCTGGCTGGCTCTGCAATTACAGGGTCTTCTTAGTTGATTTGAGTGAGCTGTTCTTTGTCTGCTTTCACGTGGCCAGTTTCTCTTTCCCTTCCCTTACTGTGAACCTTCTTTATCATAGCTCATACGAGGGGTGATTAGGCTGGACCTTTTTGGTTCTTTTGATTTTAGCAGGCTTGGTAACTATACATTGCTTTTTGCATCCAAAATCAGGCATTCTCATCAACTTTTTATTGGTTGCCAATCACTCTTTAACTATAGTTCTGCTTAATTTTTTTTTTCCTAATTTCTTCTTTTTATCTCAAGTCTCTCATGTATCTTGCAATTCTTTTTTTAGGTGCAGTTTTGACCAGAATTGGTTAAAAAACAGCATTAAATAGCCTTATATCCTCAGAAAAAAAGAAAACTATCTCTACTGATAAGTCTCTGAGTGCCAGATTTCTTCTTGATAGCTTTACAGATAATAGCCAAGTCAAATGTTGCCATACAAGGGAAATATTGATCATGAATGTGAACATTTGTGTTACATTTAGTAATGGCAGGCACTACAGTTCAGAGAGGAATGTTTAATTTGATTTTTTTAGGTGATGCTCGGCCAAATACGTACTGTGTCTGCAATCTTTTCTTACTGTGCTGTTGTGTTCAGCACAAGACAGTTGTAAAAAGTTAAAATACATCTAGACTATTACATGGTCAAAAGAGATGGTCATATATACTGCTGCCCACAAATGCATGTCCCTCCTTACAATGGAAACATTTTTTTTCTCCAGTACTTAGGAGTTAAACTGTAAATTATACATAAATATATAAGCAACCTGTATTTGTGTATGCTTATATATAAGCACGCTAAATGTAATATAATGATATACAGGGCCTATTTCCTGCATTCTTAGAGGTTCACACTTCCTCTAGGTGTGAGCTGTCCTGTATCGTTTATGTCTCCTTTATGAGCAAGACTCTTCTTTGTGGCTGCTGGGAGTGCCTTCTAGGGCTGCCAGGTCTTCTGTTCTGGCAGTTAGAAGTAAGTAGCACTTTTACTACGTTTGGAGCAATGATAGTTACAGCCATCCATCTTTTTTCCAGTTTTGTGGCCTTTATTCACTGTCTTCAGCTGGAAATGGTAAAACAACAGCAAATTTCATGGCCTTACGCTTTGAGGGGATAGTCAGAATGCCTTGACATGTGACTAAATTTATGGCACAGCTTGAGTTAGAAATGGAGGGGGGAAAAATAAAGATTTTCTCCACATGGTTTCTCTCTTTTACTTTAACTGGGTCATTCAGAAGAGAAAATTATGTGGAATTATTTGTCATTGATTGACAGGCAAATATTAGGACATGGCAAATAGATGTAGCTTATAGAAGCTTGTGGTGAGAGGTTGTTTTTGGAAAGGAATTTTAGGCACAAGAGCCATTTTGAAGAAAAGTTGTAAAAATTGTTGTTAACGCGAGGCTTTTGAATATATCTTTGTTTCGCGTAGTGACCGAGCTTTTTTTCATGGTGCTGTCCCTGCCTTTTCCCATGGGAAGATAAGGAGAAAATTGGAGTTGCTGAGCATTTCTTGTGCCTGTGCTTTTCAGATAGAAGAAGGGCTTCTGCTTCACTCTGGTGATTGGGTTATATATTGCAAAAGGCAAGAATATTTGCTTGATTAATAGTTTATTTTGACAAATTGTTTATTTGTGAAAAGTGTATTGAACATGCTACGTTTTAATGTTGAGATAAAAGCAGTTAGGTTTACTCACCTCTGAATGTGCTTCTCTAGCCTCATGTAAAAAAAAGAGTTAATCAGCAGCAGCCAGTAAAAAAAAAAAAAGTTTCCATGGCAACAACTGCTCAATTAAATAGTGAATTAGTAATCCCTTCCCTGTTCTTGTCCAGAAGCCTTCCTTAGTTGAGCTCAGTTAGCTGATACCTTATCAGTGATTGGCAAAATAATACAGCCTGTTTAAAAATAAATAAATAAATTCACCACTGCTTGAGCATATAATGAGTTATTAGATCAAGACTAGGTAATAATTATTGCTGACAGTGTTGGGAACCAGCATTTTGCATTTGTACCTGTAGCTGTCTGCAGGCTCTCTTCAGACCATTTGCTCAGTCTTTGCACGGCCCCTGTGGCCTTGCTGTAATTGTGTTTTCAAAAGTCTGGAAAATCTTCTGGTCTGGATCAAATTCTGACTAATCTTCCTTGCTTCCACTTCAGAGAAAAAAGAGATTTGGAAATGATGGCACTTCCTGTGGCTCTGCAGTCTTTTCCTCTTTTCTTTGTACATCAGGGAAAAAATACATCCCAAAATTAGAGCTTGGCAGAAGGAAATGGCGGTTCTGGGTTTTGATCACTTGGTGCAGATGCCAATCTTCTTGGGGAGGATTTCTGTCGCAGCTATTCCCTTACTGTTAGGGAAGCTACTAATACATTACACTAATATGTTGGTTAATGAGAGGAAATTGGCTTCCAGTCTGTGCATTCCAATTTTAGTGGGCTAATTTTAATTCTTTTCCATAGCGCACTTCAGGACTTTGTGGAATATAATTGGATAGTGTGCACACATGCACCCATTCCCTAACTCATATCTTTGGGATAGATGTGTATTGCTTAATAATAACATTGATTTTTAGTGACATTTATTCATGGAACAGTGAAAATGCCAAAAGGTATGAATGATCTGATTTAGTCTAGTCAAAAATTCTTTCTTTGGTGTCATACTGGACATCTGACAACTATCAAGAGCACTTACCACATGGAGGATGCTAAAGGAGGATTATATGTGTATGTATTTTTTGTAGTCAGTCTTCAAGAAAACATTGATACTTTTTAAATTAAATTTTATTTTAGGAAAACTTATGCTGTTTTTTTCTGATTCTTTGCTAGTTTTTTGCTGGTTTGTTGCATTGTCCGTTTATAAATAGTTGTTTCTAGGCAACTATTGCAAGGGCAAAAGTGAAAGATGACAAATGGAAAAGCATTCAAAAATGTTTTGTTTTTCTTTCAGTGATAATCAATGATGTAAAGTTAAGCTGTTTATGGGAGTCAAGTGCAGAATGGCTCAGTTAGCAAAGGAAAGAATTGGCTAGAAGTAGATTGTCCATGTGCTGGTTTTCAAAATTCTGTGTATTCCTGACCCAAAGGGAACCGTTACCGGGCTGCCTGGCATATGACAGCTGCTGAGACCAGCAGAATGATAGGTGTTCTTATTTGATTTCATAGCTGCTTTTTTCTCAGCCCAGAGGTAACACTAAATATCCTCACTGTTGCTCTCTGTTAAGGAAATAGAGTGAAAAGTCTCAGCTGCTTTTAACCGTTTGCTGTTAATTTTCCAGCTCCATCTGACTTGACATGCAGTCAATTACTCTTGATGTGCTGTGTATGAGGGGGTTTAATGAAGTTTACCCTGCAAGGACGTAAGACTGATTTTTTAGTCTGTATTTTGAGTTCTAAGGGGTTGTGTCCTCATATATCTACTTGGAAGCTGAGTGAGGACAGCCATGCAAGGCTACTGTTTCCCAGAGAGCGCATGGTCCTTCTGCGTTGAGAGGCTGGTCCATGTTTTCTGGCATCTGGATGCTATGCTGAATTAAATTTGAAGTGCTTGATTTTCATTATTAAGCTTGGAGAATCAAGGACACAGATGATAGCTTCAGGAGTGTCATAATGAAATGAAGGCAAAGGCAGTCTTGGGATTCCTGAAAATATTTTGGGATAAATGCACGAACTGAGCTGGGGGTGACGTGACCATTTGTTGCTTCTGCTAACGTATGGAAGTGATTTTTTTGGGGTGCAAATGAAAAATCATCCTTGAAAGCAGGATTACTTTGAAATAGAAAGTGAAGACAGCAAGCAGGCTCAGGAATGGATTTAAGGGAGGAGGCAAACTGGTTAAGGAGGATGTTGTCCCCTGTCTTAATTGTGTGGTTCTCCGCAAGCTTATTCACAATCCTTGAAAGGATGATGCCTTTTGCCTCCTGTCTTCTCAAGACATTTCCAGTCAACCTCAGTTCATGTTCTCCCCAGCATTATTCATTCCTTGGCACCAGAGTTGTGTGCAGCCTCTCTCAAGGCTTGAAAGAATGAAGATCTTCCCAGCAGTTAGAATGAGGAGGTCCCTTGGGTAAGAATTGCAGCTGGTAACTTGAGAATTAAAGTGCTGCTGCTTTGGGGAGAAGAGAGCTGCCAGCGAGTGCTTTTGTAACTTCCCAAGGTAGTCCTGCCTCACTGCTGGAGAAACACAGTTTTTATTTTCACCTCTTTTTGGTGTTTGTCAAATGACATGGTTTTCAAGGCAGTAGCTGACAGCACAGGTGACAGAAATGTGTTTTC
>JAWLRI010000003.1:1150862-1170538 GCA_034781795.1 Crypturellus tataupa | reverse complement strand
TTATATTCTAGTGTCTTCCGCAAACATGATGGCTTTTGTCCAAAACTTAAAACTTTTGATAGGCCACTGGTGGAATGTATTGAAAAAGCTCTCTTGTTTTTAACAGGTGCCTGTTTCTTGACCATAGCACTGATTTGAAAACTACAGTAAAGAGAAGATTACTTAAAGACAGTGTCCTGATCCAGAGTGTGTGCAGAGGAAGGCAGTATTAAATGAGGGAACAGCAGCTTAAACCATTTGAGCATATCTCCACTGAAAGCAGTGTGGTCTCCTGTGCAACTTTTGCAAGCTTGAGCTTTGCTCTGAGCTACAAATTGGGCCTTGTGAGCAATTCGAATGATTACTGTTGACTTGACTATTTAGCCAAATGATAATCTGTTAAAAGAGAGGCTTTTTAATATAATTTTCCCAAATAAAAGAAAATGAACCAAGATCTTTCTTTAGTTTGCAGTCAATTTGTAGTGAGATGCTTTGGAAATGTGTGTTCTGGTGGTATGGTGAAGGATATAGTCTGAGGCACATGCTTAAAAACGTTGTAGCCAATGTTGGGATTTTTTTGTCATATATGTTCTCTTACTGTTTAGACATTTCTGCAGCAATGTAGTTAACTCTCTCCTTTTTGTAAAGCAGAATTAAGTTCACCAAGATCTGACAAATAAATGGACGCCTATCCAGCATTTCCAAAATTGCTAGCAGGATATGAATTAAGCTCTCACCTAGAACTGGTTAAACCCAGCTCCATTTTGTTCATATAACATGGAATGTGTGGCTTTAGGGTTTTGTGTTTTATTGACAGGATAAAAAAGATGTAAGTGAAGCTAGCCTGCTAATGGACTAATCCATTTACTGCCTGAGAGTGGAGATAAAGTGGTGACATGGGTGACAATGTGATATTTAATCCATTTAGATACTTCTCTCCATTAATTATTTCAATGATCAGTAACATTTCCACATTTCAGCAGCATGTATAACTACTTTTAACTAATTGCAGTGTTGTGAAAGCAAAATAGAAGCAGCTCAAAGTAATTATATTAGACTTCTGCAATGGGCAGGAAAGCACGACAGCTCTCAAAACTAGAGTGCAGAGTGTTCCAAGTGATGCATTTTCTTCAGATTGCATAATGGATTCACATCTCAAAACTCCTTGTTAGCAAGTGTAGGAAAATATTCTGGTGAGCAGAAGAGCTGTTTGCTTACTAGTGCAGCATCCACAAAATGCAATATAGCTCAGGCTCTCCACCTGTCATGAAGCAACTCCTGCACTAGCTGAATCGAGAGGGTTTCTGTAGTTATCTTGTGCCACCTGGATCATATCTGGCAACAGTGTGAGGTAGAACTGACCTTCTGCTGCTGCTTGGAGTACTGTGAGCATGTTGAGTGTTCTGCTGAACTCAAACCTACCCGTGCTGCTTACTCCTCCTTCATAGATCAGAACCACAAGTTTAATCCGCAGTGCAGTGTCTAAGTTGAGGAAGTTCATCTATATTATGTTTAGAGTAAGTGGTTATTGAAGTGCAAAGTCTTGACAATACCGTTAAAATGATTAGCTAAAGAAGTTTCACTATGAGCATTGGAAAACATTGTTTATTAAATAGAAATCCCATACCTTTCATCTGAATTCCTGCTGCTTAGAACTAGAATAGAAAATATTATCTGCGATTTCTTTTTTAAGTTACCCCACAACATCAACTGTTACTCCTTAAAATAAGATTATGTTTAACAACAGTGTAAAAAAAAAGTAGTTCTGGGAGTATATCTAGATTATATGCTAAATTGCTGAGATTCAGCCTTGGCAATGAGATAAAATTATAGTCTACTAGTAGATGAAACTTGATGGAAGATGAAACATGATGAGACTTGATGGAAGTAATTTATTGTAAAATACATTTGGTGTGAAAGGAGAGTACTGGCTGTTTCCCAAAGAGGCTGAATATTGTTAGTGTTCAACTGTGCTGGACAGGAGAGGCAACAAGAAACCTGGCTTTAGTTATCAAATCGAAAGATAAGTTCCTAAAGAAGACTCTTTGGACTTGATTTCTGACTCCTATGGAGGCTTTCTTACAGTTCTGAGTTTTCTGTTTACACAGAGAGTTGTACATATTCAGGGCTTTGCATGGACTGTTTGAAGTGATGTGCTTAAGATGGTTACTGAAATTAGCTGCCTGTGAGTTCTGAGTAATTAGCCATTGCTAGCTATGAGGAAAGCTGTGGCCAACATGCAGCTATTGGGTTGTAGCCTGGAGTTCAGGGTGTTGTGAAAGTCTTGGGCCCTGCGAGGGTCCATCATTTGGATGTGAGGTGGTGTGAAATATCAGCTCAGTGGGCACATCGCTGTGTTGTGCCCTTAGCTCTCTGCAATTCTTAGTGTTGCACAGTAGAGTATGGCTTCTTGGGTTTCACTCCAAGTATTTTAAATGATTGAGTTCCCCTACAGCTATTGTGGATTTCTTGACATTTACAACCTCATTTGCTGTGGACAAAACAACCTCACTGAGACGTTTATTAGGTACAATTTTTTATGCTTCTGGATACCTTGAACTTTTCAATTGTACATGCAGGCAGAAGTCACACCTGGATCATCTGGCCATTTTATACGGGAATACACCAATTTGTGTTTGGAAATACATAATAATTTGGAAATTATTTCCAAGAGTTTGTCCTGTTACCTGTTATTTTCACTAATGCGTTCTGAAACCCTATCTGTTCACGGCAGCTCTTTGTCATAGTGTGCGTTTCACAAGTAAGAAGTGATTGCAAATTTTATTTTTTCAAGTACAGAGATACACAGACTAGTTAAATGTATATATATTCATGTCTACTTTAATCGTCAATGGCTTTGATTCAGAATCAGTTTGCTGTAGTGTATAAATATTTAAAATAGCACTTTAAAGTGACTCATATGTACAATTCCCAAACTCCCCTGGATCAAGGTTTTGAATTTAGAACTGAGAATAGATGGCTTTACTGTTAGCATCAGTGGGAGAAGATAGGTGTTTTAATAAAAGCTTTTGGCCATTAACTGGTTAAATGTTTTCATTGAAATAAGTTGATGTATTTTGGATAATTTTCAAATAGGGAACATGCTGTTAGATATTTATATCATTCATGCTTTTTTTTCTCAAAGCAGCTGATTATATTTTACAGACAGAACTGTGGTCGCCTACAGCCCTTCCAAATGAGGCTTTCTGTGTCGTACCGACAAAGTACTGCTATCTATTCTGCAGAAAGCAAACAGGAGAATAATGAAGCAAGACTGGCCTGGAATGTTTGTTCCCCGTTCACTTTTGCAAATGCTTCTGTTGATTCTAGAGCAAGTAGTAGTAGCCTGAAGCTAACAGAGGGAGAAGGTTTTCACTGGATGCTGAGAAATCACTGCTGATAGGAGAAGCAATTCGTAAATGAACGAGGTGGTCATGGAGACAGATCTTTACTGCAAGTAGTCCTCAGCTTTCCGTGAAAGATTTACGAGGTGCCAGAATACAGACCAGACTTTACTAGTTAAGATGCGCTGTGCCTGTGATTTTATCATATGAAGTAACTGTATTCAGTGAAATTGCTGTGGATGTTCACTTATTTTGCTGTGAAGTTTGTGAAATCATCAATCTTTATTTTTTTAGAGCAAACACCAAAACTCATTCAGAAATGGGTTTGTGAAAAGGGAGGTAGATTGCCCTTTAAATTTTAGTACCTAAACCTAGCTTATATATAAACAGATTGAACAGTGGGGAAGAAAGCTTTTCCGAAGGTAGGGCTCCGTTTTGTGTTCATTTCTCATTTTGAGTGTTTGGCATGTTGTCAGGATGTGTGTACCTGTTTGTGTCAGGATCATGATATAGAGTTTTAGTTGCAGTAGTTTGCAAGATAACCGTTTCCCTCCATCTCTACCCCCTTTAGTTTTCCCTTTTTACTGTTTAGCAGATATATGCAGATATATTTATAGCAGATATATAGCAGATATATTTATATATGTTACAAAACTAACTTCATGATCAGCTTACTGCAATTGATGTTCTGCTGCAGTGTTTTATTTACAAAACACCTGCAATCCTCTGCTGCACAAGAGACAAATAAAAAGGGAGTTTCTGCTCCAGCACGCTCATACTCCAGAAAGCCAGCATAAAGAAGGCTTGTTTTGCTGAGCATCCCAGAAAAAAGGACTGATTGAAGATATAATTCCATGTCATTAAATAATTTCTGGTTGACTTCCCCTTGCACTTGCAGTTTTAAATGGTTTTGGTCAGGAGCTGTGGCTTGCAAAAGCTGGACAGTGTCTGTGGGCTTTCTAAGTGCTCTGGGTAGCAGAAGACGGGGAGCAGAGAGGAGTCTGTTCTCCAGGTGTCACTGATGATTTCTCACTTGAAATAGGCATGTGAAAGTGGGTGAGATTTCTTTGCCTAATGACTTCTATGTCAGCCAGTTAGTTGTGAAGATACAGTCTCTGCTTAAATTTCAGGTATGGAGGACATCTCAGTCAAGGGCATAGCTTGTCTCAAAGCTGCTGGACAGAAGAAAGGAAGTTACGTGGTTTGTTTGTTTGTTTGTTTTCTTCTTAAACAGAATTGTGCTTTCACTACTTTTGACAGTTCACCCTTTGGTGACAACTGCACACTTGTTACTATTGTTTGCCTGCTGTAGAGTTTGTGGTAGGAAAGCAGAGACAATAAAAACTTAAATAACGAAGATAGAGGGCATCCAACCTGAAACAGGCGTTGTCAGTCTCACTAAATTGCTGATAGAAAAAAAAAAAAGCAGCAGCGTAAAAATGAACTCCTGGGGGAAAAAAAACAAAACAACAAAAACAAAACCCGTGGTTTGGGCATAATCTTCCTGGAGGCAGGGCCACTTTGCTAGATTTTTATTTGCCTTGAAATTATTGAAACAGACTTTTTAGTTAAAATCTGTGTGCAATGGCACTTAACAAAAAATCTTTAAAGGTAATAAAGGCTTCCTTCAAAAATATGTATGATAATTAAAATGCATTGTGCATACTGAATTTATGCAGACCTCTGTCCTTAACTGTGGATGAAATAAGTTGCACTGAAGTCCCAGAAAGTGCATCAAGCATAAGCGTGCAAAGATATATTAGGTATATTAATGTTTGCTATTTCTCTGGAGCTTGTCCTTTGGTGGAAAGGTTTTGCCTGAAGGTTAGAATGCAGCGTATAAAGTATCTTCACTGTACAAAGAAAAAGGAAGGGTATCTCCGAAGGTCAAGTGGACTATCATATTTCCTGGTTAGAGCAATTGTAGCAAACAGTACAAATCCTGTGCAGTGTAAGTGTTCATCATTTGATTTCTGATTTAACTAGAAATGTGTACAGTTTTCTTGTGTGCTGAATTCAGACTTCTCTTACTACACTAAAGTATCTGCATTCAAATTTTACAAGGAATGTGGTAGATAAGTAGCTGCATTATTGCAGCAATGTCCCAGAGTGAAGTTAAAGGGGACATTAAATCAGAGGTGGAGCAATTTCAGAATTCAAAGACTTTCAGATTGGGGAGAGATACATTTCAGAAGTAATTTGGCAGAATTAACTTAAAAATCTTAAAATCATGGCTGGAGTAGTTGGATAAAGGGGTGAGGCTGAAGCAAGGAAGGGAGCCTGGGGAGAAGGCCTGCTCTTGTGCAGAGGTTGCCACTGGCTGGGTCTACTGTGACTCTGAGCGACAGGCCCAAAGTTCAGGCTGCATGTCAAGGACTTGCTGTTCAGCTAGTTAGCTGTACCAATAATCAGGTAAAGTTATCCAGCCCCAAGAAAGATTTTGTTGATTAAAAATCATAAGGACTAGTAAGATCAGTTAACCCACTGGTAGTTTTTGATAGCAAGCTAAATATCATGTGAATATGTGTTTAACACACTCTGGAATGTTATAATAATTCCTGAAAAACATGACTACTAACAAATGTCATCAGTGGAGGTGATGAATGTGTTCTATGGTGATTCACTTCTAGCTGTAACCATAAAATTGGTTAGGAGCAGATAGAGCCCCAGATCTTTAACTGATTTGCAGGTTAGAGCAATAACAATAGCTGTGTGAATTTTTACCACTGAAGTTTGACCACTGTTTGTATAATAGGCAGATGGCTACTCCGGTTGTGACTTACTTTTCCTGTTCTCCGCAATTTTGCAAAAGGGTAGCTGTATTTGCCTCAAATGGCTCTGTGCTCTGAGCAGGTCAGTGCTGTAGTGGTGCACTTCTAATCCAGCCTGGCAACTGTGCCAAGCAGCTTGGCAGTACTTCAGAAAGATAGCGGTTGTGCAGAGGGGAAGCAATGCATTGTGAAAGCTGTCACGTCAGGTTGTACTGATGGAGGGGCCAACTGGAATTACTGAGACAGAACTTTGCTCACGCACGGTAACCTGTGATTTGTGAGCTGAAAGTGTTCCCTCTAAAACCAGAGCAACTGCATCATTAGGTACTTTGAGGCAAAACGTGCTACAAATACTGTAAACACTGCCCATCGGATATTGTGTATGTAGAGACCTTTGTCTAAATCTGTGTCAACTACAAGAACACTTATGAATGAATTTTTGTCCAGAAGATAACTGCAAGGAAAAGAAGATATAAAAAGCAACTGACTGATCCTGAATTAATGTGTGTGGTATTTAGGTCAACCAGTTAAAATTTTGACTTTGACTGACTTGTCTTTTCTTACTGTGTTTGCAATTTAAAATAAAGTCAGGCTTTTTACCTTGGTATTTAAGTGTTGGCTATTGCCATATTTCTTAGCAACATGTATTATTTTGTGCTGCTTGACATGTTAATGAGCTAACATGCTCATAGCCTCTGCACTGGAAAGAACTGCCTTATGGCAAGCTATGCCCTGGGGTGCAACAGGCAAAAGTACACGGATTTGAGGAAGCCATCAGACCTTACCTGACCTGCTGAGGTTCTCCATGTCAACTGTTGGTAAAGTGAGTTCAGAATTTCAAAATTGCACATTGGTGGCCTTGTCTTGTAGAGCAATCCTTCCCTCTTTGTAATTGGGATGAACATTGGTACACACCTAGTGGCTATGCTGAAGTAGGAGAGATTTTTGCAGGCAGTTGGCTTCTGGTAATACTTAAAGTGGGGTTAGTAACTGATAAAAATTTCACTGTATCATTGCTCGTACATAGACTCATGTATAATATCATTTACACTCTGGCCACTGGTGGCAGGGAGATCCTCGCCTGAAGAGGGGCTCAGGACGTGCTTCTCGCTGTGCAAGTCATTCCTGTCCTGGGAGGTCTGATGGGGCTAGATGAGGAAATGGTGTTGGGGCACGATGGGCCTTGTCTGCAACCAGCTGCCCCCAGATCCGCGACCGGGTGTTTACTGTGTAGCTTTATGTGCAAACATGTTAATTGAACACGCTTGATAGGGTTCTCCCTGTGCATGTGCGAGTGAGGTGCATGATCAGTCTTAGAAGGTGAGTTTTGTAGCTGAGTCACTGGTTGTGCAGAACTCCAGGGCAGGAGTATCTCATGCGCTTGCATCTTGCTCTCTAAAAGATGTTGTGGTAGCTAGTGTACGTGGTGTAACAGTATCATTTAGCTGTTAAAACAACCTGTCTGTAATGCATAACTTAACCTGATTTGACTTTTGAGATTAGTCCAGCTGTGACATGGGCATGAGTAACTTGTTTTTTTTTTTTTTTTCTTTTTTAAAAAAGAAATCATAGAGAACTTTTAAATGCACGTGGATTGTAAGCAGCTATTTCTCAGGTAGGCTGTACAGTGACTGATCAGAGAGAAGCCCTAGAAAAAAAACACTTGCATAAAAATAAACTGTCTTCACTCTGCCATGCTTTGCTTTTGATTAAGCTTCAGGCCTTGCTCATTGTTCCAAATAGTTAAGAATCAATTTTTCTTTAGCATTTACAAGGCCCCAGTCAGTCAAAGCTTATGTTACCATAGACCACAAAGTGGTAAAAAGGAACTACATCAAGAGCAGACGAGAAAGAGACATGGAATTGAATTCAGCGGCAACCAAAATTGGCCTAACCTACATGAAATACCAGCCAGTAATTTCACTTTTGATATCAAAGTTTTAAATATTTAGCTGCTTTCCTATGCAAAATATCCTTTGGCAGGACAGAAGAGGAGGTAGAGTTTCAAGCATACTGTTATCCATTCATATTTCTTTCCCTACGCTTCATGCACAGGGTGAGCTAGTATTTATTATGCATAGGTGTCATACAGTCATACAACAGCTTTTAGTCACATCAGTGTCCATTTAAGTTGCTCATTGAAAAGCATAAGACAGATTACTTTGAGACTGTGAAAATGACTAAGAAAATAGAAGGTGAATTTCATCAGTGGATAAGCTTTTTCTCAGACTTCGCATTTTTTTTGAGATGCTCTGGCCTAGCAATGTGGATTTTGCTTCAAATATGCAGCTGCTTTCCGCACTGAATCCAACTTGAAGTGGGTGTCTTGTTTTGGGGAAGTCAAAGGCAGCTGGACATAATGGTGATTTACATGTGCTTGTTGGCTGTGCTGCTGCACTCTTCTGTGCTTATTTGAAACAGCTGCTCTCAAAATATTTTAAACTTTTTGCTCAATTTCATTTTGCATTCTTAGCACTAGCTCCTTGGCATCTGAAAATACTTTATTTCCTTAATTGAAATGCGCATATATATATGTACGCTGACTCTGAGCTGTAATTACTAAGCACTCAATCTAGCTTAAAATTTGATACTATGGCACTGTAAATATGCAGTCTTGGTTGCAAACTAGAATACAGTTTATGGAAACGATCCGAAGCCTGGTGAAATTTGCAGAAAGGTATCTATTGAATTTACTGTCTCAAGTACCAGATAAAATTTGACATTGTCATTTGTGAGATTGTAAATGTGTTGTAAAAAGGAAATGACATTATTGAACTAGAATTGCAACAGCCTAATCCACAGAAAGTGTCTGCTTTGTGATATGGTAAGGCATCTTCTGTTTTGTTTGTAAATAATAGAATTCTATGCTTAAGGTGCAGCTGCTTTTCAGGGAGTGAGGACAGCAGCCACTATCTGTATTTAGACAGAAATGTTTGTGTTGTCTTGGTTTTCCTTCCAAATTATTCCTACTGAATGTGCGTGTCTCTTCAGAGATGGATAGGGCATGTGTAATGTCATCTCCAGGCTGAATCCATAGACAGTTTCTCACCTTGTGTTCATTATCCTCAAGCTCTT
This sequence comes from Crypturellus tataupa, assembly GCA_034781795.1. Taxonomy (NCBI): domain Eukaryota; kingdom Metazoa; phylum Chordata; class Aves; order Tinamiformes; family Tinamidae; genus Crypturellus; species Crypturellus tataupa. The sequence goes on along the minus strand of JAWLRI010000003.1, from coordinate 1,161,369 downwards.
TTTCATATTGTTTTAGAAAGCTCAGTTTCACATTGACACATATTTCACAACTTCTTAAGTGTATACAGTTTATACTGTAGTCTCAACTAAAGGTAATTTTATCTTGAGCCTGTTTATCTTGAGACCAGTGGTCAAGGCTAGTCTTGTAGTTTTGTTCCTTCCTTTTGTATAGGCTTAATTGAAGTCTCTTCACTTTGTGAGCCTCAGTTGTTGCTCTTAGTGTTTTGTATGCATCTTTTATAATATAGTTCCCTTGAAAGCAAAGATACATGTTAAGATACCTATCCGAACAGATTTTTTTTTCTACATACTTTGGCCATGCCCCCATTTTCCCTCCATGTGTAACACTTAACATTGTACAGCACTGTAACACTTAACCTTGCAGCATTACCACTCATGCTGTTGGAGAGCTGTCTTCCTTGCCAGCAAGACAAGACTCAAGTGTGCGTGCATTGTTTTGTTATTCTATCCATTCTTGCCTGTGGCTCATCTTTGCAGTGTATGAGTCTTCCCCCATCAAGCTCGTTCCTGTTACTGCCCCTTGTGCTGCCCCCTCTCCAGGTGACGTTCGGCTTCCCCTAATGCTCAAACCTCTTCACTGGGTTAGTAAGCCTCTGTTGGGCAAGCTGCTGTTGCTCTAGGCTCTGGTCACTGTGTGGTTCAGAGTTCCTTTTTTTTTTTTTTTTTTTTTTTTTTTTTTCATAGCACATTAGCTTGAATTGTTGTACTAAAAATGGGATTGTGGTTTATTTCTGTAAGGTTTTCTAACAGCAATTTAACAGCTACTTGAATGGAGTAAAAGTTAGAATGTATTCTTTGTTTATGTGTGATAATCTATGAGTAATCTTTTTTTTCCCACATGTTGCAACTTTTCTTATTCTAGGGCAGGAATATTCTGAGAGGTAGGTGGTAGTACTCAGGCTGAAAGGCCATGCTCAAGTCTCCTAGTGAGCAGTTACTTATGTTCAAATACTAACACAAGAATACTAGTTGACAATATAAAAAAAAAATTAAGTAATTTTGTTATTCAAAAGTTAACTATCGAATACCATAAGTTTGATGCTCTGTTGTTGGCTCTTAGGACTGCGTCTTCGGTGAATTTTTGATCTCTGAGGGTTCTTAGGCCACAGGAGTCAGAACTGAGTGAGCATCTTCTCTTTCCCAGCTCTATCATGTATCGCTAATGTTTACGTACAATTTCCTATAGCGTGAGAACCATCTGTTCTTGCTCACTTGAAGTGATACTGCTTGTTCACAGGCTGGGAGCCATCATTCTACTTGGGCTTTTGTAATGCAGCTATACCAAGCAATCAAATGCAACAAATGTTTTGGATTGCTGTCTAGGAGTCTGTTTAGGCAGTCTAAGGAGTTTTTGCCATGAGTAACTGGCACCTGTTTATCTATGGCTGCTGTGATGAAGAGCTGACAGGACTAGCAATCTTTCATTTTTAGGACCTTTGAATCAGAGAGGTGGGAGGTTGGATCATGCCTGTGTTTTCTCTCTGGACTAGGAAAATGGGATTTGTAGGCAACTTTGTAGCTTTTTGCAGTGACTCTGAAGAGGGAACACGTGCCATGTTGGTGAAGATATAAACTCTTGTGTTCACAAACAGAAAAACCAGCAATAAATGAAGAAGTATTGGACAGAAAATCAACGAAGAAAAAGAAGGAACACACTGCTGGTAATTGTGGTATATTCATTGAGTGTATTTGAGAGGTTTGATGGATCTGTGCAGGCTGTGGAAACTGTAAATGACACAAGAACAAAAATGGCTCGGGAAAAAAAAATGCAGGAGGCGATGTATCAGTGAGAAAAGGACAGATTTCATTGAGAAACTGGCACATTCTGGTGGTTCTCCAAAGGAGTAGTGCAAAGATACTGGTATCTGTAATTCTTGCCCTTCTTGTTCAGGTTTTGTTGTGAGGAAAGATGGTCACATGCTCATGCATAGGTAAAAAACTCTAGCTCAAAGTCACTGCCTGTCACATAACTGATAGAAAAAGCACAGAACAAATCTCCTTAGATTAAGGGTTTTCAGGTATGTTCCACCTCTTTGTGTCTTTCCTTGCTTTCATCAAGAGCTGTCTATAATGCAGGTTCCCACCAAAGCTGCATAACGAGTCCTGCTGGTGGAGAAGATATTGCTGGTATCTTGTAGAGGAGCCTCTCTCACTAGCAAGGAGAGCAACGATGATTAACCTTAGGAATAACTGCATGATATTTCTTCCCTCTTCAGTGATAGAATTAGTTACTTTATTCAGTAACTGTGTATGTGAATGTCTTGTAGTATTACTAGTATACTTTTTCTCCTTAGACTCCTAATTTTCTCTTCAGAGGAAAGCTTTCAGTGCATAGTTACTGGACTTGGCAATTTTCAAGCTTGTTTGCCGTCAGTAGGCTTTGAACTGAACAAAGCTGGATCCTGGAAAGCTCCATTGTGTGCAATAGAGAGAGAAAGGTTTTTTTTTTTTTCTTTCTTTCTTTTTTGTTTAATGATGAGAGAGAAAAAAAAAAAGCTAGAGAGCCTTATAACTAAGGAGAGAATTATATACAGGCGACTTATGAAATGCATAGTCTGCAGAGGTAGGAGAGGTACTACCAAACTGGACAGAGGCAGGTAGTCCTTAACCATTTGTATGTGTCATGGTAAGGAGTCTGAATACAGTTAGCCCAAAAGGAGGGGCTTATTACTGCATGAGAGTTGAATGCTAGTCCTCTGAAAGGAGAAGTTGTCCTTTTGCTACAGAATTCTGCATGTGTTGCAGTTTGAGGAGTTAAAGAAAGTTTATAAGCTTTTGCTAACCCTTGCAATTTCTGGTATTTCAATGACTTATCCTACCCATAGGACTATAGGCAGCCTGATCTCTTAAGCTCTTTTACTTTAAATTATGTGTGTTTTCCCAAAGACTAAGTCTCTGCTGTACCCTTCCTGTGGCTTCTTCCCATTCAAGCAGAGAGGCAGTATGAAACAATGTTCGGGCAGAGTGCCTTGGTACTCTTCATTCTCACACTTGATGAGATGCTTTGGTATGACTGATTCAAAGTGATGACTTTGACAAAGAGTGCATAGAAACCCAAGGGTTCTCTTGCTGTCTTATACAGTTAAAATAGTCATCTTCTGTAAAATAGCTCTCCACATAGTTCCAGCAGTGCCAGACTACTACAGCGTGATGCTGTTCAAAATAGGCTGATTTAGTCAGTTCAGCAGAAAAAGTAGGGACTCTATCTCTTGCTCCAAGAGGTTATAAGCAGCTTAAACCTCAGTAAGCTTTCCCTTAGATAACTGCTGTTCAGTATTCAGCATTTGCAGTCACTGGGATTCATTATAGATAACTTTGTGATGAGAGCTTATGTTATTCTTCTAGCGAGAGAAAATGAGTTTAAGTTAATGGGTTTAGTATGGATTCATATCTATAAGACAAGGAGGAAAATAAATTGTAATTAAAAGGCAAAGCTTTAAAAAGAATCCCTCTAAAGTGTTAAAGTTTTGCATGTATCCACAGTTAAAATATGTGCAGTTGGTCCCCTCTGGTTTATTTCCATTGGCATGATGAGAAACGGGTTGGCTCCTGAAGGGATTTTTTTCTTTTGGCCCTCCAGTTTGAAACGTTGGAATTTGCACTTGCAGAGGGATTGCATAATCTGCACCAGAAAGGGCAAGTTGAAAAAAAAAAAAAAAAAAAAAAAAACAGCCTCTACGCAGTATCAGTAGGAGGGCTCCGTGCAAAGGTGAGCTCAGCCAGCCATATTAAGCTTAGGAAACTGTCCTTGTGGAGGGCAGTCTGTCTTGAGGTCAAGCCTCGGTTCCAGGGAAGCACACAGGCTAAAGCAAGCTTAGGTACTTCATACCGATGAGGAAGTTTCAGCTCGCTAACTACTTGGTTATCTAAATTGGGACAGTCTGTGGGAAAAGATTCATCCAGAGAAGGTGCAGCTTGTAGTTAGATCAGTTCTTGTAACTTGTAAAATTTCTTTTGAATTAGTCTAGGAAAGAGTCTGTTCAAGATGAGGAACTGTCTTGTATTTATGGATAAGGGTTAATCAAAGAAACATACACTCAGGACAGCCTGTTATTTACAATGGATATAAATGTCTCAGAGTCGTGACTTGGTGTCCCAAAAAATCATTGGGTCGTTTTTCTTAAAATAGAGAATCTTTCTGTGTGAATTCCTGCTTTTCATCTTTTGAACCTCTTTTGGGGTTGTAATCGTTCTCTTCTCTGCAACTGAGAGGTACAGCAGCTTAATGTCTTAAAAGAAATTTTAAACTTTTTATCTGATACTTTGAGGAAAAACATCCAATATCATTGGACTTGGGATACTGTAGTAAGAGTTGTTAGCACTAGCAATGATAAGTGATAGGAAAAGCGAGCCAATTCTGGCCGTGATGGGCGGTGGCATGTATGCTCTAGCAAATATCACCAACCAGAGGTCAGAGAAGCTGTTCTCTATGAAGTCTATGGCTTTATCCGTCTGAGTAAACATTTCTTTATATATGCTTATAATGGTCACAACAAAGATATGGTTCATACTGAAGATGTTTTGTGTTTAAATTGCTCTTATCTCCAAATTTTTAATTTACCCAGGAAAAGCTTCTAAATGTTATGGACCATCAGTGCTAACATTCTTTCTCCCCTTTCCTTAGGAAATGGAGCTTTTTGGCAATTTGGTTCCCCTCCCGTCAGCAGTGACAGCTGCTTTGGGCTCTGCTGACTCTGCATGTCATTGAGAAGCTCCGCTTCCGAAATTGCCTGCTCCGTTCCCAGGCATGCAAGTGTTCCTGCTGTGGAGCCGGTGTCACGTACATGTCGTTTTATTTTTATCTTCCCTGAAGCACAGCCGGGCTGAGGCAGGCAGCCACTGAGCATGGAAACATCTTTCTATGCCTGGCTTAATGCACCTCTCCGATTGCGGGTTGGAGGATTCCGTCTGGCCTTGACGAGCATTTTCAGCATCCAGTTCATTATTGCCAATGCTGTGAATTTCATTTGTATGGCACCTTTTTGCAAATAACACTAATAAAATGCCTCTTGCGAGAAGTAGGATCGGAGTACCTTTTTAACTTCATTCTTCAAGACTGATGAGCTGCAGAGCAATGTGCACTGGCTGGCCTAGAAATTGAGTTGATATCCTTCACTAACCATTCAGCATCATGCCTAAGCCTGTGTAAACAAAGAAAAAAAATGCAACAGTTCTGTGGTGTTCTGCCTTAAAATTTCAGTGTGAAAGCAAGTGCCGCTCTATTCTGTAGTTTTGAAGCATTCATACCAAAGGGAATTGGTTTAGCTTGTGAATGTTATTGAAGATGCAAAAACAGTGTGTTTCAGGTCTGTGGAGAAAGCAAAAATTAATTATGTAGGTGTCAAAAAATGTTGGATGTATAAATATTCTGCCATTTTTCAGTGGCAATTAAGAGCCTCCTAAAGGCTGCCAGTTCCTGTTCGTTCCTTTTTAACATTTTTACCTTTAGACCAACACCGGAGATAGAACAGGCTAAGGGCTTTCAGAGGAGGAACATGCACCAGATAGGGGTCTGAAACACACACTGTCTTGAGTCATTTGTGAGCACTTTTTAGTAGCAGTTAGGAGCAGTTAACAGGTAAAGTTGCAAATCTGTTGGTCACTTTTCCATTCCTACCTCCTCCTAACCACTAATTTAAAAGGTTTGTCCAGGACAGCAAGGCAAAAGACAAAAATGAAACTGAAAAATGACAATATTGAAAAACAGAGGATGTTTATCTTGCATGAGCTTATACATGAGCTATTTTCATTTCATGAGTCTAGTAGAAATTGTATTTGGCTATATTTGGAGAGCAGGCTAGAAAGTAGGCACTATTTTCTCACTGATAGGCTGCTGGTAGTATTTAATTGATTGCTACTTTTAACATTCTGCCCTGCAGTAATTGAACAGTACTTTCTTGGGGTGGGAAGGTTAAAGAAACCTTTTGGAGAAGTGAATTATTTCTCCAGATATGGAAAAATCCTTCCAGCAGTCTCCATACCATTCAGAGAGAAAATCCAGAGTGCAAGCTCCTTATTCTTGCATTGTGGATATTTGAAGAATAATGTGTTTCATATGTGCACTTGAGACTGTTCAACCATACCCAAAGCTATAAATATTCTTTATGTGTAGCTCAACAGGGCTGACTTTGACTACTGTAATCCATAGTTGTAACCTCTGGGTTTAATAAATTCAGTAGAGTATAACAGTGGTTGAAAATACTGACCGTAAAATGCTCCAGAGGGTTAAAAAAATTCTGGATAGTTGAATGTGAAGAATGGACCTATGCTCTTCACTGATCTTTGAACTGAGGCAGATGAAACTAATAGGAGGGGAGTCAGGACAGGGAAAGCAGCCTTTTAAAATGGTTTTTATAGTGTTTATAGGTGTATTTTGAAATTGGTTCCCTAAGAGGCAGAAGTAGTTAGAATCAAAAGCCTTTACTTAGAAAAAGCACTTGTGAGTCGTATGAAGAAAAAGAAAAAAAAAAAAAAAAAAAAAAAAAGGATGTAATTTGATAAGTCCATGAACCATTGAAAAAAAAACTCATACTTGGTGAGTGAAGATGCCAGTTTGCATTACAGGTCTAATTCTGGGCAGTGTGCAGGCAAGGTGGGCAGCACTCTATAGACATTCCCTATATTCCTGCACCATAGAAGTTTGACCTATAGAGTGAATTATGGTATTGCCGTCCTTCTGTGGTCATGGCAGTGCAGCTGTGAGTCCAATACAAGGCGTTATGCACACAGTAGCTTCTGTGCACTAGGGCACATTGCACTATGCGGGTGTTTTCTTTAAGTACATATTTATATCTTTATAGAACCAAGGTCTCAATGCCTTTGCAATGTTCTTCTGTGTAGCATGAATATGTAGCCCCATAAATAGGACATAATAATAGTGTAAATAATAATATAAAAGATGATTTTGTAGTATGCAGTAGAATATGGAGGTTCTCAGCACATCTGTGAGTGCCACTACATTAGTATGATAAGAATGATTAATCATGATGATGTGCTAACACACTAACAGGAACTAAATATAGTTCAGACTGACATTGTGTTAAATTTGTTTGCTAAGCTCTGCTGAGAACAGCTGCAGAAAGTCACAAAACATTTTTGTGTCTTAAGGAGACAACTTAGTTTTTACAATTTAAACATTAAAATTTAAATGTACTCAATGAAGCTCATGATATAACACGACCTGGTTAGTTCAACTTCCTGATGACAACCCCTTCTAGAGCTTTATGACAGCCTGTTAGGTGAATGCATGGGAAACATGCAGTAATCCTTTATGTTGGTGGAGTGGTAGCGCTTACTGCCAGGCTCCTTTTCCTCACATACTGGCTGTGTTATAGCTGGGTTAGTGAATGTAAATTAAAAAAAAAAAAAAAAATCTGGCACTTTGAATGCAGGATTGTAACAAGAATAGATAACCACCCCCATGTTGTCTGCACTGTGCTTCACTCCTTGCATTTACTCTCAGTCCTGGGGTCTTTTGACCTTCCCTAGCTGCTGCTGTTTTGCTTTATTTTTTTTTTCTTTTATGAGGTATTTAACTGTACAATGGATAGGTATATACATACTTAGCAACAGTTTAAATGACACTTGCTGATTTGAATAGGGTGAACAGGGTTCTGAGGAATAAGAAATTGCTGGAAAAAAAATATCAGACATGGGAAAATGGACCTGTGGGATGGAAATTTGAGAAACTGGAATTATAAAATAGTTTGTATGGAAGAAGGAAATATAGAGACTGGAGAGTTAGGTATTTCTTTAGGTAACTAAGAATCTCCCCTGGAAAGGAAAATTCTCTGGAGTAATGTCCATTTCTGCACTTCACAAATCATTTTTAAATATTATCTGCCATAAAACAAATGCTCAGTAGATACTGAGAAGATATTAATGCTGTGCCAGCTGTTCTGCCTGGCATCTCTCCCAGGGCAGCCTGGCAACACTGGTGCAGAGGTTGTATAAGGAATCAATTCTGTTGGAAGCAGCACGGTTGTAATAGTCTTTCCTTGTACTCAGATCCTTCTCTGGGTAGTTAGGGAAGTGGGGCAGCAATAGTGACACAGCTCCCAGTGAATCTCTGCAGTAAAACAATTGATGGTTCCCCACAATGCGAGACAGGCCCAGATGGATTAGGAGGCTGCTGCTGATTAAGAGGTTGCCTAGATCAATGCAAAATAAGTCGTGTACTCCCGTTTGCTCTCTCTTTCAGGAATTTGCATGTATGATTGGGTTTTTGTAAAATCCCCAACAGCCTACCAAAAGGAAGAGAAATGATTGAAACAGTGGAGTTGAATCATTTTGCATAGCTTTTTGGTAGGACAAGATGTGCTTAATACAAAGCAAACGTAGTCCTCATCTTTGTGACAGTAATCTGTATTAACTAAAGATACAGGGTTTAAATTCCCAAGCAAGTTTCTCCATGAAGGGACACTGAGATTGTCTCCCTACACACATACACCCTAGAATATTTTTAAAATTGCCCCACTAAATGATAAATTGTTTGTTTCACGTGGGAGGATAAGTAATGTGCTTCAGCATAGGGAGAGCTCAGGTTTGGTTTTTTTGGGCGCTGCAATCACAGCATTCAGAAATGGGCATGTTTTTCACTCAGTCCACTTCCATTCAGGTGTAATTGTTAGAATTTTAAACATAGAGTATTACAGAGTCAAAATGTAACAGTTACCTGTATAAAAATACAGGGAACAAACACATGTTACTTGCAGATAAAACATTACTGTAAATTAGACTGAAAGATGTTGGGAGGACTGAAATCACTGTCAGTTTGGGGGTAGGCCTGAATTGGAATCAGTCTTGTACATTAAAATATATAGTCACCTATTGCAATGCTTCTCTTGTGCAATTTCAGAGACTTTGTTTCATTTAAGTTATAAATCAGGGGATCCTGTCCATTACATTACCAAAGTAAAGGCAGCTGGCAAAAGATCAATACCAGTGCATCTTTACTGAAGTGGTATGGGTAAGTAAGAGGCAGAACTTGGAATTGCAGAAGGGAGAAAGCGCATTTTTCCTCCCAACCCATTGCAGGCATGAACGGCATTTCTTTTGATTAAATATCAGTTTGGGAAATTGCTAAATTATTTTATTTATATCGTATTACTCCATGTTTGTATACTTAGGGAAAAGTGGCAAAGAGCAAATGGTCTGTCACTGATTCGAACATGTCCTGTGTAAATTATGGATGAAGTGTTTTATGACATGATACCTTGCCAGTGTCTGCTGTAATGAGTTTGTTGGACTTGGCAAACTTCCTGGAGAATAAGATGTTCTTAAACTCGCTCACTGAAGGCAAGTAGTTCAGGAACACGCTGCTAATGGTTGACTTTTTCTAGATTTGTAACTTCAGATTGATTATAGCTTCAAAAGTCATTTTAAGTGTCTGCCTGGAAGATGAACACACTAACTTCCTTCCAGTAGGAGAACGAGTTGCAACTTTGGTTCTGCATGGTAGCCATTGGTAGCAGGGACAGCAATCTCTGCAGCCATGCCAGGATTTAATGTGAGAGGCGACGTGACAAGAGCTATGGATTTTTTTTTTTCTTTAGTATCTGTGTGCATGTATGTGTTTTCTTCAGGGACAGCTGTGAGAAGGGTTTCCTTGAAAATTGGTTTTCATGAACTTGTTTGGTTTGTTTAGGAATTTGTCTCATGCAATAATTTAAATGAATATATATAAAAACTAAAGTTCCATCAGAAAGAAAATCAGTAGCGCTTTCAGTAGCGGAATAAAACCAAGCACAGAGATCCCTATTTTGGGGGTTAAATGACCCCTAAATTGGTCATTAAATGACACAATGTCATTAAATTTATTGATGCCTTGGTAAAATGTCTTTAAAGAACAACTCTGCAGATTGTAAACCTGTATTTGTAAAACAGTTACAGAGCGCAGATCAGTGTTTTAATCTCCTCATTGTATTCAGAAGACTCCACTTTTTTTTTGAGCCTCTTGAAAAGAATTTTGCTGTCAGATTCCCTCCCTGTAGGGTATTGCTGAACCTGTCCCTTATTGATTTTGCTGAGAAAGTGGTAAAAGGCTGGTAGCCTGGGAAATACATGAACTGTTCCCATAATTACACATGATTTATGTAGTTCAGGATATGGAAAGTCTGTTCTGGTTTGCAGTCCATAGGGAGCTGCAAGCAGTATGAAGTAAATTCCCCTGCTAAATTTCCCCTTCTAAATGCAAGCGTTTTCCCTGAGTGGGGACAGCGTGCCTTTTGGAGGTGAAACACTTTGGGGCTGTTTATCTCCTGTTGCTGTAGCTCCTGCTGCCTTCTTGACATGGAGCAAAGGAATCTATTGGCTGTCGTAGAGCTTGGCAATTCCTCACCAGCGATGCCAGGTCGTTTAGATTTAAATTGATCTGTCTTATACACAGCTTCTAGTTGAGGATGAACTGCTGTGTAGGGATAGCCAAGCCTTAGTCGTTAGGCATCTGCTCTTGTTTAGGAAATAGATCTCTACCTTGTGTATGCTG
>JAWLRI010000003.1:1134828-1150762 GCA_034781795.1 Crypturellus tataupa | reverse complement strand
AGTGCTGTTAGACTGGAGGGGAGGGATGATGATCGGCTGAGCTGGAGTTTTGCAGGGAGTCAGCATCTTATTTGCTGTCCCTTTTCCTGGTGGTTCACTATAGGGAATTGCATCAAAGCTCTTTGCTGGGGAAAGCTCATTTCCTGCGGGAATCTTCCCAATATAGGTCACTGATAGCAGGAGCTTTTTAGTGACTCGATTCAGAGCAGGGGTGATTTAATGCATAGGTAGTGATGTACTATGTCTGTGTTATTTAAAAACTTGAAGGAATAGTGTGAAGTGGTTAGCTGATTTTTAGGGCATTAGTCTGCTGGGATATTTAGTGATATTTACATGTCAGAATTCTCACTTTTTTGATATACCTTTTTTTTTTTTGGTTTTCAGAGCTCAAAACATACAGCTTTGGCCTGTTATTAGGGAAAAAATCATGAGCGCTTGTCTGGCTGCTCATGTCACTTTTACGTAGAGGGCTCCTACGCAAACTTCATAAGAACTAGGCAATTCTGAGGCTGCTTCCACCTTTAAAAGATTAGTAGCAACCGCCTGGAGGCTCCATATTTGCAACCAAGGTGGTGGGGGCACGTGAAGCACCTCACAGACTGACAGAAGGGTGTTTGGTTCTGAGCTGTAAGATAATGAAGAACAGGTAAACTAAAGCAAGTCAGATTTTTTTTTTTCTAATAGGAAAGGATGAATTTTCATCAAAACTTCTAAAACCTAGGAACCTTTCAGGTGACAGATGCCCAAGTCTTTTACTCTACCCTTCTATTCCAAAACAAGTTTTTGTTTGTTTGTTTCTGATGAGTCTGTAATAGTGTTTTGATTAGCACAAAACCCATCATTAACTACAGCTAGTTTGGAGCAAGGAAATACCCATTTATGGCATCTTTGTGCCTTACCTACTGCTGTGGGTGTCCTGGTTTCTTCAGCTGTTCCACGCTAGCATGACCCCTTTGAACAGCAGCAGAATGGGTAACAGACACACTCCTCTTTTCTGACATATGTTGTATTTAACTATTGATCGTAAGAAGGGCCGCCTCTTTGTTTTGACTTCCGAAATTCTCTCATATATTTAGAATTTTAATCAGTACATTCCAGAATGTATTAAACTATATACTGTGTCTTTTTGAACAAAAAGTGTATTTTGAACTTCAGTATTTAACTGTTAGCAGCAATTTGCAGTAAATCCTGCTTACGTCTCCAAGATGAGTAGTTCCAGTATCGTTTTTATGGAAGTATTAAGATATACAAATGTTAAAGCTTAGAAGGAAGAAAAGCTTTTTGGAAGAGACGGAATCTGGATTTGCGATTTTTGAGAAATAAGCTAGTTTGTTCTATAGCTGCAGAATTTACAGTGTAATCTGCAGATTTGTACTCCACAGCTAAGCCTTTTATGTTTTGTCAAGTAATAACATTTTTAGCTGTTGCAGCTATTGTATTAAAAGGAGGGGGGGGCGGAAAAGACTAGGATAAATTAGGAGGGGTTGAGCACCATGACTTTGCAGATACCCTGAAGCAACTGCCTGTGCTTTGAGCAGAAGGGTTTGACAAGACCTCTCCTGAGACCCTGTGAATGATTCTGCGAGTCTGTTCGCTGAAAAATATAAGAGGTGGGAGTTGGCCTGTTCAGTTCAATGACCAGTTAACTTGTTCTTTGAAGGTACAGTGATAAATGCTGACATTTCCACTTAGCGAGTTATCCCATTGTCTTAAACTACATTGCCAATCTCCAGCATGCGATCCTTAACATAGGAGAGATGAACACGGGTAGAGTCTGAAATAATTTAATAGCAAATGAGGGCAAGCATGACTAAATATTTTGTTTTTCTACTTTGTTCCTTTTCTATTTCTCTTCGAAAGGATGCTGCCATGGTAATTCCACTTCAAACTACCCTAGTGCTGCAGAATCAAGGTGCTCTGAAACAGGATTTATATCTAGATCCCTGCTAAGTGGCCTGACCTTTCAATACACTTCTCCCTAAGGCACAACTTGTGCTGTTGGCTCACCTCAGATAAGAGATTCATTTCTTACTGTGCACCCTTCGTTGGTGGAATGATTGTATTGCATGAACAGAATTGCATATTAATGCTGAGATCCAGTATGCAGAGCAGTGTGTTAGAAATTTGCTCTGTTAGAATTAAGAATGTATAACTTAGTAAAATACAACAAAATATTTACATTTTTCTGTTTTCTTAGGTAGGTTATCCAGGGTTTGTCCTGTGTGTTTATTGTTTCCTGGTTGAGGAGCAGGAGTTGAGAGCAGATGCATGTATCTTGTTACATGAAGTAGTTTCATTTAGCTCCAACATTGTGTTTATGCTGTCTAGACATTAGCTCTAGGTTTGAATGAACCAGTTGACTCTGTAACTTGGGAAAATACAGTACAGTTCTTTCTCTCTCTTTTTATTTGGAAGCCAGCTGGAATAACAAAAGTGTCTTTAGCCTCTAGATAATGAATTTGCTTTAAAATACAGATCACCCAGATCTGAAACTGCAGAGTTCAGGAGTCTTCAGAAAGCGTTTGATTATAATACAAGTTGGTACGTGAATAGATCACAACAGGAATAGATCAAAATGGAAAAATGAGTTTTGAAGTTTCTTAACTTTTTTTTATGCATCGAGATAAAATGTTTTTGTGTTGCTAAATGATTACATTCCATAGACTTAATCTATTCTTTAAGCACTATAATACTGCAGCGAGCATGCTAATACGTCTTAGTATCCTGCACGAAGCAAGCCTGGAAAAACATCCTGTTAGGATCCTGTTAGGTCCTAGCAGGATGTCCTGCTAGGCAAGGTGGAGGAGAACAAAAGAAGGGTATGGTATTCTAGGTGTATATACATGATTGCATCAGAGCAGGACTGCACTTCTGAACCCAGTGTCCTTATGGTGCTTACTGCATCTCTTGGCATGTCATTGTGTGTTGAAGAGCGAGAGCTTGATCTTTCTCATATGAAACAAAGCCTCATGTGCTCCAGGAATGCCCTGATGCACACGAATCACTAATGTGTCTTTGGTTCAGAGGAGAAGACTGCAGATAAATCTGTAACCATCCTCTGAAACACAGGTAGTAGAATGACGAACCTGCCTGAGCCCTTGCACTGCCTTGCTTGCTAATACAAACTTGACCCCCTTTTCAGGACAATGAAAAGGACTTTGTCAGGCTTTGACCTGCTCCTTCTCATTCCTGATTCAGAAGCCACATGGCAAGTACATTTCCTTTAGGCCCTGTATGTGTTAAAACGTGGGTGAAATGCTCAAGATGTATTTTTTATTGATGTTGCATAAAGTAGCAGCAATTAATGACCTGTGTCTCTCTAATGTGTGGAATGTATGCCACTTCCACTAGTTGTGCAATGCCAAGGTTGTGTGTGTTGAACACAAATTTAACTGAATTTGAATTAGGTTTGGGGGTTGTACTATGACTTGGGAGTGTATTAAAAACAGCTTTGAAGTGATTCATTAGAAACCTTCAGGCATCTTTACCACTTACATTTATCTATGGAACAGTTTTATATTGATCTTTTTTGGAGGGAAATAGAGTAAAACAGGTTTCTGAGACAACAGAATTTTTCAATGAGCTGCAATGAGGCAGTTACCTCAGATTTATTTCTCTGTTTCAGGCAAGAAGAGTCTAAACCCACATGCCTGAATGAAAAAAAATGCAGCAAAAATTCTTGTTGTTAACCTTATGGTGATGGTTATTTGCCTGTTTCAGGCAAATAGTTAAGCAGTTCACTGTGCTCTACTTGCTAATTAGTTAATTATATTCTTATGCATGTCTGATGATAATGGCCATGATATTCCTTACAGATTGTGGGACGTTGATTCTGTGTTATTTCAGAGACCCTTTCTTCATTGCAGTCTAAATACCCTCAAGAAGTGGCTAGATTTTCTTTTCTCTTTGAATTTATACCCTCTACTACAAATAGAATAAATGGTGTAAGAGACTCTGGTAAGAGTATCATAAATTTTGACTAACCAGCCTGCTCCAGCACCCTCAAAACAGGTTGTTTCTCTGATGTTACCTGTTACGTATGGCTGGTCAGCGTGACTTTGAAAGTCTGTTTCCTGATAAATACAAAACCCAGGAGCCCCTGATAAAAATGTGAGCTTTAGATACATGCCTTTTTGACCGTCCTAACTTGGGTATTTAGGGCAGGTATTAGCAAGTGTGCAAATTTGACATGACATGGTGGGCTTGGGAACACACAGGAAACGGTAGCAAAGCCAGGTTTAGAGTTCAGCCTTTCCTGTCTTCTGCCTGTTATCTGTGATCATTAAGGAAAACTGCCCATCAACTGTTATGTAGTCTGTCTTTGCAGTTTCCGTACTCTTTTGATAAATATTTTCTCCAAAAGCCCCTTCAGTGCTATTCCTAAGTTCTCTGTACCTTGGTTTTCGGTTGCAGCAATTCCCTTTGGGAACTACTTGCATGATTCTGATAAATTTTTAAACATTAGCATTCCTTACCTCGGTGTAAGATAAGCTGTTACTGCTGGGATTTAACCCTAATAATTACCCTGTTCACATCACTGCTTTTTCCAGTTATTCCAAACATAATTAAAATGATAGCATAGACACAACAGAACAACAGTCCTTCTCAGTAGAATGCTCCATTGATTAATCTAAACTTAATGAAAAAAGGGTCCTGTGAAAGCCATTAGTGCCACACTGGGCATAGTGACACTCAGAAGGTCGGCATGTAAAGAAGGCAAAGCCCATATACGAGATAGGATCGGACAGGGAATCTAAAATGACCGTGTTCTCCCTAGCTCGCTGTGTCACCCTGTGTGACCTTGGTCGGGTGCTCATTATTTGAGACACGCAGCGATACAGAGAGGTGATACCAACAGATGTGGCCTCCTGGCAATATTCCGTAGCTTTATAATTGTTTTCCATGTTGTTTGTATACAGAGTTATCAAATTTCAGTGAACGAAAAAGATATTTACAGGAGTGAGATCCCAGGAGCATTCAGAGTCTCAGAGTACTCGTAAGCTGCGATGAGAGCATGTATCTTTAAAGAAAGAGGAAAGGAGTTTCACAACTGTAAACATGTGAAATGATTCAAACACATTTTCAAAACAGGAAGCATTAAAAATTCATAGATGCTAATCTTTGAACATTAGTGTTTTTCAAAAAAGGATTTTATGTGACAGCTGAATTGATAAATAACCTCATCTCACTGAAGCAGGACAGGATGGTTTTTTGTGTAGTCTTTAAAATAGCTTTAAATGGTTGCGTAATTTCAGTATTTTTTCCATGCCTTCAATCTTTAAAAGTCTGCTCGTGAATGAAATATAACAAGGCAACAAGTAATATTTTAATTAACTTCTTGTAACATGAGTATAAAAATCATAAAAGTCAACTGCGAAGATATGTGACACACTGACTGTCCCCGTTGTGCACACATGATGTAATCTCATGGTAACATCAAATATACAGAAATGCTGAATTTTGCTCTTGATATGAGAGTGTGTGTGTGTGCATAAATATATATATATATATATAGGTATATAGTTTCCCTTTATTACTGAAATGATTGTGCCTGGTGGGACTGGGAATGGGCTGTTGGGTAGCATTGCTCCATAATTCTGTTTAAATGTTTTAGTTTACAGCCGTGTCATTGCAGGATTTCATCTAGCAATATTTTACAGACAGATAGCTCTGCATATGATACCTTCAGCTGCAATTTGCTTTTGGTTTACATCTGAACATGGACTTTTAAGAGAAAAAAACGCAGTAGTATTTTTGAAATTGGTTTGTTGACTATTTGTTTTACCATAGGACATACAAGTGCCTTTTGGAGTACAGCAGCAGGAGTGAAGCGGTGAGAAAGAGCTAGGGCAAGGCTAGAACTGGGGCTTGCTTTAGCTAAGGAAGAGTGCTGGTATGAGCACATGGCAATGTGCTGCCATGGTTTCTCCAGCACCTGTGCATCGCTAGTTGCCTGTACTTGACGTAGCTCATTTTGCTTTGGGGTGAGGTAGAAGGCCCTGCCTGGCAAGGATGCGATAAGGAAAGCAGTCTCGCAGTAGGACATTTGGTTTCTTACTGTCTTTGATCTAAAAAAAAGTACGTAGGACTTTCCTGAGGCTCCATACTTGTATTTGTGCTTGTCATAAAAAGTTTTAAATATGCTTTGATGTGCCGAGCAAGTTCCTTCGTGCAAACGTGACATGTTTGCAGGTTAAGTTGTGCAGGATGAAAGAGAACTCGTGAAAAGATTCTTTGGAAAGAAAGTGACTGTGGTACTTTCCTGAGGCAAGGGACTTTTGTGCAGCCTCAGTCTAGGCTAGAGAGGCAGCTTAGAGGAAGCAGGTTAGGCCTCAGGCTCAAAGTCTGCATCTGCTGGGCCTGAAGCAAACCCAGGCCCTCCATTCCTGACCCCAAACCCACTTCTGTACAGTAGAGTGGCATCAGAACAACAAAAAGGAGCCTCCCTAGGTGCTCAGTTTCGCAGAGTCTAACTGTGTACTGCCAAATACAGCTGTGAAGGGCCAGGAGGGAAGAGCAGGAAGACTTAGTGCAGGAGGCTGTGTGAGACTTGCCGTTCCGATTGCTTTCCTCTCAGTGTCAGTAGTTATTCTAATAGTGTTGATTTAATTCTTTGAGTCTCCAGTGAGCTGTGTGAATAGGGGAAGGTATGAATTATGGGAAGAAAAAAATAAAAAAAACCCACCCTTGAGAAAAGGCAGTTTTGGCAGATGCCAAATCTGAGGGGGTTAGAGGAAGCTCGTATCTGAACTTCCAGCATGTTCTTTGGCCCGTGTTCTCCGGACCTGCTGGTAAGGGAAGCGGAACCAGGAGACGAGTATGGCCAAGCAGCCGTCTGGGTAGAGGACAGACCTTTATTCAAATAGAACCTCTTTTTTGATTTTAAGAGAAAGGGTGTCTTTTATTAAATTTAATCTGGTATCACATGGAGCTGTACACTACAAATAATGTGAACTCAAATTTCTTCTGCCCTGCCCTTCTATAGCCTTTTGGCTATAGAAGTGTATCCTCATTCCATGTGTACATCAAGGGGGTTCTTAGCTCTCCAGCTTCAGCTGATAATGTGCCATGGGCCAAGGCATATGAGTATTGATCTGGGCCGTTAAAACATACTATATTTGTGTTATTTTATAATTGCACACAAAGTCAACATAATAAACTGAAAAATGTATTTCAGTTCATAAAATCCATCAGTTCATTCCTTTGCTTAGAGTGACTACTAACAGTTAGAGTCACCCCTGCAGATATC
Organism: Crypturellus tataupa; assembly: GCA_034781795.1. Taxonomy (NCBI): domain Eukaryota; kingdom Metazoa; phylum Chordata; class Aves; order Tinamiformes; family Tinamidae; genus Crypturellus; species Crypturellus tataupa. The sequence goes on along the minus strand of JAWLRI010000003.1, from coordinate 1,143,513 downwards.
TCTGAAGCTGTATATTAGCATTACTGTATACCTAATAGGAAGTGTCTTCTCGATAGGTACTTGCGGCAAATGGAGTGAGGAGCCAAATTTCCCTGCTTTTCTTCCTGTTCTTTCTACACTTGCCACTATTTGACTCAATATGGTATGTTAGGACTGATGCTATATAAACCAGTGCTTCTTATGTCAATATAATGCAGCCAATCTGTGGGGTTTTACAGTATACACTTCAGCAGTGTAACAGCATAATTACCTCCTGGTTTTTCAGAAACAGCTGTGAATTTGACCAGTTTTAAAAGCTTTCTCTTCTTCTTTCTTCCTCCTCCTCGTTTTAATGCAAACCCTTGTGGCATTTGTGAATCCAGCCATGACTCACTGAGCAGTGAGGCAGCGGTCTCGGAAGACGCAGCAAAGGTCTTGCACTTGCTTTCCTAACAGGATCGTTCATTCATTAAAAAATAAGCATATGTGGGAGCACACCATACATCCAAGTTTGCAAGTGTTGTTGAATACTTGCTTATAGTTTCTTAAGTTTATGCAGGCTGGAGTGACCCCTAAGAAAGACTTTTATTCATAGGCAATTACAGCTGAAGTTTAAGAGTTTCCACTGCATGCAAGCCAATATTATATAGAGCCAAAAGGAGTCAAGTGAAGTTCTACAGCTGTGGCTGTGCATTAATGAAGTGATGGTTACATTTCTTATCCGTTTCACCTTTTGCAGTGCACTTACATTTACAATCAACATTAACTCCTTTTAATTGAAAGGTGAGGATTTTTAATTGTAGTGCTACAAGTTTGCCTTTGCTGATGCAGGGTCATGCAGAAAAATCAGTGCAAGTTCCAGTGTCATGTGGCACAGATACATCATGTATCTATGATGCAGACTGATGTATGACTACAAATGTGTGATAGATGTATCAAATGTGTGTTTTTGTCCTTGATGTCCCATGTTAAAATGGGAAGGGCTGAGTGGTCAGAGATGAGTGTGGTATTATATAGTTTAAAAAAAAAAAAAAAAAGTTAAAGCAGCTGTAATGAGGTCTCCAGGAAGGTCTGTCCACTCTGGTATCATCCTGTCTTGGACAGTGGTTGCCTGCCTATAAAAGGATATAAAAATTGGGTAATTTTCTTGTGTTTAAGGGAGAATTTCTGAGGTCAGGTTAACAGCCTGGGGTGTTCTTTTTTTTTTTTTTTTTTCCTCATATATATTTGCCTAATTATATTAGAATCCATGTCAACTTCTGACATTCACAGCAACTTGAAGAAAGATTTCAGCCTGACAAAATAGGAAATGAAGAATCCTCCCCTCTGCTTATCCTGACCTGCTGCTTTATAACTTAATTTGCTACTGTCTACTTGTTTTAAGGAATAGAGAAACAGTGCCTCCCTTTTCGCTTTCATTGTGCCACTCATAATTGTATGGATTCTAGCTTGTACCTTATCAGTACTTCTCTGGGCTGAAAAATCTCAGCTTGTGCAGTTGTTTCATGCCAAGAAATGTTATGTGCTTTACTCCTATGCCCCTTTTCTGTAAATTTTCTAATTCTAAGATAAACTTACTAAGAGGAGGGACAGAACTACACATAATAGTCATGCAGTGGTTGTGCTGTGAATTTACACAGGGATATAACTGCGATTTGCTTTCTGAAAGTTCCTAATAATTGTCAATTTAGGATTTTTTTTTGAAATACTAGAACGCAGTCTCCTATTCCAAAGTTGTATAAAATTCTATGGGCCTGGTTTTGATCTTGCTGATGTAGGAGTAGATAAATTGCAAGATCAACTTTGAGATAATGACCTCAGTTACTATGAAGTTTTGCTAATACAATCAAGTCATAGTTCAGGCCATATGTAACTTTCACCAGCATTATTGCCAGTCCTATGTTAAAAACAATTACTATTGCTCCCGAGCTCGCTACCAGCTCCAGGTAGTTTTGTAACCCAAAAGTAGATAGAGCAGTACTGTACTTGCACCTCAGCAACACCTATGACATTTTTATGTTTACTTTTCTCTAATTGCAGGTATTTATGAGCCGCCATTTCTTCTACTATTGTGGTGAACCTACTCTGGATGTGAAAATTGCCTTTTGTCAGGTGTGTGTTCCTTACAGGTAAAACAAGGTACAGTATATCCTTGTACTTCATTTCTGCTGTTCATGCTGTAAGACTGTAACAGGGGAAAAAAAATGAATTTCAACAGCCTGCAGAGAGTAACTGGTTATGAGAATTACAGTAAATAGAAAATAGAAGATTATATCACAAAAATATTTTTGTACTTGCTTTGGTTGTTATAATTTTTTCTAAATGAGTTTTGTTTTTACCTTGCCAAAGTGGCAATTAATGTGGTAGGACTTCTTAAAAAGAAAAATAGCAGCAGTCCAACACCACCAATTTGCAAATCCCATTAACCTACTGATAAACAAAAAATCCCTAATCCAAAATAAATGCATCTATATAGGCACTTTCATTGAAATATACAGATTTAAACTGTGTTTTCAGAACTTGCTTTACTTTTTGTGTTTGGCACTACAAGCACTTGCTGTCCAGAATGCCTTGATCTAGATTTCATTCAGACTCGCTGCAATATTACAAGTTAAAAGCAGCTGTTCTGGATTCTCTGACTGCATTTCTAGGTAGGTTTTTTCAGGGTTTGGTGCATTTTTCTTTTTTTTTTTTTTTTTTAGTGTAATACAATTCCATGATTTTGCTCAGGGGGCAGTATTCACAATTTTTCCTTGTCTTTAAAGAGTGCGTGCTTGTTACTGGGTTTTGTACTTTAGTAGTATTTTATAATTCTGCAATAATGTTTTTTTCAGAGACGAAAAGTAGGACATTGGATAACTGAGATCGGTTATCTGGGGCCTGATCATGCACGTTAAGAAAATACCAATCAATGCATAGTCACAGGTCATTTCCTAGGTACGACATGGTCATTGGTCTTTATAATGCAATTTAGGCTGTTTGATGCTCCGTACACAATATGTCGATGTCTTTGCAATGGGCATTGTTGCTGCACCAATGCCACCAAAAAAAACTCCTGGAATTAATTTTTAGTTTTGTTTTTTCCTTTTGTAAACTTCTACTCAATTCATGCTTCAAAACAACAACAAAATTTCTTAATTTTGCCTCTTTTTCTTGCCCATATGGTATAAACTTGCTTTATTTTCATAGCTACACTTGCTTGTATTTTAAAATTGTTTTGTGTGGCAAGCTTTGCACCAATGTCTATTTGAAAATCACAGGATTTTTAGAAAGCCTTTCCTTTTACCATCAGACATGACCAGTTTGTTAATAATTGTATTGCTCTTCATTGATTGAGCTCATCTGACTTGTTTTTGAACTGTATCTTAATTTTGATAAACCGCTTTAATTGCAACTGATGTCTTAATCAGGTTAGATGAAGTTTTTACTTTCATCATTAAAGAAATTGCCTCAATGCAAAATGTGCTGTAATTAGACCTTCTCTTCAAGGGTAGAGGAATTGGTATTCATAAACCATGAGCTAAGCACTGACCTGTGTCTTCGATTTAAAGGACTAGAATCATACTGGAAAATCAGAAGCTGTCATATTTCTAAACAAGGTGCAATTAAATTATTCTTCTGGCCTTTACTTATAAAAAGGAGAATCTTTTGGCTATTGTCTACATTGTGAATACTGTAATTACTTAATTATAATGAGAAATGGAATTTTTGGAGTACTTGGTAGGTGCTGTTGTTGTGACAAGGCCTTTTATTTACACTCCTCCTTCAAGGAAGCCGTGACATCTGTGGGGATGTAGTTTGTCACGTAGCCAGTCATCTTGCTTGCCACCATACACTTGTAGAAGAAAGTTTCCTAAAAGGCACCTAGTATTTCCACATAAACTTTTTTTTTTTTTTTTTTGAGAAATTCAAGCTATTTAAAGTATACAGTATTATCAATATGTGCAATAAAAGTAGTTGCTCATTCCATCTTACTTCTACAGTGCTCTTAACACACCCGTGGTCCTATGCTCCCGTAGTGGTATTGATAAACACTGTTCTTAGGGCTGCAGTGCAGGCCAAACTCTGCTTTTCCCATTTCTCTCTCTCAGTCTTAATTGCATCTTGTTTCATCCTGTGTAATTGGTTCTTTTTTGTATCTAGAGCCTTAGAACAAATCATTAGTACAAGTGGCAGGGATTCCTCTCGCCTCGTTTTTCTTGCGGGTTAGATGTGGCTGCTGCTGTCACTCTCTGCTCCTTATTGCACTTGTGCCTCTGCGAGCTTCCCATCTCTGGAGCAGTGCCTGAAGGAGATGTCTCCGCATGCTTATGCCTCAGCTTTATCATCTACTCTTAGGTCCCTTTTTTCCAGTCTTTTTGGGTGCCTGTTTTATTTGGAACACTGTTAAAGCTCCTATGTAAAGAAATCTCACTCCTTTTCTCATTGTTTTTCTATGCGATGTCACAATTGCAAGTGAACTAATAAAATTGTGGTAGGAAACAATTAAAGGTTGTTAAAGCTGATGGAAAATGTGGAGAATAAGTAAAAAAAATATATATTTAAATGACACATCTTATTTTCAGGAGATACCAGAGAACGGGAAACAGAAGGCAGTCCTGTTTCTTCTTAAAATTAGAGCAAGATAGCAGACACATTTGAAGCTATTGAATTTTAAAAGTGGTTGAACCAGGACAATGTGCTTAAAAAGAGATGTAGAATCTTGTAGTCCATATAATGATCAGATCAATTTTTTATACAGAGTACACATGGCAAATATAAAAGTTTAGAATGATGTAGGGTCAGCTGATGAAAATTCAAGTGTTCGCAAGAGCCGGCCTGGCTATTGGAAAGGCTGCGTTCTCTATAGCAGGGCAAGCTCAGTTTTGGAAAAAACTCTTTCCTTATTTTACTCCAAGTTACCCAGTGGGGAGGATTGAGAAGAGCATTATGTGGGCCTTGCAAGTTTGCAGCTAGTGGGAAAAGGAAAATGAAGGCATACGCATGCTTGTACATACAGAAGGAAATCCAGTGTCACTAAGTGTAAATCTTCTGTCCACGTGTTCATGGAAGCCAAGAACATACAGCGCACAAATGCGTCCTCTGTCCCTCCAGAATAATCTTTCATGTTACACAGTTATTGAAGGAGGTCTCAGTGTGTTTTTTGTCCAAGTGAAGAGGGAGGATGGAGAAATCATTTAACTGAAAGCATTTCATATTTTCAATCTTTTGCTGTTACACTGAGGCCCCTGTATTGTAGCTTGGCCCCACTTCATGTGAAGTTATTAATTTCACATGAAGAGTTATTAACTGTTGGAGAATTCATTTTGCTGTGGCAAGACTGAGGCCTTCAGAAGAGCCTGGGTGAGCATGAGAGTATAAAAGAAAAATTAAAAAAAAAGGTGGGTAGGTTTCTTGAAGATCACCAACATTGACCTGAAGACTTAGAACTTTTTTAATCATACTTGGAAACCAAAATCAACATCGACGTGCTCTTTTAAGTAATTGTGTTGCTATGGGCGAAGTCTTTTGAGTAAAAGAATGAATTTTAGATGTCTCAGTGATGAATTTTAGAGCAAAACAAAACAGATGCTTCATCGTCCTGATTGAGTAAGTGCCCATTGTATTGATTTGGAGATGGTCCGTGATTTGATTATGTGTCATCTTGGTTTGGAGATCTAATGAAACATGATTAATCTAATAACACTGTTAATTCATTGACTTAGGGATTAGGTTTAAATTATGCTTGTGACAAGGTTAATTATTCAGTCTGTTGTTCTTACAAAAGTCTGCAGCATACTGAGCTTAAAGCACTAGGTGTTTTTAATTTTGCTTTTTAGTCTTTGAGAAAGATAGACAGAGTGGCCTTGTTATTTTTATTGGTATGTGAGCTTAAAGGAAGCAAGCAAGTGAGTAACTGGACTTAGACTGCCTGCCCTACCTACAAAGCTGAAGCGTTTGCTGCTTACAGTAGGCATTCCGCTTAGAAAGAAGCTTCAGCGAAATCATCCTGTCTAGAAAATATACCTCAATGTTGGTCTCTTCCGTCCAAGTTCCTTATACAGCCCACAGGATTTTAAGACAGAATTTGAGAAAATGAAATAAATGAAATAGTGGAAAATAATCCCTTGGGTTTGCTCTGCAGACAGTGATCAGAGATTTACAGGCAGGGTCTGTGTTAGGCAGAGTGCATCTGCTTTTCAGGGCACACGTGTGCTCCAGCCAGATCCTGCTGGTTCTGCTCCTCTGAGGCCTTTCCATCAACAGCGCTTTAATTGCTGTTGAAATGACTGAGGTAATTGCATGCATTAATTACCCAAATGACAGACATAGTGCAGACTGCATCTTCTAGGCTGTTTTAGTGGATTTTAAGGCTTTCCTGGACTAAAAATAAACACCTGCTGGAGCTGCAGAGGCTTAGTAGTCGCACCATATCTGGCATAAAATCCCCCAGGCCACCAGTTCATGGATGGGTCTGATTGAAAAACCTTCTCCCTTGTATCTTCAGACCCCATGACTCAATGTGCATGTGTCTCTAGTAATGGTGCAAAAGAGCCGTGGCAGCCGTGGCTCAGCCAAGCCTGTGTGCACTCATCTCCCTTGTTGCAAATGGTCCCCAGATCTGTGGTTGCAGTGGAGCCGACTCCTGGCAGGAGCATTCAGGAATGCAGTTAAGATGCTGCCGCTTTCCATAATGTGGCTTGTTGATGCTGAATGTTGTCTGCGTTCTTCTAATAGCGAGATCAAACAGAACAGGCTGCAGATGTCCTTGTCTAGCCAAAGGTAGCTGGGATTATCTCCTGTCCATCAAGAGCGTAATATTCAAATGTAGCCTCCCAGTTTCAGGGTTACTGTGAATAATGGAGCTAACCAAATGCATCTCTCTTACCAAGTGTAAGGAGTTTTAAGACTATGGCTACACAGCACAAATCAGATGCAGTCTTCCTTCTTTCTTCCTTTTTCAGATGACAGAAACTCAAACCTTTTTCAGAGTCTTTCATGGTATTGTACTTGAATTTCACACAGCATCAGTGTCCATGAATATCTTGGTTTCTGTGCTTAATAATAAAAAAATTCTTTGCCCTGCGTCTGGTTCTGGTTCATGAGTAAATGTAATGCTTCTAATTGCTTTTCTGAAAAGATGTTTTCTGTTTGAATGAACAGCTGCGTTTTTTAGAATGGTTGCAATGAATCCTCTAAATGAGGCAGTTAGAATTAAAGCAATGCTGTCCAATGAGAATGGTCATTCTGGTGAGATAATTGTCAGAAATAAAATATTAATCATCTCAAGACAACCCAAGCACGCCAGATTTTGGCAAGGTCAGTTCTCTCTTTTTAATCACCAGCTCTATGGAACACTAGCTTTATGTCTTTTGCAAATGGAAAAATAATATCCTCCAAAGAAACTTCTCTCTGGTCCATCAGAATTCAATGTAGTGTTTCATAGTCACGTAACATGGTTGATAAGTCAGGATGGAAAAGTCGTTTACAGGAGAGCAAGTAAGAAAACAGAGAAGCCACATTTGAAAGTACTAAAAATGAATGTGCAGAGAGAGAGAGAGAGAAATGCATAAGCAGTGGAGATTCTTGGAGAAAGTATCTGGAAAACTGTTGGCTTTCTGTGAGCCATCATCAACTACTTGAGGACAGATCTGTAACATGCTGAACTTGAGCATCATATGCACATACAGTATTTGGAATTGAAACCTTTTAATTCTGTTTTTCATCTCAGAATTATTATGTACTTTCCTCTATATTCTTCAGTGATTCAAGCTCACTAGCAGCCATAAAATTGTTAATATGTCCTAAAACAAAAGGAATTCTTATTGGAAAAATAATGAGTCTGTGTTTCGTTAATATTATGTGGTGCTTTACCAGCCTTGGTTTTTGTCTTTTCGCCTTCCCTTCTTTACAACAGGGATTTGGGAGACAAGTGGATGTGTCATATATTGCCAAACATTACAACATGAGTAAAAGCAAAGTTGACAACCAGTTCTACAGTGTGGAAGTAGGTGACTCGACCTTCACAGTTCTCAAACGCTACCAAAACTTGAAACCTATTGGCTCTGGGGCTCAGGGAATAGTTTGGTAAGTAGCAACATCTCTCCTATGCTTTTTCGTTAGGATTTGCCTTTTACATATCTTCAGTTTGCTAGCCACAGACACTGTCTAAAATCACCAAAACAATAGTCCAATAACAGATAACCTGAGGCAAAAGGGAGCCTCGCTGTTCTCCAGTAAATTATCTTCTCTTAGTAGCATTGAGTTGGTTTCTCCACACAGCAAGAAGTAACTAGCAAAAAGCAGGAGAAAGATCTTATCATATTTGACAACTGTGACACTATTTCCAGAGGCATTGCAAATTATATCCCAAGGAAGCCCTGTAATTTTACTCTTCATACAGTAAAAGTCTGAGAGACTGGCATGTTCAGGCTTTTTGAATGGAAGGCTTACGAATTGAGATAACTGCCAAGGTCTCCTTTATTTTTAAAAGACATCTTAATAATGCAGACAAAAGACACAAACTCCGTAGCTATTGTTAACTATACTTTATGTTCTCTCTTTAATGTAAAAGGCCTGCAGGGTAGTTGTAAATCAGCTTTGGGGAAAGAAATGTGATTTACTTACTAAATACTGTCAGTGTTCATTCTGCACTAGTTGTCTGCTTCCTTATATAGCAACAGCTGTGTTGTCCTTAGTGCTTAGAAATGTTACACCTGAGTTTGG
>JAWLRI010000003.1:1084606-1130368 GCA_034781795.1 Crypturellus tataupa | reverse complement strand
CACTACTTAGTGGTTGAACATTTAATCTCTGTAACAATTGAATGTATTCCTATGCTGCAGTGAGTAGTCATTTTAGGGCTTTATGTTGATAGTACCCATATATCCGTTAGATAAAACTGTCTGCCTGACAGTACATACACTGCCTTGTTGCAGTGGGGTGTACGTATAGCTGCCACGCTGCATCAATCAAGGGACTTGCTGAGGGTTTTATTTTTCTCCAATTCTTCTGTCTCAGCTGTTCCCATGGTGCCATACTTGTGTGCCCCTTCCATTTCAGGAGGAGTGGGTTTTTTGCTCTTTGGTGTCTGTATGCTTTTGCCTCGGATCTTGAATGACTATTAATCGCCATGCAAAGCATAAATGAGCTTCAAAAATGTGGTGTGAGGTGAGGTATGATAGTTTCTCAATCACAGGTTAACACAGAAAAAAGAAAGCAGGGCTTGTCACCCCTAGTGTCCCTTACTTTGCTTTTCTAGCACTGACTAGTCCTTATGTTCTCATTGTGTTGATCAACACAGTACGTGCCCCTTACCCTCAACAGAAACTACCCTGGCCCAGAGCTGTGTACGGGGCTTTGAAGATGCAGGGATGAGCAAGCGATCATCCATGCAGGCAAGAGGAGAGCACTTTGTGCTCTGACTTCTGATAAGGGCAGAAGGATGCAGAGTCAGGATTCATGTAAAAGTACAATTTAAGAACTACTGCAGAAGAATTGATAACAGTACAGTATCTCTTGAGTGTAACTTGTAGGTATTTGCTCTGAAAAGTGATCAGGAATGAAAGCATGGGAGACATAAGTGCAGAGGCAAGAAATCAGTTACAATATGTGGAACAGACGGACTATTGAAGTATTCTTGTAAAAGCCTAGGAGGGTGGTGGTGGAATGACTCAGTTTTAGCATTTTGGCGTGTCACTGGTGATCACTAATCCTTCTCTCCAAAGATTATTTCCTGTGCACCTCAAAGAAATCTTAGAGATTTGACATACGCTTATTAAGAATGTACTGATCAGCTTTGTACTGATTCATGAAACAGGATTTGCTAATATAAATGGAGCAGTGAAGAACAGAATTTAACACACATTCCAAAATGGGTTTAACTGCTTATATCATTTCTTTCTCCTTTTGTCTTGCTCTGCTTTTCAGATTATCAGTTTATTAAATGTCTTCACACCACAGAAATCTCTGGAGGAGTTCCAAGATGTGTAAGTAACACAGGCAGTAATTAAAACTACAGGCTTAGAGACATGTGGGATAGTACCATGAACAGCATAATACACTGAAATACAAAGATGTGAGCCCCTGTAAGAAATGGCGTTTTCTAGGTTATGTTGTAGATAACTGGATATTCTGTATTCTATATTCAGAGCATTTTTGACATATATTAGGTGCTAGGGACTATCTGTGGTTACCTGTGTGCCTATTTTTGGTTACCTATGTGCTGTAAGACTGCAAAACATCTGGTGACCCTTCTTGAGAGGGTTAGAGTGTATTTGCTTTAACCCGCAGGTGAAACAGTTGAAGGGACCTGTGTCACATTTTTCTATATTATTAGTTTGTTGGGGAAATTGTTGCTGTGATGTGACTGCCAGAGGTGGGTGAGGTTTTGAAATGCAGAAGTTCACTTAAAAGTAATTTGCTGCTGTGACACTCTCCCTGCCTTTTGTATTCCCTTTGTAATAACCTTTGACTGCATAAAAATAGCTGGGCTACTAGTGCTGATTTAGAGGTTAACTAGAGTCTCCACTGAATATCGTCCTGTTGCACAAGCATTATGTACGTAGTATGCATGTGCCTGTGAAAGAAAGTTTCATGTGCCTGTACTCCTTTCAGTCTTTACAGTTTGCCTCAGAACTCCAGTATCGGTGCTGATAAAAGACAGATAGTCGTGGCTGGAGTTAGCTGAGGGCCGTTCTGGTTTTCGTACATGGATCTTCTGCATCATGTTGTCACTGCAGACTTGTGCACAGTAGAGAAGGTTGCTTAAGTGTTAGATGATAAGTCGTGCTGCTCACACAGAAATCAAGCTTTTTGTGTCTCAGTAGGAGCCCAACTACGTTAAGATATAGTTGCTGGCAGGTTTCAAGCTAAACAATTATCTAGCTGTTAGCATCATTCACCGAGAATAAATTTTGAAACAAGAAAAGACAGCGTTACTTCTTGAAGACAGTGCTGTGGTTGCTCTTCAGCAAAGGCAATAACCCCCTGGCTTTGCTTTTTCCTTCAGTTACCTGGTAATGGAGCTAATGGATGCCAATCTGTGCCAGGTCATTCAGATGGAGCTGGACCATGAACGAATGTCTTACCTACTGTACCAAATGCTCTGTGGCATCAAGCATCTTCACTCTGCAGGAATTATTCATAGGGTAAGGGGCTTGGTTTGAAAGTCACAGCACCAAATCACACCATCATGAGGACTTTAGAAACAGGTGGAGTTTTATGTGAACTGTGGATCAAAACTCTATATCCTGGTTAAAATGCTGCCAATGTACTAGTTATAGCTCACTTCTTTAGCAGAGTACCAACATGTTTGTGTTAGGAATAAGATCATTTGTCAGCTTAATAATCAAACAAAAAAGTAATGAACTTTAAAGAAATAAATAAGCACTGGATATCTCCAGGGTGGTTACGATCTCTGAAACAGGCGTAGATAAATATTTTTCTCTGGAAAGTGTAGCTGACTACATCAAGCATGCCTAACATTCAGATGAATTCATGATGTCGTGTGGTTAAAATAATGCTTGATAAAGGTTGAGAGAATTTTTTACTATCATTTACATAGGCTACAATGAGCTGAAAGACTGTTTAGTAGATATTAAATGGATCTTGTCACTTTTCCATCTAAGGGTGCTGTATCTGCTAAAGGCATGTTAGCCATGCCAGAGGTTGTGACATGTGCTTCTTTATAGAAGAGAGAATGAGAGAAGACAGAAGAGCAGGGAATCCCGAATTAGTTCAAAATATCCATGATCCAACTTCTTTGTTAGGATGCACTTTTAAACCAGAAAATGTTACCCTTCCTTATGAAAAGAACAACAGAAGGGTTCATAAAATGAGTTATAGGCTGGATGTTGCTTTATGGCATACTAATGTCTTTCTCAGGATGACCTATGTATAGAGAAAGATTTGCCTTGAAGACGCCGTGCAAGGAAAGGCTGAGTTGAATCATTGCTATGAATGTAGCATTAAACACCTCCACATGTGCAGTTGTAATGCCTCTACTAGGGTTGCAGGACAAAGTAATACTCAAAATAATACTCTAATATTCCACTTGTTTCCTTGAGTTATTAGACGTGGTTAGTTTCATACCAGTGGGCTTCCACCATCCAAATTCAGCCCCAAAGTATATCAATATAGAATTATCCTCCAGAAGGTGTTGCTAGAGAAACTGCAGCATATTTGAGTGTCTTGTACAATAGTGACTTCTACAGTCACTGCCAGTGTCAGGGGAGTGAAGGATATTGTAACAACCTGTTAGCATATGTTTAAAGGGTGACCTAAAATGCTGATCTAGATCAGCAAGATTCCCTGACTTTATGAAGGACAAACGTACCTCTCTTCACTGTCTTTGCAGGATTTAAAACCAAGTAATATTGTGGTAAAGTCTGACTGCACACTGAAGATTTTGGATTTTGGCCTGGCCAGAACGGCAGGCACTAGCTTCATGATGACTCCATACGTGGTGACACGTTACTACAGAGCACCAGAGGTCATCTTGGGAATGGGCTACAAGGAGAACGGTAGGGCTGCAATTTCATAGCAAGCACAGCGCGGCCTGAAGTTTAAGGTCTGCCTCTACAGCTGTAAGGGGCACCAGAAGGAAAAAAAGAAAATGTAACAGGAAATGACATCTTGAATTTAAAAGGCACGTGATTTAGAGCAGTTTCTCACTGTTGCATACTGCAGCTACAGCCTGTATTTGGGATGTGAGTTTTTTGGTAAATTTAACAGTTCAGGATTACAGGTTAACGGGAAGCCTAAGATTAGTCACTTTGGAACATATTAAGTATTATTAGCCTTTTCTGAACGAAATGCGTTTGACGTTTGTGGCAATTAAATGGTTTGGGAACTGTTAGGATTGATGAGTGGTTTCAGTGTTTAAATTTGGCTATGGGTCTCTAGAATTGTTTGAGGAAGAAAGATAGGATGTAGGCTAAAATGGTGAAACTCCTGAATCTGCAGCTAGGTTTGAATTTCAGGAACATTTTCTGTTTAATCAAGATCCTAAGTTTTGCTTGCAGATTTCTTGTGGTCAGTATCTAAATTTTCAACTTAAATCTGTTTTTCAACAAAAGTTGAGTGGGGGAGAAGAGCAAAAAAGATAAACCTAAAACCATGCATCTAATGTGTATGTAATTTCCTATGTATGTAGATGTGGTTTTGCTGTTAACAGTCTGTTATATCTACTATCTGAAAGACTGCAAAAAACAGTTAGGGAGTGCTTGCCCATTATAGAGAAACAGGTAAGGAAGAGTCCAAGCTTTGCAAGAGATGAAGGGGAAGTTTTATTTTTAAAGTATCTCTCATTTTGTAATTAAGCTGAGGAAAACATTGAAGTGCCAGGCAGATGAGGCAGGAAAGAAGGGAACGCAGCACATAATGGAGAAAATGTGCTATGACTCAGATTCTACTGCCAAAAGCTACCATTTTTCTGTTCAGTAAGGATATTTTTGATGACAACTGCTAGGGTAACACAGCAGAGCCTCAAAACTAGGAATTTATTTTAAAAGTTTCCTACTTATTTCAAGTTGACGCGACTAATTCCCATAAAAAAAAAAATAATAAAAAGCTTTGATTAATGGCCATTCGCATTCTGTGAGAGGTGATGAATGTGACTTCTGGGACTGATGCCTTTCCTTAAGAAACACTACGGACATACTCATAAAACGTCTTTGGAAATCAAGAAGTCTTTGCACGAATTATCCATGATATTTATGAATTTAAAAAACAGGCTTTAATATGAAATTGTAACACTAGAGAATTAATATGCACAATCTAACCATTCACAATAACAAAAAAAGGAAAGTCTTTATTTTATCTTGATAATTTTGATGCACCATTAGAAACCTGCAGTAGATTCATCATATTTGTTGTAGTTTCTTAGTCCAAATATTCAGGATTTCTCCTCTTGTGAAATGAACTATTTTACTTATTTATTTTCTCTCCAAGCATTAAGTGTTTACCATTGTTACTGTTGTCCCTGAGAGGAAGGCACTCAGTTTTCACACTATTAAAATGACACCAGGAAACTTCAGTGATGAACTGAAGTGCCCAGCTGGAGAGGTACTAAAAACATACATGTCCAAATGCCCTGAGGAAGAACCCAGTGAAAGTAGCATAGAGTAGCTTTTGTGGGCAGTGCATCTGGCTCTAGATGGAATGATCGTGTTTTAGTTGTACCAAGGGAAAATAAAAGCAATAAACGGTGGAAGGAAACATGGGAAAAGGAAGATCGGCATACCCAAGGATCTGGTCTGCTCTGAGGCTCTCATCCAATTCCCAGTGAAGTCAACAGAAAGGGTCATTTTTGCTCCTCTGCTCTGGCCGATGTTGCCACATTACTGAAGCTCCCCTATTTTTTCCCCCTTCATTTTGTACACTGCCTGTGTAAGGACTGTTCACTGCTTTCGTTTTCTTTCTGCACTTGGTTGGCTAAAGATGCATAATTATCACCAGAGAAGAAAACTCTAGCACCACCTCAGGCATGCTCTTGCTGTCCTATACCCCTGATACCCGTACCCTCCTTTTCCCAAATGGAACATTTTGCCTTTATTTTATTTTACCAGAAAACGAGGTTGTTTGCTTGTTTCTTTGGTTTGTTTTTGTTTGTTTTTGAAGGATAAAAGGGAGAAGAAAAAGAGGATAAACTAGTTGTATATGACCACAAAATGAGGATTCAAAGCTGGGCAATAGGATAGTTTTCCCCTTCACATTGAATCCCAGTCTTTTCTTTTCATGTGCACCATCTCACTATGTACCTAGCATTTTTTTTCTTTTAAGAGTTGAATAGTGGGGAGGAAAAAGCACCCAAGTCCAACAGATACATAGTTAGGCATATTGCTCCTAAAAACTGGATCAAGAAGTTTAAGAAATTTCTTCATCCTGTTGATACCTTTGCCTTGAAGCATTTATGTATTTGAGCATTTGAGTATGAAAGGAGTCAAGAGCAGAGTGCACACAGGTCCCACTCCCTGTTTCTCTGCAGTTAGCAATAGGCTGCAGAACAACCTTGGGCAGCCTGGATCTAGACATTGACGCTTGAGATGGCTGTGTGGGATGGTGTTCACCTGGACAGCCTTCACTCCTGTGAGTGGCTGTTAAAAACCCACAAACTGCCTGACTGCAAGGGGGATTCTTTCCAGGTCATCACTCTCTGGGTGTTCATATATATATATATATATATTTGTCTTTCCTTTTTTCTTCTAAAGAAACATTCCTGGTTTTGTTTGTTGTTAAGCATACGCTCCACGCAAACCCCAGCTCCACGTAGCTGTTATTTTACTTGCTGCCTGTGGGCCTTTTGCCAACAATAGTTATGTTTTAAACCTCTTCCTCTGTTGCTCACAACCATTCAGCTGACGGGCTGAACACAGCTTTTATGTAGCTACGTTTTTATTTGAGCCTTGGCTGAGATGTGGGGGAAAAAAACAACAACAGAAACAACAAAAACTGTGCTGTTCTGACCAACCTGCTCTTTTTCCCCTCCTTTAGGAGTTGAAACGTCTTAGTTAACTTTGCTTTTTTTTCCTCCTTCTTCACTTCCCTGTCTCTGCTGTTCTAGTGGATATATGGTCTGTGGGATGCATTATGGGAGAAATGGTTCGCCACAAAATCCTCTTTCCAGGAAGGGACTGTATCCTTGTGCCATTTGCTGCAGCTTCACCTATTATTTGTTCCTCTCCTCCACCCCATTCCCTTTAACATGTAATGAATATACCAAGACTGTAAAGATAGAAGCAAAAAGTTGAATCTCAGAGGTATGCGTAAGTGGAAATAACTCTCTCCTGATGTGGACAAAAATGAAAAACAGATACACAGAATTATTTCAGTCAAATCAGTTGTTTTAATCTGTAACCGTCCCATTTTATCGAGTCCATATTTTGTACTAATGTGCACTCTGGAAAGTAAGCATTATGATTGCAAATTAGATAGCTTTACTTACTGGTCATTGCTTAAAAAATATGCAAAAATGCAAAACCAAAACATCTTAACTTGGCCCACCTGGTTCCTGTAAATCTGTTTTTCTGCTGTCATGTTTTGGAAATAGTGATTTCATGACATTTGTGGTGACATCACCATCTTTTGCTTGCTAATGCATCATGGATTTGGATTCATGTCAGTGCTGTATGGGCTCAGGGTTGAGTCAATACAACATTTTTTTCTTTGAAACAAAATGAAGAATTCCACTCGCCCAGTTTAAGACAATGTACATCTGGTGTAGTTTCCAAATTGGGCTGACATCCAGTTCCGTTGGTTTAAAAGTGGACTTCCCTTCACGTGCATGAGGTCCGTGTCATTAATGAAATTGTATCTCCCTTCCATCTTGTTCTTCTCATCTTAGGGGACATTATTTTATCACTCCTTAAATTGGTGAAAGCAAGATCAGGAAATGAAATTAAAAGAGGAGGTGACGACATAGCTTTTAGCTGATTATAGGCTCAGCCAGCCGTCTGCATGTGATAGCTGGGAAGGGCAGCTAGTGTATATTTTGCTCATAGAATAAAACAAAAACGCAGTAACAAACATGTTTTCTGCTTTCATAAACGAAGAGATAGATTAATTCCAACAGTTTGGCGACTACACTATAAAAATTTGGCATCAGCTGACACTGGCAGTTGGTATGGATAAAAATCAACTTTCATGGCCATGTAGTTATGGAGCTAATTATTATTATTATTATGGTTTTTTTTTTGCTTGCTCTTGCATAGTTGCTGTAGTGTTTGACAGAGTTAGGCCTGCCCTATTTTCACAAGCCCCATTGGCTTCTCCTGAAAAGAAAGCTCTGCCCAATAGCCTGATGAAGATACAGGTATGTTTTTCTCATGGGTAAAACAGGGAAAATGCAGATATCTTCTGAGAAGAAACGAGCAATATTTTGCTGGCTTCCGGTTGTATGTGCCACTATAGACTGTAAAAGATGGAAAAACCTGACGATGAACAGAGTGGTGTTTTTATTTTAATTACGGTATAGCTTAGACGTCCAGTTCCAAATGCTCAGGTCATTTCTTGCAACACTGAATGTGCAGAGAAGCTCTCAGAACTCCTGTCAGTTGTGCACGAGACCTACAAGACCAGTGTACTAGTTGTGCTGTATTGCATTGCTATCAAAAGCTCAGAAACATCAGCAATGCTCTCTTAATAATGTCTGCTATTGAAAAGCAAAACCACCTGTAGTATATCTGAGGCTCACTTGTAAATATTGAGGGCATTTCCATTAATCTTTTTGGAGAAAAGCTTGATTCACTATTTAGTTCTTGAAGCCCCCAGAATAGAGGAAGAAAGCAAAGAATTGAGAAAATGGCAGTGTTAAAAGGCCATCACACGGTAACTCTCTCCAGGAAGGAGCTAGATTTTAAAAACCCTTTTGTTCTTCCCATTTTGAGCAAAAATAAATGCCACGCAACTTAAATAGCACAGCCTTTCAAAAGGTAGTCAGAGGAGAGTTTCTTTCTGCCTGGGACATGATAGTGTCTATACTTCCTCAGAGATAATAATGGAATATTTTAAGAATAACTTTTACCATTCTCATGTCAATTAAACGTAGAACCTGAAATGTGGAGTTGAGGTGATTGAGCTCTTTGCATTTTAGAAGATATAGTGTGAATCATGGGATAGTCCTGCCTTTTAAATCAATGGAAATCTCTTCACTGTGCTTTTTTTCACAGTGTGTTTTTCCAGGTGAGTTGGAAAAAAAAAAAGAAAAAAATGAAGTCTCTCCATTCATTTCTGAGTTGATATTCATCTGTTAATCAGTGTGCCCTGTGAAAAATAACCAGAGTTTTCAGTGCAAGAAAGGCTGGTTTGCGTGCAAGTGCAGCTGATTGCCCTCCCTGTGGCTGCTGTTGATCCAGCTTGCCTCCTGGCTGCCTTAAGGACTAGGGAGGCGTTACACAGCTGTAGGTAGCCCCCATGGAGCACGATTGCCATAAAGCTTGGCTTGTGTTACCCAGCGAGACTTCCAGATGCCGGTTTTCCAGCTGAAGCAGCCAAGGCTGTACAAAAGCAACAGGGTTTCAGTCTTTGCAGGGGCCCAGAGGAACACCCACTGGTTGTATGTACTACCACCCCATGGGGCTCACTCATTTCTGGTGTGCTGCAGGAACACGTCTGTGACCGCGGCACGGTGCGTTTTAAAAAACTGAGAGCTGCTGCCGAGTAGTAAGGAAAAGCCAATTTGAAAAAGCTCATCTTAACTAAACCATACACTGAGTTCCTCCTGATGTCCAATAAAAATTGATTTTTAAACTCTTTGGGGAAGATGGAATTGAGATTACCGCATGTTCATAAATAGCAAGCTCTCCCTATATGACCCTCAAAAGGCCCTGAATTCTTAGGAGACTATGGCTCTCAATTCTATTCTGAGACACTGTGCATATATGAAAAGTGTTCCCATTAGTAAGAATTGGAATTTGGCATTTTCCAAAAATAAAATGTATTTCTAAGCTTTATTAAAATGTTCTTGGAACGTATGTTCAGTTAACTGTTGTTTTCTTTAGCAAAAAGACAAACAGTTCCTGCAAATGGTAGCTCTGTTGTTACTGTTGAAATTGTCACCTAATTGGCCTTCCAGGAAACTTCAGATGTAGCAGGGCTGGAGGATTGTCTGTTAAAATGTTGCCAGTGTGCAGAGCGCCAGCTGGTCTTGAAAAAATATAAACAATTTCCTGTCTCCTTGGAGAGTGTTGAGCAGAAATTGCAGACTTAACACACAGGTTGTGTGTTTGTGTGGGCAGGTCAAAACACCCATCAGGGAGCCTTCTCTTTGGCTAACCTGCTCAGACCCTCAAGACAAGAAATGCAACTAGTGATAGATTTCCAGACAGATTTATGGAGTGAAGTTCCCCCCGACTTCTGAGCTTCTCGCCCAGGGCTTACCCTGTTCTGCTCTCATTTAAATCAGAAGAAGCTCGAACAGCTGAAAACTTAGGCCCAAACTCTTGGATGCTGTTGTGATAAGAGGAATTCTGAAAACCCTAGAGCTTTGGGCAAAGGTGTGTTCAACCCTATCTAATAATGACTTCAAAATCTCATAAGATTTCAATTTAAGGATTGGAAATGTGTTTTCTCTGCATTTTTTTTCAGACGAGGAAGCAGTCCAAAAAGGTATGAATGAGATTATTTTCAAGTTAGATGGATTTACTAAGGGGTGCTGAAACCAGAGTGATATTTCACAGACACTCATGACTTGGATTGATTTATTTCCCCACTGTAGAAGCAGTTCTTTTTAGTAGTGGGCAGAGAGGAAGATGTTGGTGCTTTAGCAAGTCTGTGTATATGATTCCTAAAGAAAACCGAAAGAGAAATATTTATTTCCTGAAGGAAATCTCTGTGATGACCGAGGTTCCTAAATTTGGCCATGCCCGCGTTATAATAGTGCATATGAAAAATAACCTGAACGTAGAATTCCCCTCGGAAATAGCTTAGACATGAAAACAGTCAGCAGAGAAAATAGCAAACTTAGAAGAGAGAAAGGAACAAACTCGTGCTGTATAGCTGTGAAGATCTAATATCTGTTTGCAAGAGTGGACAGCACTGACAGGTGAAATTAGTTTCTGAACAGTTCTATTTCATTTAAACCACAATTAATGTGACCAGATTTCAGAAATTCTTTTTTCCCCCCTCTAGTTTTCTTTAAGAGCATTGGGATTGAGGAGAGATTTTCTCTGAAAATGCTGTTTTATTTTTCCAGGAAATTATATAAAACAAGTTCTGCTTGCCTTAGAGAAAAAAAAATGAATAAGAAATTCTCTGATGAAGAGCTACTACTTTTCCACAGCTCATCAGAAGAATTTGTCTTTGCATTTCAAATATGACCTTCATATATTAATGGGTAAAAGCCTAGCATTCTGAATTGTTCGTTTTTTATTAACTTTAGTATAATAAGACATTTGCAGTTTTTTTGATTTAGTGAAGTTTTGTTTTTTTGTTTTGCTGAGGGCAAAGTTTTGATTTGCCCTTACCTGAGCATTTCCTCCCTATGTATGGTAGTATTTAGTTTTGGAGTTGGGATTTTTCTGGGAGTGTGGCAAGAGTTGGAATTTTGTTAATTCTGCTCAGTGGGAAGTGCTCATACAAGACATGATCTGTCTCAAAGATACTTCAGTGCAGCTAGGAGGATGATTTGCTTATTGCTGTTTTTTCTTTTTTTTTTGTCTCTTTCCCTTTTTTGTCTTTTTTTTCCCCCCCTTCTTCTCATACATGTACTCTAGCAATTTGTAGTGTAACTTGCGTTTAGTGCAAGATCTCCTCCCTGTCTCTAATCTGAGAGGTTTCCTGAGCCCTACAGTGAAGATGTGACCCCTTGGGCTTCTGCCAGCACTTATCTCCAAGATGGGCAGAATGGGTCTGAATATGCAGTTTTAAAAACAGCCACGTGTTTTGAAGGGGTGTTGTCTACTACACCCACTTCTGCCTAGTAGGAGTTTTGGCCAAAGAGGAGTTAGTAGCCTATTTTAAGCACTTATGGAAATGAGACAGCCTAAAATATCTTGGATGTGAGTCATACCTCTTCATGCGTTTTTCCAGGTGAGGCAAGCTCTGGCATCTGCCTGTCTGCCTGCAGATAAGTTCTCCCTATGCCAATGCCTCTGTGCCTGGCATCTGCTCTTCTGAATCCCAGGTGGTGATGGCTTTGGAATGGGATTGATATCCTCAGCCCGTTGCCCTGATCAGCTTTCCTGTAAGAAAACACGATACATATCAGTTTGTAACAGAAAGCTTCCCAAAACAGTTAAGTTCTCAAGTTTGTTGGACTTGCAAAATTTGGTAGCTCCCTTTCTGCTTCCATCTAGAACCTGTCGTGCGAGTAGCCTTGCACCACTATGTTTGGCTGTCTCTGTTACACGTAAGAAACTAGAAATCAGTAATGAAGTATTCAAATTACTGGACCTCTATTTCTGTTCCTGGGAAATATTAAGTGATGTTTTCATAACATCATGTTACAGCCTTCAAATTAGAAAGCAAAACTTTTCTCAGAAAATCTTAATGGATTGAACTGATTGTATGCTAAATGTTTTGTTAAAAAAACATTTTGAAATCCATGTGTATAATAAATCCAGCTGTGGAATATCTCAAGTTTGCTATCTTAGCTCCTGACTTGGCTATGACACCAGACTTGGGAGTTTGCCATAATTTAAACATATAGGTCGCTATCGTTACCCTGAGTATAAACTATGTGCTAGAGAAATAAATATATAATCCCAGTAAATAGAGGACTAGGAAGTGGGGATTCTGCTGTTCTGCAGCTTGTAATTTTTTTTCTGTGTTGCCATCTTAATGCTTTTTTAAATTTTCTTTGAAAATACTGTGGTCTATAATTAAATATTTAGTCAGATACTGTAAGGGGAGTGGATAAGGATGAAAAACAGCTAAAGATAGTGAACCAGCATAAATCTTAAGTTTTGAACATTTAGTTGTTTGTTTTGATTTGCTGTTGGTTTGCTTGTTTTTTCTGATGCTCGTAAGACTGGAGTTACTTGGGCTACCTGTGGAGTTAGGTTGTACTAAATTAAATGAAAGGCTGAGGTTAGGTCCCTGTACTGCAGTCCCTTGTGGAGCATTAGAGTTTCTTAATTGAAGCTCCCAATTCCTGCTGTAGTGTATGAGTTATAATAAAACCCTTAGCCCCTCAGCTTCCTACTTTTTTAAAAACATGTGCAGTGAAAATTGGATTCCTGATCTGAGGAATTTTTATCAGTTTAGGAGAGTAAAAAAAGGAGGGGGGGTTAGCAAGAAAGTATGGTTTTTTTCTCTCTCTTCAGCAAGTGGTTACATTTACATGTTCATCTCACTCTGTTCTGGCTTGGAAGTTTTCAAAGAAGCTTTCAATTCCTTCCCATAGCCCCAGGAATGAAGTAGAATGAAAGTCTTTGCTTTACAGAGTTTACAGTCTAGGAAGTCACTCCAACTTCTGCGTGAGTATTCCTGAGCGCAGCAGGGATGGCAAGAGGCAGTCGCTGAAAATCAGAAAGGTAGTAACAGTAAGAGATGAACAGCCAACTGTTTGCTCTATCTTTCCCTGTTATTTTGCATGCCACTTAGCTTGTGATGAAAGCAACAATAATTTGCATCTCTAGGTTTGCTTATTGCTTCCAAACAAGTAGCCTTTTTTTTTTTTTTCTTACTTTGTTTCTTTATTGGTTTATTTACTGTGTGGTGATTAACGCTTTTCATATGCTAAATAAAACAACTGGGAGCCTTATAGCTGGGCATCTTAAGATTTCCATGGAAAGAGCCTTTGCCTTTAAAATCAAATCCACTTTAAACTGTTGCTTGACTGAAAAAAAAAGAATAAATTGAAAGAAATTAAAGCAAACAGCATGCCACTTCCATCTTTTTCCCTATGGTTTTTGGCCTTGAGAGACCAGTCTCTCTTTCTTGCTTCCATGCCCTATGGCCTGTCATAGAGCAAGGAGAACAGAGGTAATGTGGTTTCAGTTACTAACACTGGCAAAAACAGCACCTTAATTCGATGCTGGACATAAGGAGCCTGATTTTCACATTATGCCTCCCAGTGTAAATCGTGGTTAACTTCATCTAACCTGCCTGAACTACTCTTTTCTCTTTGAGGTAAATATTTCCCAGATTTGCTATGAATTTCAATCCGGGAGGTGGTGCTGCTTGGTGCTTTTGTGCATCTTTACTGTCCTGTATAGACAAAGCATTTCCAGTCACACAGAATGGAAATCTTATGAGATTCTCAAGACTCCCCTTACGGACTTTGGCTCTCCAGCGTTTCCGTGGACGTGAGGCTCCCAAGCGAGCCCTATTGGACTCAAACTGTCCCAGCCAGTTCTATTCATATCTCTGAATAAGAAGTGGATATGTCTTCACAAGGACCAAAGTTTCTTTTGTGGCGTCTGGCAGTTCAGCTTGTTAAAAAAGCTAAGCGAGGATCTCTGACAGCAGAAAGAATAAAGGGAAGGCAGTTTGCACAACCTCACTGCATACCAACCGTAAGGTTCATTTGCAAGACAAAACCTAGGTAACAAATGCAGATGAAAGCTTGGTAAAAGGATAAGAAAGAAAAAAAAAAGACAAAATTAATTGCTAAATTATAATTACTAAATATTATTAGGGCACAGTAGTCAGCCTCATTTGGTTGTCTGTATTTAATAGTATTGTCTGTCACCCACAATGGGGTTAAAAAAAAAAAATGACAGAGTCCATATCTCGCATACCTGCTTTGTTGTCACGTAACTTGTACACCCAGAGCGTGCCGGGCAGGTCGGCACCCGTGGCGTGGGCCGCGAGTGCCTGTGCAGTAGCATGGTTGGAAAAGGCTTCTCATCTGTTTGTTGTTCTGTTCCTGTTTTCTTGTTTACCTTCATTTCATTTTTTGTTTTCAGTTGACATGTGGTCAGTAGGGTGCATCATGGGCGAAATGATTAAAGGTGCTGTGTTGTTTCCTGGCACTGACCGTATCCTTCCTAGCAGCCGCTTGGCCTCAGTAGGTACTTCGGACCCTCTCCCCTCCAGCCCCTTCATACTAGACTAGTGCTGATTTATTTGTACTGCACCTAAAAAGCTGGGTTAAGTCCCCCTGCAAAATCTTGGCAAGCCAAAATTGTCACTAAAACATTGCTGTGTCTCAGTAAACGCTTGACACGGCCCCAGCCTGAGGAGATGAGCACACTGTCCTCCCTGGCTCACTAGAATCCCCTCCTGCTGATAGCAGCCAGTGACCACTTGTTCTTAGGTTTGTTGTGCTGTAAATGTCTGTTTATTACTTAGATTTCATTTTGCTTCCTAAATGACTGTTCGTATGTTCAGGCTGTAACACGTGGTAGGCGCAAGTCACTATTCACCTCTCGAGTGCTGTGCAAAGAGCTCTGCAGTGTAGGGAGGTCTGGTACCTAAAGCGTGAGCCTGGAAAAATGCTTCTATTTTGAGCAATGGTTTGTTTGCAAGTGGTACGAAAGTAGGGAGAGACTTCAGTTTGGGCACTCCCCTTCCTCGCCTTACTAAATGATCGCTTAGCTGGGTGGCAGTTCGATGGATCGTATGACGAGGGATTTCCTTGGCAACTGTTGTATAATGGGCTTCAATCTGGTGCACCTCAGTTTCAGTAAATGCATTTATTACATGAGAGCAGAAGTGGGTTTCAACATCAGCAAGAAGGGATTTGCAGGTAAATTGATTACATCGGTGGACATAAGATCTTAGCAGACCAGGCACGCACGCACACACACACACACAGTAACAGTCCATTTTGCACCCACAGCTGAGGCAGTTGTCTGTCTTTTTTTTAATCTTTGCTGTGTATTCTTAGTATTTATCAGATTCTGAAAATGGTTTCTTGCTGTTAACAGCAGCAACCTAAGCACTCTGCATGCTAGGTCTAACACCAGTGATTTGAGCTCAGGCTTGCACAAATGAGACACATACATAACTCATTTCCGAGCGTTGCTTCTGATTTAAAGCCCAAACTTATATAGTTAACAGAGGAGTTTCCAGGCTTTTTTTAATGTAACTTTCTCTGAATGTAGGTTTCTGTGTGGTTTTTATACTTTAGTAATAAATTTTTACTTTGCTTTTGGCCTTACTCAACTACGACACTTTCGTGTTTTGATCAAAATACAGAAAAAGTAATATCTGAATATCTGCAGGGAGTGAGTGTAAGCAAGCAATGGTATCAGTAGTATTTATTTTCAGGGTCTTGTCTTCACATACTCTAATTTCAGTCTTTCCCAAAGTGTTCCATGGTCACGTGCATGCTGAAACGAATGCAGAAGCACCCATGAGTTTTCACAGGATCAGGAACACATCTCATCTGCATATGTGAGCATAAAGCTTTCCCTTCTATGTGTTAATGTAACTCATTAGCACTTACGTGTGCTCCACCAAGCTTGGGCCTGGATTGTGTTTGTTTTGTGTGGATGTGCAGTGATAAGTGTGGGAGTTGGTGTCCTTCAGTGCTGTAATCTGAAACATTTTTACGTTAATAGAGTTCAGTTTTGTAAGTTTTCACTGATGAAACCCCCTAGTAAGGACCAAATTAATTGAACATTTCCTATATTATGCTTTAAAAATGTTGTTTTTTTTTTTCGCACAACTGCATACTTATTATTAAGAGATCACCCAAAGCCTCCATAATGAAACCATTACATGCCATTTATTGTAGCAATAAATCCTTGGAAATGGCATTTGTAGCTGCTGCTTTGTTCAGGACTGTGCTGTAATTCAGTTGGCGTTCTCCACTTGTGTCCGTAATACGTTGATCTCAGGGCTGCTGAGCAGTCTCCGGAAGGATCTCGGGCAACGGGAAGCAATGGAGAATACACAAGGTCCAGGCCTTGTTGAGGACCTCACAGCCAAGCGCTCCTGATTTTTTTGTAGAAATTCCTGGGTGTTTCTGTGAAAGTTCATGCTTGGGTATATTTCTGCTTAGGACGTGTGATGGAGATCTCATCTGTATTGTTCTGTCAGCAGGGACAGAGCTGTAAGGGCTCAGGGGCAATGTATTTAAGTGTAGGAGGAGCAACAAAAATCTGAAACTTTTTTTTTTTGAAGAAAGCTTCCTTTGCTGCATAACTTGGAAGTAGACTTGGTTAAGACTGCCAGTGGACCAGAATTCAGTGCTGTTTTCTCACAGATAGTGCTTTGTTACCTATCGTCATTTGCTACTACTTCCATGTGCTAAACTAGCTGGTCCATACAGCTAATTGAACCAACTTCTGTCATGAAACAGAAGGATGGTCTGATGTGGTTGTCGAATATACACTAATAGAAAAATAGGATGCATCCGATTTCGGTGCATAGCTTTTACACCTCTCTTGGGCTATTGTAACTCATTTGAAAGCTCGGGCGGAGCTGAGAACAGAACTTGGCTGTTACTCTTTTCTAAGCACCAGTTAGCTGCTTGAGTCAATACCTTCAGTGTCAAAAATCCAGTGGGTCCTAGCTAAGCCACAGCATTTTAATATTTCTTTATCATTTTTGGTATCTGAGTACATATACCAAATATGAGCTAAAACCTTATTATTGTGAGAGGTAGGTTTTTTAAAAGAATACTGCCAGTAACAGTGTTCTTTGCAAAGAAATTAGTGTAACAAAGTTTGGATCATGTTTTTGCCCCAGGCAACTTGTGTTGTCTCCAGAAAATTTGGAAAGTTAATTCTATCTTTGAGTTGACTCGGTGTTTTCCTGGAGATTACATGAGGGGGACGAGGATTTTTCTCTCACCATAACATAAATAATCTGACCGAGGACTTGGGAAGATGCCCTATTCCTTTGCAGTTCTTTGGTGCTGTGAAAGCAGGAGTTAGACATGGATATTGTGTTAAACTGCTGAAAGCATTTTCAGCAAACAAGAAGAAATGTACCTTTATAAATGCTGTACGTGGAAATTCTTACTGGGAAATAGGCATATTCAGGAGGTGGAAATAAGGCTGTGTGGTATCAGCTTCTGTCCGTAGAAATCAGAGATGCCCATGCAGCCTATCCCTTACAGAGCCATATTGTACAACAGCAATCAGATTTCACGGGTGTCGCAGCAGGTTGGCTTTGAGTTTTTCTACGCAGTGTTCAGGTTGTTTTAGAAAATATTTAAATAATGCTGTGTTTTGCGTGCCTCTTGCTAAGCCGGGTGCGTGATCATCATGTATTCAGCTGGGCATGTTACAAGGGCAGTGTATCACGCATGTTATGGAAGCCTGTGTGTGGCCTAGAATAGTGTTGGTAGATACTGAACGATGAATCCATGATGTTTCAAAATGATGCTGCCCTGAGGACAAGGCTGTAAGCCTATATTGTGGTGTCCAGACTGTTCACTAAGTGTCTGACTTGTAAGCAGAGATGTCTGAGCACTGAGTGAAGTGCTGGAGGGGGAAAAAAAATGGAGCTGAACTAGAAAAGATGTCATCATATTTATGCATCAGAAAGGTTGATTGAAGGTACACAGCCCTACTTGTTACCATCTCCCAACTTGCAAATGACCGCTGGTAATTTTTTTAAGTCCTTTTATGTGAGTACTTACGTGGTACTACTTAATTTTATTATCAGTTGCTCTATTGTAGTACATAAATAGCAACTAGTGTTGTTAAAGTTATGAAATACTTTTTACTATGGCCTCATTTTTTTACTAATACCATACCGTTATGTACACAGCTCTTCTCAAAGAGTCAAAGTAAGTGGACAGCACACTAAAAAGAAAATGCAAGTGGAATCAAGGCGTGAAGATGGTAGCTGTCTGCTGTGCACTGATGACTCCCGATGTTTTTTGCAGCTCTTAAAATGTTGCAGTCATGTGGGGTAGCCTGCTTGGCTCTTACTGAGTGCCTCTCTGGCAGCCCCGGATAAATCAGTGCAGGAGATACCGGCCCTTTGTCAGAGGAGTCTCCCACTCACTGTCAACACCAGTTCCTACCACATATAGGCCTTACTTTTGCCTTTTCGTTTGGTTTTCTTTTACTCTGTTCATTTTCCACACACATCCATAATATGTAACTACCTTTTCTCTCTGAAGAAGACCAAAGGCCCATTGCCGCCTTTGGTTCCTAAAAGCATCTCTCTTGGAAACCTTCAGTAAGCACTTGAGAAATTGCTTCCTGCAATGGCCTTCTAGCTTGGCCTTCTGTCCCAGGTCAGTACAGGTTACGTGTGGCCTACAGAGTAGAGTTGTTGTTCATTTTGCACAAACCTGGCATTAAGTTTCAAAAATCCAAGGTACTCACAAATTTTTTGCAGATCATCATTGTTTTTACCATCTTTTCCTTAGAAATTAGAAGAATTCAAAACATCGTTTCAGCCTTTCTCAAAATCTATGTTTAAATCAGTCAGTTGGCATTCCTTGAAGCATTTTGATTAGCAAAGCTGTAATTCCTAATGAAAGTTTTTGTTTTGTGCAAATAAAACATTTCAGGTGACCCCCAAATTAAATCTTGTTGGAAGTTTCAAGTTATGTGGAATTATTAAATTTCTATTCTTCACAATTAGAACTTCTTTGAAGTTCTGAAATTACTGCCACAGCAAAAAGGAGTTTTTTATCCAGCTTAGTTCCTTGATTCTTGGTTATTTTTCTACTGTCCTGACTTGTCTCCTAAATCTCAAGGACCTGTCTTCGGCATTTGGGGAACTCCTGCGCAGATAAGCCACTCAAGACAGTAGTAATTAACAGGAATATATAAAAAAAAAAAGCATAAAAAAGCCCTTTTTGTGCTGAAGAGCTCTGAATGCTGATGTTATTCTAACTTATGGGTTAGTGATCTTATGAAACCCTGATCTCTCCATTTCGTAATGTATACGTATGCACAGCCGCGTGAGCTCTCTATTTTTGAAGGTTTTGAAGCACTGTGCATTAGGGGGAGTGCAAGGCAGAGATGGCACTGATGATACAGGCATTTGCTCAATGGTATCTTTCCTTTTTAATGGTACAGTAAGGCTTGTTCCAAAAATGACTGGAAGAGCTACATCTCATCCATCAGATACATAATTATTATCTCAAGGAAAGCTAGAAAAGGAGCAGCTCAGTACAAATTGCCTGTAATGCAATTTTTTTTAGGTGCGAAAGCCTGTTTCTTGTTTGTCAGTCACAGTTTTGCAGGATAGCCATAATATTTGCAGATAAAGAGCAGCATCTGACTTATACCTGAGGCATCATTTTGCTTATATGTTGGATGCATAAGCAAATGCAGTGCCTGCTTACCAAGATTTTCACAAATAGTTGGTGGTAGAGAGATGCTGATTTTTGTTGTTTTAAGAGAATTAACACCAATTAGTTAATGGAGGGATGAAAGGTAGGAGCATAAAGCAGGCGAGTTAAAGGTGACATCTGTCCCCATGTCGCGCACACTTCTCATTTTAACCTCCTGGGTCTCACTTTAAGCAGACTGAACAGCCAGGGTATGTGACCACATCGTTCTGCCTTACTGTGCCCATGTAATTTAGTTTATGTCAATAGAGGGAATTACAGGGATATAAAGGAAGGCAGCACAAGCCATTGGACCACAAGCTAAAATAGAAATGATAACGACTGTCACCGACCCAGACAGGAAAGTCTTTCTTTTTCTGTGTTGATTGTTGCTGCTGATGGATTTATACAGCGCTCACAAGTAAGTTTAGACATGGGAGAGGTTTTGCCCTTGACAGCCTGTAGCCAAGGCAGAACGATGAACAAAGAGAGTGACTGCAAAGGAATTTGAAAAATTGACTTAAACACCTCTGAGGATTCCTAGAAAACAGTCATGGGAAATGACAGGAGATTGCCTGATTGCCCAGGGATTGGGTTTGGGGTTTTCTTTTTTTTCTTTCTTTTTTTTTTCTCTCTTTTTTTTTTTTTTTCCTTAACTATATATATTCAGATATTGATCAGTGGAATAAGGTTATTGAGCAGCTGGGAACGCCCTGTCCAGAATTTATGAAGAAACTACAGCCAACAGTACGGAACTACGTTGAGAACAGACCCAAGTATGCTGGCCTCACCTTCCCCAAACTTTTTCCGGACTCACTCTTCCCAGCTGACTCGGAGCACAACAAACTGAAAGGTATGTGGTTCACATGCAGCTGCTGCAGTGCAATGAAGGGTTCTTAATTTTTCTTCTCTCTAGTTGCTTCCTCATTTAGTAGTGTTAGTTTCAGAGACTTCACCGTGTTTGTTTAGTGCTCAGACAGTAAAGCGAAAATTAATTTAAAAGGGGTGCCTAGGGATTGGGAAAATACAAGGATTGCAGCTATGGTATTTGCAAAGCTGGAATTCCATCAGATGTTTACTGGCAGCTGTGCTCACTTGAATATGAGAAAAATAAGAGAGGAAAAGATGAGTAATACTTGTAGTGAGTGGCTGTCCTTCTGAAAACGATCACGAGTGGTCTCTTTATCAACACTATCAGCCAAAACGCTCTTGATGTAGCTGGGGTTTAGTAGCTGTCGTGGGTGGACCTGTTATTTTGAAAAATATTGTAGCTCAATTCTGATACACGAAGCATAGCACCATCTTAATTACCGTGGGACTAGGTATACCCTTCCTCTTTATATGCTGTGACATGTACGCAAGGATTTTTACTTTACATTAAAGCTATGATTAACTTGACTAGGACATTGACCTTCAGTTGGGAACAATGATTAATGTGTGCATTAAGTATAGAAGGGATTCCTAATCACAGATATGGAACCTCTACAGACTTGCATGTCAGTTGGCTACCACAGGAGTACTTTGCATTGCCTATTAGGGTGACACACAGTGTTGTTCAGTTGCTTGCAGTTTGCATGGCCTTATGTTACCCAGAATACACTCTCAGTTACTAACTGTTTCATAGCAAGGCTGAGCTCTGGGAGCCAAGTGAAAGGCCTGAGCAAATGCTTTTGGTTACAGAACTGACTAGTGGAATTATATTAGATTGGGAGCTAATGAGCAGGAATGATAGTCAAACTGTGTTCTGCTCTTTAATGTAGAAAGTACATGCTTTTGGGCACACTGAGTACCAGTTTTTAAGATACAGCCACAGAACAAGGAACAAATGCTTAAAAAAAATGTTTTTGCACTAGTAGGTCTTCCCATCCTTCCCACTTAAATATTTCAATGCATAACATTAACAACTTGCTTTAATATTGCTTTTACTCATCTGTGCCTGAAATATGTAATAATATTTAATACTATTTATCTTTAATATTACTACAAATGTAGTATCTCAGTTCTTCCTTGTCTGGGATAATTCACCTGGCCTCATGCAATAGTAAATATAAAAGAAAATTAAAGTTAAAAGATAAATAGATAAATGATTTTTTTTAAAAAAAAAGGTATGGGTTTAAATCATGTTGTATTTGTTGCAAACTCTTGACAGTAAAAAGGAATTTGGGTAATGAAAGGATCAGTTTGATTGCCACAATAGGTTATATTATCAGGTAAAATAACTCAATGCCACATCATAGAACTCAAAGTATATATAGCATGGTGCATTTTTGTAGGGTGGATAGTGTCTCCCATTAATTTCCACCTCATAGTGTGAGACAAGCCGGACTTGAGCTGTTCCTTGGCATATTTTACATGGCACTGAGTTGGACACTAGCTTCTGGCTTGGTTGCTTCTGATAAGTGACTCGCCTACCCTGTGCAGGCTGCATTTCAGCCTGCAAGGGGAAGGTGCCAAGGAGCTTCACAAGAAATAAAACGTCTTCTGCATGCCAGGTTACAAGGAATGTCCTCCCAGGAGCCCCGTTCTCTGACATATGGGAGTCTGCTTTCAAAGATCTTGAAAATCTCTCTTTAACTAAGAGAATACTTTGTAGCCTGCTTGGTCAGTAGTGACCATAACATTCTTGAGGATTTGACAAACCTCCAAAATTTTATTCTTGGAACTTGAGTTATTTTTCTAGGGGAGCCTGGAAATGTAGATGTCAGAGTGGAGCAGAGATCCAAAATTCAGTTTTGTTGGGGTTGAGAACTGAGCATGCTTGACCAAAGGACTCCCTGCTCCTTGCTTAGACAGCCTGTGTGCTTCTTCCTGCTGTCACTAAAAGTAACATAGCTGGCAGGGGGGCATTGTACCATGTGCTGATTCAAGACACTTTTGCCTCTAATGAGTTGCCCCAAAGCCTATCTCACAGGGAACCAGGTTAAAAACAGGGAAAATATCCCACACTGCAGAAAGAGTTGTTATGTTTTACATTTGGATAAGCTAGATATGAGTGACTTTCACAGTCCACCTTTGAGATCTCTCTAAGAATTGTGTTTATTCTTATTTTCTTAACCCAAGTAACCTTTCTCTGGAGATAATGATTTTCTGCACTAATACTGTGTTTTTCTGATTTCATTGCTGTAGCCAGCCAAGCCAGGGATCTTTTATCAAAAATGCTAGTCATTGATCCAGCCAAGCGAATATCAGTAGATGAAGCCTTACAGCATCCATACATTAATGTCTGGTATGACCCAGCAGAAGTGGAGGCGGTAAGTGAGACAACTCCTGATTTCAGATTGTAAAATGCAGATATGATTCAGAGCTTCCCACTGTTTCACAGCAGCTTGATACCAAGTATGCCATAAAGAAACCATGTTGTTACGACTGCGGTGGTCTTGGGATTTATATAAATGAGTTTGGCAGGGACAGGACACATTTTTTTTTCCAGATTGTTAATAGATGGGAAAAGCAGAAACGCTTGCAGGGCCATGAAACTGTTGTTTGCTGCTTCTAGACAACATGCCAGCGACATGGAGAAAACCTGTAGAATCCAGTTCCTCGCCTGTTTTTTTTTCTATCTGTGTAATATAGTCTGACAGAAGATATTTTCTTTCTGTATAAACCTGTCTTTGTGAAAAACAGCAAGCATTATTTCCCATGTTTATGGTATAGAATATATGTGGAGAGGAGGAGAGTCGAACAAAACAATATAAAATCTTGAGCTCCAGACTTGAGAAAAACCTTAGTGGAACATAAATTCTTCCTTAAAAGGGGGCAAGGGCCAAATGGTTTCCTGGATCGTTGTTTAATGCTCAGTGTCCTCTAGGCTGTGTGGAAAAGGAAATGAAGTTCATCTTATCCTCCTGTTATGCTCCAGGGACCTAGCTGGGCACCATAATGAGGCAAGGTCGGGCTGATGATAGCAGGAATTAATGCAGCCTATAGATAGGAGAGGTTGAGCAAGCTGATCTCCAAAAGTTCCTTCCAGCTTCAACTGTTCAATGATTCTGTTTAGTGACATGGTGCAATACATGTAGGTACATAGATGTGGAAGTTCCACATAATGTTAAGAAGTAATAAAAAGCCAACATAATAGTGAAATTAAAACTTTGTTTTGGATAACCTTTCTCTTAGACCTGCATTTATCCTGAAAAATTATCTTTGTCCACTCACCTAGAGGATACTTGATTCCTTCCTATCCTTCTTTCCCCCAGGGAAACAAAGGGAAGGGAAACAAAATCAAACCAGTCCTGAAAGATGAGGAATTTTATACTCTGTTATTTCTTTCCCCCCTTTTCTGCCATTTAAGTTCTTACTCCATTCCTTGCTATGATGAATGATATGCTGATATATGCCAAAAATGGCAAAACTCAAGGAACAAGTATAAGGAATTGCTTGCTAGTGTGTTTTTTTTCTGTTATTTCAATTTTGTTTTCCTGTGAAAGTAATGCTGTGTGGCTACAGGAACTTAGAGTGACCGTATGTATATGGCTGTGTGTCAAGGTGGTTTGTTCTGTTAGTTTCTATTGACTTAATGCATCAAAAAACATAAATGGACCAATTTGGGGACCAGAGAAATATTTTGGGTCTTTTCGAGATAGAAGGGCACAAAAAAAATAAAAGCATTAGGGAAAAATGGTTTGTGTATGTAAACTCTGAACTTGGCAGAAATAAATCAGCACTATTTAGAGAGATACTGCAATCCAACATAAGTTCTATTTTAAAAGAGAAGCAAGTTGAGTGCACAAAACCTTGAAACATTTCAATTGCTTAGTCTTTTTGGAGTGTGTGTTACTGAAGAGGTTTGGCTCTTCTGTCTAGAGGGCCTTCAATTTTTATATCCTCTTTTGTTTTCTCTAAAAGTTTATATATAAATCTGAAATACAAACATGGTATATTGCTGTAATCCCTGACAAGGCATTGTTTACTCCCCAACATGCCTCTTGCCAGTAGTATACTGTTGTCAGATACTTTTCTTATATTTCTGTATTTCCATGCATTTCTTGTAATTGGAAAAAGCAGGAAGTGTTGTTGAAAGCTTATGTGCTGTGATCTTCCTCCGGCAGTCTGGAAGTCCTAGTTGTAGTTTTTGATGATTTTTAGGTTTTTTTAACACTTTTTTTTTTTTTAAGACCAGTTCTTAGGAATGTTACTCTCTTCCCTTGCTGCATTTTTACTGCACCAATTTGCTTGGATTTTAGAACACTTTTGATCAATGTTGCAAGCACAAGGAGCAACCACAGTAGGTGGAGAACATGATAGTGGCCATTGATCCAGTTCTGCTTTTTGCCCT
Source organism: Crypturellus tataupa (assembly GCA_034781795.1). Lineage (NCBI taxonomy): Eukaryota > Metazoa > Chordata > Aves > Tinamiformes > Tinamidae > Crypturellus > Crypturellus tataupa. The sequence goes on along the minus strand of JAWLRI010000003.1, from coordinate 1,105,246 downwards.
AATGAAGGTGCCCTTTCAAGCAAGTAGATCTTTTCAAACGTATCTGTAATTACAGCTGATGTTGGACCTAGTATCCTTGTCCTCTTAAACTGACCAAGATCCAAGGTCCATCTGTGGCTCAAGAGACCAAGGTTCAGTTTGTGATTGTACCATAGAGCTCCCATATGAGCTAGAGCAAAATACATCCTTCCTCTGGGTCATGATTATAAAACGGGGATAATAATTACTCTCTTTCCTTGCCACAAGAATGGGCTGGAATCTAATGAGCCCAGAAAGGCTCTCAAATGCCCACCGTAATAAGCTTCTCGTTTAGTCATTTCTGACCTGCATCTCATATCACCGTAGATACCTGTACAAAATTGGTGCCACATGTTATCGAATCACATCCCATGCACTTTTCCTGCTGCCACATTTCATTACTCTGGAAATGACTATTGAAGGTGCAAAGCAGTGGAAAACCAAACTGTCATTGCTGGCGTAGTACCTCAAAGAACAGAGAAGGTCCTGTGAGGGAGAAGCAGCGCCTTTAAATGTGCAGCAGTAAAAAAGTTGGCATTGACCCAGTTTGTGGTTTGCATCTTTATCTGATTTCTATCTTCCTAGAGACACTTTGTTCTTTCCACCCACTTCGTTCTTTGCATGCCTGTCGTGTAGATGGGGAGTGCTTTCCCCATCTGTCTTAGATTCTAAGTTTTCTCCTCCAAAATAAGCTATATCTTGCCTATACCACGCTATAGAATTGTACTAATATCTTAGCAATAACGCCCCAGCAGTAAACTGCTACTGGATTGCTGAGATGCTCTTCCCTCTGCAGTATGGAGATCCTTCCATCTGGATCGCAGTAGGCTCTAAAAAGAGGAGATATCAGGCTGTGTGCAGTGCAACTGAAATAGGAGAACATGGGGTGAATACATATTCATTGCATTTTCTCAAAATCCTAAGAGTTACCAAGGGAGCTTGGCTTCCTTACACTCTTTAAAAGTCAGATCTTATTTTCAGAGGGAAAGTTAATCTGGAGGCCCCCTTTTCACTATTAACAGCTAGCTGATTTCTGAATTTCCATCTGCTCATGCTGACACACCTTCAGTGGCTAGCTGTGAACCATTTCCTATTTATTTTTTGGAGAAAGCTTCTCAGCTGGATTTTGTGTGCTTCTTGAATCAGCTGTTCAAGCGCAGTCCATCCCTGTTTGTCATCTGCATTATATTGATGAAGGAAGAATAAGTTTCTCAAAAGGATTCGTGGGAGATGTGTGAGACTGCGCTGGCAAGAAAGCTTCACTTGGCTTGGTACCTCCCATGTTTGAACTTGCAGCTCTTGGCTGAACATATGACATCACATGGACTGCTGCTTTTTTCAAGGCAGCAAGGAACCAGTACACAATGAACTTCCCTGATGGTAACACTGTTGATTTGCTTCAAGCATGAGGTAACTTGTTACCTCTTGTTTCCTATTAAAAGTTGAATGCAACAAGTCATTTTTTCACTTTCTTGGGAGACTTCTGTTAATGCTGATGTATGCTATCCAACAACTCCACCGCCACGTTTTATCAGTGATTCTTGTGCAGTGGATCCAGACAAGCAGATCGGGTGGCCCAAACTCAGTTGGTCCAACCCACTCAATTTTGGAGAGTGGCAGTGAAGTTTGTCTGCCGTTGTACCTCTGTTCTGCAGATGAATCCTGCTTCTTAGGTAGGAACCAAAATACTCCTGTAGATGAAAACACCTTTGGAAGGGTGCCATGAGCTCCTTGCGCTGCTAGTCTGTTTGTTTTGTCCACAGACAAAACAGACAGCACAGTGTGGGAAGCTTAGGAAAATGGCAATTGGAAAGGTAAATATGTAGCCTGATCCCACGCTTCGACTGAATACAATTAAGAATTAACTCCCAGTGTGGTCTCAGGGTTTTGTGGCTACATATCTTAAGCTGTGTTTGGGGACCAGCTTTTAGAGATGAAGACAAAAAAGCTAAGGAAGACTCCTGTCTGAAAAACTTGATTCGCACTAGCTAGCCTCTTTTTGTTTCTGAATTATTCATGAACACGGTCAGAATCTGTGTTTGCTGTTGGAATTAGCTGACAAATGCTGTATGCAGACCTATAACTGCTGAAGAATTTCATATAAACTTTTGGAGAGTTAGATTTTTTTTTTATTCTTACTTTATAATTAAGTTACCTGCTCTTGCCTGTGCTCCCAAAGATAGAAGATTTCCAGCTTGAGGATGAGTTTCTATTCCCAAATAGACATAATGCTTTATAGTTTTCTACCAGTTCTGCAAACTTGCATAATAGGTGATTGAAAGTGAGTGGGAAGATGTGTAGCACAGTAGACATTCTTATTCAAACTAAGATATTTACAGCATTTATTCAATTCTTGTCTGTCTCTGTTCTCTCATATTTTGATTATTAGGAGACCGGGCAGTTTTAACTCTCTGCTGTTTCAGTTACTTGATAAAACAGAAAATGAATTTTGCATTAGCCCACTCTCTCTATTTGGGTTTTCTCTTGTTTTTCATTCTCTTTGCATGTTTTACAATTAAAATTAGAAGTGTCATTTTTTAATGAATAGATCTTTAACCCAACATCAACGAGGTGTGTAGATTTTTTTTTTCCTCTCTGAGAACCAAGCTTTAAAAACAGAAATTCAAGTGAAGTGTATTTGTCCCTGACTCCTTGAAAGCTCCGCACTTTCTTTCTCTGTTGCCAGGATTGTGACCTGAACTCAATAATTTCGCTCTGTGTGTAACAAACAGGAAGATCAGGCTGAGGAGCATCTTAGATAAGCTTAAATGAGTACTAAGGTGTTCTTCATCTTTACTCTCATCATTTACACAAGGCAGTCCATTGCTGTGGTGCATCTGGCTCTTAGATTTCAAATAACGGCTGTGTCGCTTCCGCGCAGACGGAGTGCAAAAGCTGAAATCCAGATTTTGCGCTCAGACTTTCCACGTCAGAGACACACCAGTACCAGTGGTTTCCGCTTTGTCTTCTCCTAAGGTGGCCCGTTCTCTTCCTAGATGGGGACCTCATCCTGCTAGGTTGGCTTCTCTTTCGAGGACTTGGGAGCCTTAGCTGTGGCCTGCAAAGTGGCTGGAGGGGATGCACTGGAAAAGAAGTAAATTGTGCTGCTTCCTTGGACAAAGTTTGCCAAGGACAGTCTTGTGCATTAGTGAATTCTCCTTTAGAGTTTGCCCTGTGACAGCCTTTAATGGCCTCGCTATGCCTGCACAGGGCAACCCGCTCTTCAACTGGCTTCAGTGCTGAGGCCAGAGACCTGGGAGACAGTAATGGAACTACTTACCCCTCCTGGCAGAGCTCTTGCAAGCGTTGAATGTGTAGGATGCGCTTTGACCAAAGCCAACTACAACAAAACAGAAAAAAAATAATGACTTGAATGTGCTAATAAAGTTGGCAATAACTGGTTCTGCCAAGAGTTCTGCACTGGAGAGATTTTAGTGATAAAAGGAGGGTGATAATTTGGAAATTAGGGTATTAATCTGAGATTTAAAATACAAATGCAAAAAAAAAAAAAAATGCACTAACCTGCAGGCTTCTCTCATCTTCACAAGTCTATAAAACTAGTATTCATTCCACTTGATTTTTGCTGCCCAGAAGGTTAGCATTTATTTGAAGCTGGTAATGTAATCCCCATCCAGAGGGGGTGGAAAGAGGCAGATGCCTCCAAAGAGCAGTTCTTACCTACCTTGTCTCCCCTACTTTTAATCTATCTTGGAATGCTTAATTGCAATTTTTTTAGCTGTATTTTTCCATAGATGCATAGATATTGATGGATCATAGGTAAATGGTTTTGATTGAGCCTGCCTCCCATAGTGCATAATGTTAGGCAGGATTCCTCCCACTACCAACAACTCTGAACTGTAGAGATAACACTGCATTTAGGAGGATAGAAACGTAATAAAGGATATGATGTTTTCAAGTATAATAGCAAAGAGAGAGGATTTAGTTAACTTAAATACCTACCGCAGGAAATCAGTCCATCAAAAGCAGCCAAGCAGCCAGAGTTCAGTATTCAGGAGGGGCAGGAGGAAGGATACCTGAAAGCATTTAATGTGATGGGGAATTACCATGTGAGCTGCTGAAGTATCCAGAAGTGTCAGCGTATGTTGGAGAAAGGGAAGAGCACTGGAGGCAGTGCTGGGAGAAAGCAGAGAATTTGGGTCAAGGTTTTACCTTGGAGGCAGTGACCCTGTGTGTGTGGCCAGATTCACAGAATTATGTGTGAGCAACAGATAAAATAGCTCTGTCTGCTTAAAAAGCATACTTCCATGACAGCCCCAATTCCTTTTTATAAGTCTGTTATAAATTAATGGTCCTTCACAGGCAATATGAGGGCAATAAAATTAGGACATCTTGTTCTAATGGGCAAAGACAGTAATATGAATGGGAAACTACAGGAATGCAACACTTGTTTTTCCTTCTTGACAGCAACACTTTTTTCCCCCTCTTTAACAGGATTAATTTCTAATCCTTCATTTTTCAATGGCTGGGTTATTCTCTAAAAAAATGGCCAAACCATTTGGGGTCCAAAAATGTTTGCTTGTTTGTTTCTAAAAGAATCTGTCATAGAAGAATTCCTGTTCTTGGGCAATTGCTGATGATATAATCTTAATTTCTTCATCTATAAATGTTTTAGAAATTATTTCCTTTTGGAATCTTGTACAGACCCACCTGATCTCCTATTGCCTTACTAGTTAGGAGCCTTTGTTTGCCGTGGAACTGTTTTATTGTGCCATTCTAGGTGAACAAAGCTGGTCACAAAGTTTGTCTGATATTTTCTGCTAACTGAATTCCAAATTTAGCTTAGATTTTATTGTTGTTGTCTACTGTGTGTGGCATACACCATCTATTAGAAGAGAGATTTCCTAGTTGAGGTGTGATTACCGCAAAGGCTTGTTCACTGTTACGTGCAGGCCAGCCTGTATGTTAACTTTGAATAATTAGATGTCATTTCCTACAGTGAAAAAAAAAAAAAAAAACCAGCTTTATCTTACTTTGCCTGTGAATACTGAGCATTCCTAATGACCAAGAAGCACTTTTGGCGTGTTCCTTTCCCGATGTTGTACGTAACCTCGGGGTTGAGCTGCCATAGTTTTTTTTTTTTTAATGATCTCTTACAGGATTATAATTTCATTTTATTTTTGCTCTGTGTCAGTGATGCACATCTGTCATCTCTCAAAAGAAGTTTTCAGCTCTGCTTTGTACGTGGTACATAGAAATTTTCTCTTGTCAGCTCTATCTACCCAGTTATAGCTGCCTAATTATGGAAGCTGAATACTGCTTCTGCAGAAACCTTTAGAAATGTCACTGAGAAGTAGCAGTTACAGGAGAAATAGGCTTTTCTTTTTTCTTTTCTAAACCGAACCCCAGCTTTCTCCAGCTTGTTGTTACCCATATGTGCAAGCTGTTCAGGGTTCTGTGTGCAGCCGAATAACATGGACTCGTGATGCACAGTGTCATTACAGTCAGAGTGCTCAGGAACAGCTCAGAGCTCAAAGGACCCACAGTTCCTGTGGTGGAAGCTCTGGGCAAATTTTTCCAAAAGGCTCTGCGAGGGATTCAAGAATGGGTGCAGAGGCCCCTTCTTCCATGCCCATAGCGGGACTGCGGACTCCATAGGCAGTCCTGGGGTACAGCAGGGCCCTTGTTCCTTTCCTCTGCAGCTCAGGAGTTTTCAGGCCTCTGCCGACAGCACACCTGTGTCCTTAGATTTCCATAACAAAAATAAATCAATAAACAGTAACATAATCTAACTTGGTAGCAGAGCACAAAATGATTTTCATATGCACCTTTGATAGGGATCTAAGCCATTTAGCAGATTGTTTACCCTCATACCATTAATTGTTAAAGCTTCCATTGCCTCTGGTATTTATATATTGTTTAACTCCATCGTTGCCTTGTACTGTGTTTCATCGCTACCAGTCTAGCCTGTGAACAGCTGCCAAATCCAGCATCCTCCAAAACCAGCTCTGCACCCTGTTGGCCCTAGCTCTGCAGTCAGGGCAGAGGGCAGAATTTGTTCAGGTGGGAGCTCTGTCTCATTCCTTTCTTGTAGTGGCATCTGAAATAACCCCATCTCTTTTGGGAAATCCAGAATACATCAGCCTCATTGTGTGCCTTGCTTTCTTTTTCAATCAAAAGATTTTCTTGCGTGGATGTTGGAAAGATAAGATGGGAATTCAGTTGTCTGTATCTGTGGTAGTTCGTCTGCTCACATGAAGAATATTACCTTTTTCTCCTTTTTTTAAGGAGAGGTTGTGAAATTATGTGTGATAACCCATGTCTTTATTTCGTGTTTTTCCGTAATAATTTTTATTATAGTTAGTGGGTAGTAGACATTATTTTAATAATCCATTTGCAAATTGTAAAAAAAGAACCATTGAAAAAGCAGTGATTTTCACATAGACAAAAAATACAATTCCTTCCTTTTCTTCTACATCCAAAAATAGATTCTGTTCTTTGTTATTTTTGCCAATCCAGTGCTTGCAAGTGCATATGGTTTAGGGAGAAAATGGCTACCTTAAAATACAGCTAGATGCTGCCACCCATAGGACTGATCCAGACTCTGCTTTGATTTTATCCTAGTTCATCTCCACTTTTTTTAATGAATCCTATGTAAATTAAGCCATCTAAGTCTCAGTCTCCATAGGCTACATGGAGGATTTATAATAATTGCTAAAACATAGCCACTGTATTCTGTGATAATTGTAGTCACAGAAAATGAATAATGATGAGGTCAGTCATTTTCTAAACCATTTCTGTTAGATGGGTTGCAAAATAATTTCTAGGACAAACATTCCAGCAAGGACAGCAAAGACTAAAATCAGGTGTCCGTCTCCCATGCAGAGGCTGGGTACGGCAGCTGCTCAATTTGTGCCATTTCACTGGCAAGACTTGTGTTTAAAAAACCCTCCTCTTCCCTCTAGAAGCTGGTTAAAAGAAAAAATAGTTAATAAAATTGGGTAATGGCCTGTGGGGATGTCCCCTGGTTGATAACCATATATTAAGTTCTGTCGTTTCCACTGGCGTTAGTGAGGATCACAGGAAAATGAGTTCACTGCTGAGACTGTTGTGGTGTTCTCAGCTTTATGCCGTGGAATCAGTGAAGTGATAAAGACTTCCTTCCTTCCTTCCCTGGGGAAATTGAGAGGGGAAAGCTTCCCTGGCACGTTGTGGGCCTGGGGCACCTGCTGGTGGAGCTCCGTCAAACTATATTCTGCCTGGGCTTCAGAGGTTATAGAGCCTGCCTGGGTGAAGAGGAGCGATAAAGCCTTGTAAAATGGTGACTCGTCCTTCTTATGTATTAATATATCTCAGATGTGGAAATATTTCAGTAGAATGAAGGAAGAGAGACTTCTTGGCCATTTTGACTGGTGCATTTGGCAGCAAACATCAGGAGAGAAAATGAATGCACTAAGCTGTGGTCCACTTAAAGAAAGTGTTGAGAGTCAGAAGTTGCTGTTATTTCCATATGTCTCCGTACATTTCAGGATCTGCAATTTGGGTGACATCGTCAGCAGTTAAAAAATAACAACAATACAACCTTCTGGTGAAAGTTGAGTTACTTTGGGTCCTATTTCAATTGCAAGGACTATGTTTAAAAATGGAAGCAAGAGCAATATTGTGATTTCTTGTACGGATTCATTTTAACTGCAGAAGTATTAATTCCTTTAAAATTCACCTGCTTCATGTCTTTTTGTATGTACAGTATGGATAACAATGCGGGAGAAGAGAACGTATCTTCACTTAAATGATTATTTGTAATATCATTTATAACAAAGATAACCTGCTAGTTAACTTTGTTTCTCTTCTGCAGCCTCCTCCGCAGATCTATGATAAACAGCTGGATGAAAGGGAACATACAATCGAAGAATGGAAAGGTAAGCAGAGCTTTGAATTGTGTGGGACAGCATTTTTATAGTATATAAGCCCCATCCTGCAACCAAATGCTGCTGTGTAAACCTGTAAGAATTTCTTTGACACTATATAGGCCCATAAGGCGGTACTGCAGTAGCAAATATGCAAGGAATATCATGAGTGTTCCCTGAGTACAGGTTAACACAGGAAGTGCAGATTCCAGTGCTTCATTGAAATCTCAGGATGTTATCTGAGAATAGGTCGCTGTTGGGCAGCACAGTATGTCCGGGTTTTTCTCGAAGTAATTAACACGGTGTTATTGTGCTGCTTCATTTCTAGGTGCTGTAATACTAAATGATTTATCTGTTCTAGTTTTTTCTGCTTGATTCAGTTCATCTCCAAAAATGAGAGGAGATCCTAGAGAGGCGAGTAGAGGATTTAAGACTCCTGGAAATAAGGTAGTGCTGATCAAGTGAGCCTATGGGAGCGCTGTGCCAAAGGAGCAACACCTGCCATTCCTTTCTGGATCAAGAAAAGATGCACCGCAGCATTTTAAAAATGAATATAAAAAAAAAAAGAAAACAAAGCTCAAAATGAATATTTCTCTGAGTAGTACATAAACAAAAGTTGGTTGAAGGGTTGCATTCTGTCAACACAAAACTATCTGGAAAGGTTTCACTACAGTCTCTTTAGTCTGTTTTAAAGAATGGGACATCTGGCCCATCTGATTTCACTAGATGCGCTGCAGAAGTGGTGAGACCCTTCCCGGTGCGTTTGTGGTTCATTTAGGAGTGAGGTGTAATGCGACTCATCCTTCCCGCCTACCACCTGCCCGTCCCCCCAAGCAGGCTAAGTACATTGTAGTAATACCTACATAATGATACCAGACTTGGAGTTACTTAAGACTGTTACTTAATTCTTAGCGGGAATTGCAGTGGAAATAAGGATAGGCAAAAGAGCAGGAAAGAGCAGGAAGATGAGTTAGTGAAGGAGAAGACAGAACTTGTTTACAGTTAATCACATGTATTTTGAAAGCACTGTTTGCATCCCATGATTTTTTTCCTATTTGTTCCAATTCTGTCTTGCAGAACTCATCTACAAAGAAGTTATGAATTCTGAAGAAAAGACTAAAAATGGCGTAGTAAAAGGACAGCCTTCTCCTTCAGGTACTCAGCCCCATTGAATAACCTCAGTGTGTTTTCCACAGTGGCAAAATGAGAGTGGAGGTAGCTGGAACCCCTTGGGGGTTACACCAGTAGTTGCCTATGCCAAGTTCAAAAGTCTTTATGCAAAGTAGTGACCATAATGGGTTAAGCTTAATTAGCTGAATTCCAGTGTCATGTTAACACTCAAAAATTTGGTCTACATGCAAGGATGTTGAACATGTTTGGGTGTTAATAATATTTCTTGTTACTGAGCTCTTGGTAGAAAGTCCCTCCAGGTGTTTCCTTATTGGCATTATGGAAAGCACTCAATGGACTCTCTGACCCTAAAATTAAGTCGTTAGGGCAACAGATTAACTGTGCTGCGCTGGGCTGTGTGATGAGACCCACTGCAGCTTGGATGTACCCCTGTAGAGCCACAGTCACATGATTTGCTTCCCTTCATATTCCCCTTTTTCCCTACCAAGTCCCTCCACCATCCTCATGCTTAGTAAATAAGCCTCTCTTTAGCCTTTCCCGTTCGGCCAAGTTTTGTTCAGTTTATACAGTTATTTGGTATCTGAGACTTGGTATCTGAAGGGTCACTTTAACTGACAGATGCAAAGTGCCCTGGTTTTGAACATATAATTCCTGTCATACTTACGGGTAGAACTTCTGCAGAGTCTTTCAAGAAACTATCGTTGTTCATTTCAGTGTTTTCAGCATATTATAATTCAAGAAGGTTCCCTTTTTTTTTTTTTTTTAATTTTAACCTCCTGTTTCACTTGTCACTGTGCCATAGGAGCTAGCCTAAATTTTGAACAAGAAAGCAGCATTAGTAGTGATGAGACAACGGGAAACATGATGAGAACAGCAGTTAATACATTGCTGTCTGGTGGTATTAGAGCTTTATCACTGCACTCGGATTTTGACTTCGATGAAATAAGATATGGAAAGCAATTCATTGTGTTCTTGCTGAGCAGTAAAGCAAGTACAGGATATGCAAATTCAACTTACAGAAATACTGTGCCACCATTGAAAATAAATCTGGACTTGACAGGTACCTAATAAATCTTCATTGTTTAATATCGCAGCCTATAGAATTGTGGTTGCAATCTGATTTATGAGGCAATAACATTGTAGTTGCTGTTTTCAGGAATTATTTGTGAAGACTATGCAGAGATTACCTTTATATAGTTCACATTCTTTCCCGTGAGGAAGGCTTTCATTATTTATTTACAAACGTGCAATTTTTTAAGCCTTTTTTCTTTTACTGTTCCCCTTTGTTTTTACATTGTAAAGCAAGTGTAGTAACTGTGTGAGTGTTGCCCTGAGATGAGGTTGTTATGTGGCTCAGTAGCTTTTCCATTTTCTGTGACTTGGTGCAGTTAACTTTATTCAAAGTATTGAAGGAATGACATAAAAAAAAGTCAACAGTTCTAAGCACCCTGTATTCAGATTTGGTAGCAATTCTGCTTGTTAAAGTTGTTCTAAATATATCAAAATGTGGCCTAAGAAGTTCCAGATGTTCAGCCTAGGTTTGTTAGAATATAGGAGATAACAGAGCCAAAGAAAGCAAACGATGCAACACAGCAAGGGCTCAAAGGGCTTTTTACTGTTTCCAGTGCTGAGCAGGCTTGGCATGTGCCATCAGCAAGTAGTAACTGAACTACTAAACTTGCTGTAAAGCAGAAATATTGATGAGCTTTCCTCTGTAGTAGCTGTGATGCTTTGGGCTGGTGAAACGCTGTGGACACTTCTGGGAACTCACTTATTTTTCTGTTGACAGCTAAGTAAATTGGGGGAATTACTCTTTGAATAGGAGGCCTATGAAGCAAGAGCCAGATCTGTGAAGTGTGAAGAGGGGAAGTGTTAGTTGTCAAAGGCAAAGAAAGGCAGTAATGAACATAGAGAGGAATTAAGGAGTGCAAAATGGAGGTCTTTGAGTAAGAAGAAGCCAACAACTTTCAGTGGCTCCTAGTCAGGTGACAGAAGCTCTAGCTACTGCTTGGAGCTCATAAAAAGCAGCTTGGAGCACATGAATCTCCTTTTCTAATGCTATTCCACAGTCAGTGTTTCCTTAGTTATTTCTCTGTTGTAGCAGGTATAGCCAAGGTAAGAGGGCAAATTGAAGCAGGAGGAAGAGAGAGATGATATGCCCAGATCAGCTGGTTAGTAATTTTAAAGAAAGACTTCTATCATGAAGCTCCCTGCTGTGTTTAGACTGCTTGCCCATAGGCAACACGCGAGCTGGAATAACGTGACAAACTTTCAGATATTGACTATTCAACACATGTGGAAGTTGATTGCGAGCTACACAGAGTGCTGATCTGATCTGATCGTGTTTCTGATTAATAACAAACTTTCTGGTGGTCTTACGAACTTCCTCTGGTCTGTTTTACAGTGAATGACATAAAGCCTCAACACACACATCGTGCTTGGTCGGTGTTCCCGGCAGGAATTTGGAAGGCTAAGGTTTGGGGCTCTATCAATATAGCAAACAAGCAGGAGAAGAGTTTCCAGGATTCCTTAAAAAGAGCTTTTGCGGAGAGAGCTGAAGGTGGCGGTACCAAGACTGCTACCGATTCATTCGCCAGACTAGATACGTGCCTGCATACTAAGACGTCAGTTCCCTAGTGCCTCCAACATGGGGCTTGGGGAACCTGAGGTGCCCCTCTAGTCTGTGCTCATGTCCAAATTAAAAAATCACTTTTAGCAAAAAATGTTCCCAGCAGTAATTTCTCCAATCTGATCATAGAAACCTCTGCAAACTGTCTTGTTCATTCTCAGAAAGCTTTTCTATGGTCTTGCCTGAATCTTACCTTGCAGCAGTTTAACTCTGTTATTTCTTGTCCTGTCTCTGAAGGACATGGGGAACAATTTCCTACATTTTTCTTTCTGGCAGCTTTTAGCTTACTTATTATCCATTACCACATTCCCTAATCAGTCATTTTTCCTTTAAAGTCAACTGCCCGCATCTTTCAAAATTTCATTCATCTTAGGTCATATTAGACATTTGCTCATTCTTGCTGCTTTTTCTCTACTTGGTCTAGTGCACTTAGGTTTTCTTAGATCACAGCACCCAAAACTGTCTGCGTAAGGCCCTTGTAGCACAGAAGGGAGTTGAAGGAGTTGTATGCAGGTGTATAGGTGTGTGTGACCAGCCAAGGCCTGTTGAAGGTTTCTGATGCTGTCTGAAAATAAGCTGTGTCCTCACATGTAAGCAAAATGTTCTGTGCTTGCAACAATTAGTGAACCATAGTTATGGGCAACTATGAATCCTCTGGATTATCCTGGTAAATGTATTAGTCCATGGCTTTCTTCTCCTCTTTTATTCTGAGTTCTTTGATCACAGTCTAGTCTAAAAAACAGATGTGAACAATATGGGAAGGAGGAGATGTCAGAGCAATATGGCATTAATTGGCTTCCTAGGAATGTCTCTAATTCCATCTACAAGGATGCATATTTCAGGACACTGGTATGCATGTAATGAGATGACTAATAACTACCTCCCGTCCATCTACCTCCATACCTGAATCTAAGCTGTGGTGCAGCCAGGGTTTGAACAAGGGACCAGATAAAGGCTACTATACTGCTCCTGTATTTTTTTAAAAGTGAATATAAGTGCATCTGTAGACACTGTAAAGCCTAAAGCAAAAATGGTGTCACATGCATTTCTAATAAGCAAGGCAAACTGTGTAGTGCTCATCATTTTGTAGTATTCAACAGCTTGTGATAGTGGCAAAATACTTAAAATGCTTGTCGTAAGGAGCTGGCAATTTTTGGCATGCAACAGGGAGATGAGGAGAGAAAAGGTCTGTGCAACATTTCTCAGCAAACTTGGTTCCTAGAAACACATTTCTCAGATAAAAGGTATTGTGAAAAATGGATTCTGATCTGGAACTGTAGAAACTGCGCAGAATGGTTTCTGTGCCCGCAAATGCCCACCACTGAATGTGAAGTAGTCGAGTGCACGTGCATGTAGAGGATCCTGTGCCTGACTGTCTTGCCAGTTTGTGTTCACATTGACATATTCACTTTGCATATTCAGACTTTTGAATGTTCAGGATATTTCTTGGACAAACATGCTCTCACATATGAATATCAGACATGGTAAGGAAAAATGCTGTAGAGAGAATTCTCAACTGTCCAGGATACTTGTGAGCTCAGCTTGCTGCGTTAGGACCTCCTGAAGGCCATGCTTTGGTGGTGGTTGTTGTTGTTTGGTTGGGTTTTTTGGGGGGATTATCATTTGAGGGAAGATAAGCAGAGAAGTGGCTTGCCAGGACTTAGCTTTTCCTCAGACACAACTTCCACTGCTCTACTGGAAGAAAGCAGTTCAAATTCCTTTTGGTAGCTCCTTCTCAAACAGTATTTTGGCCTGCCAGCCGTGTTTGTCTTGGTATTCCACTTGAAGAGTTTATGAGCCTTTCAGTTGTTGTCTTTCAGCCCTCACTTCAGACTGAAAGAGTGCCTTTTCCTTCATCTAATAATCTTTCCCTTGTTCTGCTATCTAGCCCTGCTGGCTTCCTGTCATTCTTTCTGTTTATTTGACAGCTTTATTTTGCAGGTACTTGTCCTCTGCTTCCCAGCACTGTCTTAGTGAACCTATGAGAACTTGGCCACCACCCCAAGCTTTGTCATGTTTACCCAGCTCTCCTAAGATAAATAGAGTATAATGATGGGGGGCGGAAAGGGGAAGGTTAGTATTTTGTGCACTGGTGATGGTCTGCAGAAGAGGAAAAGTTTCCAATCTCATCCTGTTTTAAAAGAAAAAGAACTTAGCTGATGTCAAGACATCAAAGTTGTGTGAGGAGTTCAAATCTATTGATAGGTGCATTCTTGATGGTGTTGGTGAGTTACAAAGGGGAAGCTAGAGCACGGCTTGGAGTTCAAGGCAGAGCCCGAAGCAGCTCCCAGGAGCTGGATCTCCCCTGCTCTGGGATCTTGCTCCTTGCCCAGAGTCAGCCCCTGGCAGAGCTGCGTTCCAGCACGGCGCTTCCTGCCCAGCAGCAGCGTCCCAGCCTGGGCTCTTCTGCACGCAGCTCTGTCACTCCTGTGCTGTTCGGCCTGGCACATCGCCTGTAATATTGTAACTGCAAATTGGAAAGCAGCAGAAATCCTTTCCTTCTGTCTGTATCACCATCTATTTGGAATAGGCTATATAGATTGCTAATGATTTCTGTATTAAGAATATTTAAGAGTTCTGTATTTTTCTGTGGATTATATTCTATGTTTTCCTGCTTACAAAGGCAATGGCTTTTAATTTGTCTTGTCTAATGTGAGGACATAACAGTCTGTGTAAGTGTCTTTATCTTTTGTATCAGAAAAGCCAAGAAAGCTTTTTTTGCAGCATAGGAATGAACCAGCGTGTTCCTGCAGAAGAAGGACCTGTGTATCAGGATATAGTTCCTGTTTGCAGCCCCACAGCACTATGTAAAGTCCTGTTTTTAGAATCATGTTCCTCTCTTTCTCACACTATACTATTTGATGCCACTAGTTCTTCTGAACTATCTGCAAAAAAAACAGGACTTCATGAGAAAGTAGGGAGGGTTGGTAATTTTTTCCATGGTAAATATGAAGGATATATATTTTTTTTTCTTTATTTGAATGGTCTCATTGGTATCTGTGTGTCCAGCAGAGATCTAATTTGTAATCTGAAGAAATCTAGATACAAAACGCAGTAATAAACATGTCAAAAGCTACCTCTTCAAAACAGGCTGGTCACAGGAGAGAATTTCCTCTGAAGATATTTTCATGTTATCCTTTGCCTGAACTTCTCTTGTCCTATGTGGCCTATTTTGTGCTTATGTTTGCAGTTGGTTAGAATGGACTGTGTACCTACCTGCCCATTGCTACCGTGTGGGCACTCTCTGCTTTTGAAAACACGCAAAGTGCTGGAGTTTCGGGTTTAATCACGTTGATGTTCATTTTCTTAGCACAGGTGCAGCAGTGAACAGCAGTGAAAGCCTCCCTCCGTCCTCATCTGTCAATGACATCTCATCCATGTCCACTGATCAAACACTGGCGTCTGACACGGACAGCAGCCTGGAAGCTTCTGCGGGACCCCTCGGTTGTTGCAGGTGACTAGCCGCCTGCCTGCGAAACCCAGCGTTCTTCAGAGGATGATGTAATTTAGGGGGAAAAAAAGGAGTTAAAAGCAAGAGAAATAAAATATACAAAGATCTAAAGGAAACAAACAAAATCTTTTCAGCCTGCTTCTCCTACAGTTATGTAATGCAGCTAAGCTCAAATGTATATTTAACTTATAGATGCTCTGCTTTGGTCTTCTTCCAGTGATGCTTACTGGGGGGAAAAAAAAGGAGTTGAAGAATCCTTTTTCCCCCCTCTTCCCCTAAGATGTAAAACTTATGGCTGCAAAACCAGCAACATGCAACTGTCCTTTTCACACTGGCATGACAAGGTGTGCAGTAGCCACTTAAAAATGTGTGAGTGTATCTGCCTTCACTCCCTGTTTTGTCACTTTCTGCCTCGTGAGGCAGATGGGGATGCGATGTGTTTTTGCTGAGTACACAAGCAGCACGCGCGTTCACATGCCCATAGCGTTCCAGAGACGTATGCAGCTGTGCATCGCTGGAGGACGCGCCTCTGCATAGGTACTCGGCACGTGCTCTCCATAACTCAGTGGCCCATTTCAGGTGAACTGCATAAGTGCATATGTGATATATTAGCAGTATGTATTCTATTCGTTCGTTCCACGTTAGGTTACGTATCTTACATGAGGATTTTGTGGAAGTGAAAATAACCACGTCCAACTGCAGCTCCCTCAGACACTTGAAGATGTAGCAAGAAAATTTCTGCTGAGAGATGTATATATATTTTGAAGTAATACCTGTTTGTACTGAAAGAAGATGCCATAGAGCTTCACATAAAAATGTTTTTTTTTTTCCTTTGTGAATGTTAACACTTGTTATTTTGATTTTTAGAGCAGATATGCCAAGCCTAAGACCCCGTTAGAAGGAAGCACATGTATCTCTGCAAGCTATGGGGAACAAGAATGAAGGTCTTTCACGTATGTCTAAGCTGAGAAAGATTTATCTCAGTGAGCAACCTTTCCTGATAATACTAAGTGAGTTCTCCTAATTTGTAGACAGGCTTGCTCTTATTCATTGGATTGTGCATCTTTGTGCATTAAGGGAGTATGACAAGGCTGGGGAAACGGATCACAGTCAAAAGGATGTGCACAGCTTTGTTTTCTTTATGTCTAAGCCCTTAGCAAGTCAGTCAAATAGAGGATATTTGCAACCCAGTCCGTCTCAGTGCTCCCTGCCAAGAGGCTGTTTTCCCAAATCATCGTTCCTTGCAGGAATCTCCCTGCCTTAGAGAGCAGGTCTTCTGTAGGTGTTTTTGGCTCTTCACTTGCCTGTGCCAGATCATCCCACTCTCCAGAAAGTTTTATCAGCTGCGATGTGTGGACGAGAGTGGCTGGGTGAGTAGGTCTAGCAGTCATGTACAGGAATTAAGAGCAAACAGTACCAGCTGCTGCACTGGTCTCAAAGGGTCTCATCAGATGTCTTAGGCAGTTTGCTAGTTCCAGAGAACCCAACAGAGCCTGAAAAGCAAATGGGGTTTTGCCAGATACTAGCAAGTAGGATTTCCAGTGGTAAATGACAGTGAAGTTTGTTTCTGGTTTGGGATTTTTTTTGATCAGTAAATGGCAAGACACAACAATGCAGTAAACTGATCATTTTCCTAGCCAGAACATTGATTTACATTTCCCATTGCAAAAGCACAACTATCTGAGCTAGAAATCAAATAAGACCTGAGGCTCTTAGCTCTCCTCTTACCAAAGTGTGCCATTTTAATATGAAATGAAGTAAATCCAACAGTTTCCAAATGTTGGAAAGATAAATCGTTTAGAAAAAGTTTATGGATATTTTAAATGCAGTGCTGTTAGCTTTTGAAACTTCTACTAAACTAAAACTATTTTGGTAGGTAGCTCACAAAACTGCCATCCTACGGTTAGGAGAAAAGTCTCAGTATCAAGTGGCATCCCGTTCAAAGGAAAGAAAGCTCATTCTCCTGAGAGGTGGAATTAAATAGGTATAAAGTAAATTCAGAGTAATTTTTAAGGGCTCAGAGCAGTCTCAAAATTGCTGCAGGAAGTATTTTTTCCCCCAGGTATATTTTTGGTGGATTTTTTTTTAAATTGAAAATAAAATTAGGTTGACAATTTTGCAAAAACTGAAAAACAGTAAAGCAGTAATTGTGAAAGCAATAATTTACTACTGCTAAAAATATTGAGCAATATTTTCTCTTAAGCCATGAAGCATCAAGTCATTTTTTGGTGATGTAACTCACAGTTCAGAGCCAATGATCTTAAAAATTTTCAAACATTAACAGCAACAGCTTTGTGAGTGTGAAGGCAATAACACCGAGTGTGACTTCTTAGCAATAATAAAAGGTCTTACTTCCAGATTAAAATCTTGACAGATATATACTAATAAATACAGATAACAAAGGTCCACTTAACATGTCCTAGTATACACCAATTGGGTACCTTATTTACCAGAAAAAAAAAGTTTCTCAGAGAAGTGAAGTTGTTATATAAGAACTGCAAAAATACCATGGAATTAGAACCTAGGAATAGTGACAGTGTGTTGGCAATGATATTAAGATGATGTGGCATAGGCAAATGGTATTTTTCAGTCTTGTTTCAGGTTCATGAGTGCTAGGGGAATAACCAGGCACTGCAGAAGATATCGTAGTGATAAATGCTAAAAAAACTCTCAATTTGGAAGGTATTTAGCTGGATTATCAAAAGCCCTGATTGTGCAAAGCACCAATGCATCCATAAACCTTTCACTGAGATACAGGGACGCATACAGAATTTCAGCTAGCACAGCTGTAGTCCTTTGCTTAGTAGTGATCAGTCTAAGCATGTGCTGGATTACCTTGATGAAATGGGGTCTATGACAATTACTGCACTTTTTTTGTCTTTAAGTTAGTTGGTCTCCTTTTTGAGAAGCTCTGCCTGTGGGGGAGACTTGGGGCTGCCCACATTCAACTCTAGGAAAAAAAAAATATCAGTGAAAAACAGCAGTAGTTCTTTATGGTTCTGTTCTTGCCTTTTTATGGTTCTATCCAGCCTGAAATATTGACCATCAAATAGGAGTTGTAACCTGAGCTCTTCTCTGGCTCAGCAGGTTGATGCTGCAGGAATGCAGCACTGTTACAGTACCACTGCAATTAAGGATTGCAGATACGGATCTTCTGTAACTATCTAAAGTTTAAAAAAAAGAGAGAGTATCCCTAGAAATGAGGGATCTCCCAGCCTTTTCCTCTTGATTCCAATGCTCTGTGCAGCGTGATGGAATAGATGTTTTTCTTCTCTTTCTTGCCAACAATCTTTCAGACCTACCTCTTTGTTAAAACCACAGTAACTAGTACTTGCAGAGCTGTTTACTCCTCATACTCTGAGGTTTGCCATTGTAGATACAGCTGCCCCCACTGCAGATATGTAGAGAACTGGGAACCCTGAGAGTGATGAGAGATCTGCCAAGGCCCCAAAGGGGCAGTCTGCGAGCCTCTGCCTGGCAGTGCACAGGTGCATGTCTTCTGTCAGCAGGGACTTTGGAAAATATGCCTAAGATGCTGTCTGCATTTGCAGTGCCTGAAGACCCTAAGAAATCTTGTCCCGTGTGGCTTAAGTCATGTGGAGAGCCATCGGCAGAACAAATAAAATGACAGTAGCCGCTTGACTGTCAGTGCACCGACTACAGAAACCAGCTTTGAGAAGATGGACAAGAAACATGCAGAACATTCCTGCTTTATTTTCAGGTGAAATACTTCTGCATAGTGTGAAAAATGTAGGAAAAGGATAGAATCACTCCTAAAAAGCCTCCCTCCTTTTCTCCTTTCACTAATAATTTTAAAGCAGCATGAACTATGATTTGCTGCAAGTGGATGAAAGGTTACACATGCTTTCAATCCAAACTTTCTGTAGTTTTTGAAATTGGCCTGCGAATACTGGCTTGACTTGATAGCTGCAATGCTACCTTCTGAGTTTTGACTACATTGTTAAAATGCAGTACATTTTTAGAGAATTTCTTTTTTGACTTGATCGCACACTGTTCTCTGAGAGTTGTACTCCTGTTAGGAGTCCTCTCATATTATCTAGAATGCCCTGGCACAAGTATATAAAGAAATCTTAGAAAACCTGCAGGGGAGAATTAGGCTTTTTCTTTTAATAGTCTGTCTGTCTATCTGTCTCTCTCTCTCAAAAAAAAAAAGTGGTTTATTTGAAGTTTAGGATTTTATTGTTTGGCTTTTTGGTTTTGTTTTTTGCTTCTGTGTGTGAAAGGGAGTATATAGGCACATCATTTTTGGAATCCTTGCGTGGCATTCAGATTTGACCCAGATTCTCCATGTGAGTCCCAAGTTACGACAGGGGTCGAGACCATGACTGTAACCTACTTGCACATCTTCAAGAATCTGATGGCTCTGCTTATTTGAACTTCCACCACTTGGCAAAGGACACAGTGACCTGCTTGCAGGCCCCAGGTGACACACGTGCACACGCAGACACACATGTGCACATAGTAAGTGTGCCGTGGGTTTAAGTATTCCACAAATCCATCAATGTCTTAATTAGAAAGGTGGTGTTTGGGGGGAGGGAGGGAGGTCAGGGGAATGTGTCATCTTCATGAATTAGCTAGAAACCAGACCTGTCCAGTGGGATTTAGGGGATCAATGTAATGTAGTAGGACCTTGCCGAAGTGGCCTGATTATTTCTACTCTTTTTTTTTTTTTTTTTTTAATTAACTATTCATTACAAGAGTTGAATAATGTAACTTCATTTCTGTTCAGGCTCATTGACCCAGGGCAAGTTTGAGTTGTAAAGAGGGGTTGATTCGACGACAGAATGTTGAAAATCTTCTACTGGGGTAATGGTGCCTTTTTTCCTGAGGGAAAAGCTGAAAAGCACTTATTGAAGGAAGACATAGTCAAATTGGGAAATAAATGTGTCCCTGCCATGCTTATTATTTCAGGCAGGTCTCTTTGGCTAATTTTCACTGAACAGGGCCATTTTTGTCTTCTGGAAAGCAAGATACTTATAATGTAAATAGTTGTATTTTATTTTCCTCTGTAACTAATATGTAACAATCCAGCACACTATTTCTGTTAGATCTTTTACAATAAGGCCACTGTATGCCTGAATATGGTGGACCTCAGACCTTTCTCCCGACTCGGTCCTGGACTGAAAAGGAGGGTGTTGGAGGTTTCAATGTATATATAGAATCTTGTATATTTAGTAAATGGAGTAAGTGGGACTTACGGCCAGTATACGTTAAAGCCACAACAGTAACAAAGCTCCAAAGCTCAACTAGCAGAAACAACTGTTCACCTTGCCATGTCCATCCTGTAATAAGACCTAAGTTGCACCTGCCTGTAGTTCTGCATGATCAGACTTCAAAGTATAACTAATAAGGTCTGTAATGTGTCAGTGTTCATAAATGTAGATTTAAAAGAAAAAAGCAAACTCCAGACCAACATCCGAAAACCAACAACGGCAACAGTTCAATGTTAAGACTGGAAGGTGGGACACGTCCAATGTTGTTACAGGGTTATAGTTGAAAGAGTGAGCCAGCATCAGCATAACTGG
>JAWLRI010000003.1:1046060-1084506 GCA_034781795.1 Crypturellus tataupa | reverse complement strand
AAGACTGGAAGGTGGGACACGTCCAATGTTGTTACAGGGTTATAGTTGAAAGAGTGAGCCAGCATCAGCATAACTGGTGACATTTGCTAAGGAACCAACCTTATTTCCATACTGTTTTGTTCTTACTCTGGCCATCTGCCCTTCCTTGTGTTGCGGTACAGGGCCGAACGTGGCCCCAGTCACCAATGTTTCATGGGTCAATGTTGCCTCAGTGATTTCTGTTCATGTAGCAATTGCTAAACCAAGGTGGGGATCTCCTTTTCTCCTGCGCAGCAAAAGGCATCCCGCCCAAGCTTCCTCATGAGGATAATCCTCACTGCTGTCCTCATTCCTGCCAGCGGACTGACTTTGCAGTGTTCCTAAGAGCAGAGCACAACGCCAGCCACCGTATTGATCGCGGGCTCCACGAGATGCGTGTTGTGCCTCGGCGCCCTCCCCGCTGCTCAAAGTCAGGACGCGATTAAAACCCAGTACGTGCTGCAGACATGACGCCTGTTTTACACCATTTTGACCTTAGGAGGGGGAGGAAACTGCTGATCTTTACCGATGTGGACTTGGACTATGTATATTTGGGAGGAAAGCTGTAGCGAACCTCGGTTCTCGTCCTCCGTGCTGCTTGCGCCCCTTGGGAGCAGCCACGCGGAACCTCGCGCCACGCGAAGGCCTTGGCGCGCGGCCGAGCGCGGAGGGCTCCACTTCCTGCCGCTGGAATGCGATTGCCGAAAAGCCTGTGTATCAAGCAGGGGAACCCGGGACTGTTCTATAAAGCGTGTTTGTGGTGTTTACTTGGAAACAAGCTTTGCTAATTAAAATAGTGTATTCTGGAATCATATTTGAATGGCATTAAGGGTATGAATGATAAAGAAAAAAACAGTACACGCATACAGCTCTCCTGGCTTCTCGTTCCTTCAGCGCTCGCTAGGGGCCACAGATAAAGCTACAAATGCTAAAGTTGGACAGGTTGCAAGACCTACTTGGAGCTCTATCTGATGTGCTCTGGTGACCTCGATTGGTGTTGAGTTTAAGAAGCCAAAATGGACCTGACAAGTTTCTGACAGGTCCTTCTCCCATCTCTTGGCCCATGAGACAATCCAAACCAATTAAAAAAAAAAAGGTAACCATAGTTACTATTTGAGAGTTGATTTTTCACGAATGCTGAATGCACTTGCCTTGATTTCAAGTGCAAAGGAACAAAAAGGACAGAGGTGCTGGGAGCTACTGCAGGTATTTTCTCATTTCTTGCATAACTTACTCTAAGTAGCATTGTGTCAAACCACAATGTGCAAGGCAAATTTTGACACCTGGATTCCTTGTGCATAGAAAAAAAAATACAATCAAATCAAATAACCTTCTGTCCTAAACAATAGATCTGCAGTTGTATTTGAATAGGAGAGACCTCTCGTGCTTTTTAGTGCAGCTGTGCATTCAGCTCAAATACCTGTTTAACAACAGGCCAACCTCTTTTTTTATTTCTTTAGTCACCTTGCATTAGAACTTAAACGTCACTCATTTGGTAGGGGACTGTGCTTGTTACACTGAGGAGCTACACCAGTGGAACCAGAGTTGAAGGAAGGAAGTCAGACCATCTGCAAAACTTCACGTCTGCTTTTGCTCAAGGCAAAGGATTGGAAAGAAGGTCAGTGAACAGCATTTAAGACCAATTCAGACATACAGAGACCACTTCTTGGCCCCCCTGTGCAGCTTCAGTGAGCTGCGTTTTCAGAACCCCACTAGCATCATGGAAAAACTGAAGCTTCCTTATTCTCTTGGCACCGTTTTGCCGGAGATTCTTCGGTTTGGGCTTTATTCCCATGTGTGTGTGCGCTAGTGCAGGGAAGTGCCATGTCTGCAGGCTCTGTTCACTGCCCTGTAGCTGAGCTGCTCAAATGCATAACAGATAATGCTCCAAAGAAGCAGGAGCTTCAACGTGCATTCCCAAACCTCCCTGTTAGCCACCCAGCTTGGAGCCTGAACTGCTAAGCTGCTGTGTCTCCGAGAAAATGTGATTATGGTTAGAGTATAGGGAGCCTGGGAGGAAGCTGAGCTGGTAAAATTAATACCGATTTCCTAATGTATCTGTCACTTTAAAGTGGACGGCTGGGAAGAAATAAGTGGTGTTTGTCTCCTGGTGCTTCTGTATAATGCTCTGTCCACATTCCAGGAGGATGTCTAAATGGATAGTAATTCGGCTGAGGGGGAGAGTAGCTCTTTCTGAATATGACTATTAATGTGGGCAGACTGAGGCTTTTGTTAAATAAGTCTCGTAGGGAGTGGCTGGCTGCTGCTGTATCGGAATATTTTTAGCCTTTCTAGCATCATCAGTCTGGAACTAATAATGGGGGGGATTTAATATTTCTTCAGACTAAATTTTGAGCGAGATGGTTCTCACCTCCACTTAATGTCTAGCATTGCAGAAGGCAATTACCTTGGATTTTTGAGGGGAACTCATAAGTTACCAAAAAAGAAAAAAAAAACAGCTATCCTTTCTCTTTTCAAAAACAAACAAACAAATGTGTTAATGTGTGGCTGTGAAAGTGCTGTACACGTTCTCATCCCTGCTATTGACCCAAGCTTCAGTCCTGTCTGATGCTATGAGATGAAGCGAAGGTAGACAGTGAGAACCTGTGTGCGGGTTCTATGAAAATGTTTTTAAGCCTTGATAGTTCATATGCAGAAAGAGTGACTCTGAAATTCTGTCCTAGGTGGTGTATTTAGGTCCACCTAAATGGATGCTGGATGTTTCCTCAGCATTCTCTAGATGATATACCTGCTTTTGGAGCAGATCTTGCCTTTTCAGCTCAGCTCTCTCCACTAAAATTACAATTGCTGTAGGGCCAAAGACGTCACTGAGGGAACCAGATAAAGAAACTCCCACTTTTAAAGGCAGTCAACACAATGAAAAATAGTCATACCTCCTGTCCGAATACCACTGAATTTCATCAGAGTTTTAAGCAGCGAGAGCATTCTCCAAGTTGGTTTTCACAAGCAGGTAAGAAAGTTTACTACTAAACAATGTTTCCAGAGCATGAGTCCCTGGAGATTTTTAGTGTGTGCTTTTCTGACACATCATGCAAGGTGCCTAAGATGATTGTGCTTTTCTATGCGAAGGAGAACAGTCAACTTTGGCAGTGTGTAGGCTTCTGATCATTGTTTCTTCAGCAAAAAGGACAAAAGTAGCATCTCCTTGGCAGCACGGCAGCACTTAGACCACCCTCTGGATTGCAGGTGGATCAGCAGGAGACGTTTGGCCAGGTTTCAGCACAGCTCTACCCTCAACCTTTATCTTTCTGACCTTTTTAATCGCAGAAACGAATGCAATGACAAGCAAATGAAAAAGGCAATACAAGTAGTCTGTGTTAACATAATTCATTTGCCAACACTGACTGCGTGATTCTGAAACATGCAGGATAAATTTTAGTTCTTCTTGGCCATATTTTCTAGCCTTAGCAACAGACCAGAATAATTCAGCTGCCCAGCAGTTCCAAGGTTGGGATGTTAAGTAGCTAGCACGAATCTGACCGCAGTGATCACTCTCACCTTCACTGACGCCACTGTAACACAGGCCCTGTTGGCATTATTATTCCACATGGATTTTGCATTGTGTTTGTTGCCACCAGTTCACCAGAGCACCCTGTAATTGCACAGTGTGCACTGGAGGCACTTGTAGACAACTGATGGGGACGGATGGCGGCCGTGGTCATTTCCACTGCTGCTTTGTGTTTAGATGCCCCCTCCCAGGTGCTGGTGCACTCGTGTTACCCTCTGCGTGCGGTTGTGCAGAGCGGCAGCTTTTAGCAATTAAGACGCATGATACAGGCCACGAGTGCCACCTAAAGGCAACAGCGCTGAAGACTTCTCCGAGGGCACAATTCAGCGAACTGTTCAGTCTCAACTCACCCACTTGTTAAGAGTTGAACAAACTGTTGACGTGAAAGTAAGTTTTTTAAATCCCTCTCCATACCATTAGGGATGACAGACTCTCAAATGATTATCACTGAGTCGCACATGACAGTCAGTTGGGTGTGTGGGTAGCTTGGGCCACCATCAGGTTTTTCAAGGCTATTTGGAGTTTTGGAAATAAAAAGCCACAAGGAACTTATGAAATTATATTTTAGGAACTTTCAACTGTCTGCTCTGTGTCCAAGATGGAATTATGCAGCAAAGCTTCCTGCAAAGCGTACTGCAGAGGTGTGTCCCAGTGGAAATGCTATACAAGGATTTCTCTTCCGTTTAGTTCAACTGTTACAGCGGTAAAATAAGATTCCACTGCCTTGCAGGGAAAATCATTTTCCCCATAAATCTGACCTCTGAATGTTTGAATCTTTTTATGTCCACTTTAGTAGAAAGGCATTCTCTGATGCCGTAACTTAAATATGCCTTCTCCAATATGCATTAATACCAGTAGTATTAAAAGCTTTCTAACTTACCCCAGGACCTTTGGCAATCTGCAGAACCCTTGCTTATCAGCTTCACTTGCTATACTTAACACAAAGCAGTTCCCAACCAGGAACGTGTTACCTGTCTCTGTTTCCTGTTCTATGAGGATTCCTCTTCTACCCTGGTAGTACGTGGGCTTTCTCAGGTAATTCCAGTTATGTTCCTGAGTTGGATAAAAAAAAAAGAAAAGGTAGTGAACTTCGGACAAAAATGAAGTATGCATCTATAAAGGTGACTGTTTTCTAAGAGGCAAAAAAAAAAGTGCCTTGTAATCTGATTCTGTCACTGAGTCCCCATTTCCTGAGGCTTTAGAGCCAGACCATTTCAAATCCAGTGTGATGTGTAATGTTGTCATTTCTGCCTTGTAATCCAGGAGGAATAAATGCTGGCTATTCCTAGGACTGCTAAACCATAGGAAGAACAACCACGTCGTAGTATTAATTAGTCTTTGCCTCCACCAACAACTACTTGCAGCAGCAGAAAAAGTCACGAGTGGCAGGCTCAGGTTCAAAGTGATTACGAGGCAGAGATCTCTCCTGTGAGTAATATTGATTTAAGCTAAACTTTCCTGTAGGTCTGTACAACTGAACCTGCTGCTCCCACGCATACCAAGCATTATAACATTCCAGAAAACATCGGTCTACCATTCACATCTGCTTTAAGCTGTAGTGCTTTTATTTATTAGAAGCTACTCTGTCAGTTCAGTAGATAATCAATGGAGTTCTGTTCTGAAGACTCAATAATTCAATGCTTATTCAGTAATTGTTATATCTCTGATTTAAGCCAGATCAGAGCTGCTAAAACCTAGAAGAACATCCAAATTCCTGCCACACGGCCTGTAAGAAGTGTATTATGAGTAAAGAAGAAAAAGTCATACAGTGTGTGTTTGCTGTGAGGAGCTACTGGTTTTGCACTTAGGAGTGAAATGTATGCAGGGAAATAAGGTTTTCTTTGATCAGATGATGTAAAGTTAAATAGTTAATGAATAGAAATCTAATTTGCAGGAGGTAATTAGCTTTCGATACTTAAACAGCTATATGGCATAGTACATGCCACTTAGCATGCCTTTCAGTCACATAAGAAAATTAATGAAACAGCGGTCAGGCAATAATAACATCCTGCATAGAGAAGTAGCAACCAGATGAAAACAAATGTTATTCATCAAGCTAAATGAAGAATATATCCCAAAGAGGTTATATTGTTTGCTCTTTCAAGCAATAACTTTCTACGGTGTGTTTCTTAAAGAATCAGCTAATACTTACTAGTTTCCATATAACTTACCAATACAGTGCTGAAGTCTGGCCATAGCCTCACCCCTCAGGACACTGCAATGCAGAGGGCATTTTATGTTCTTCTCATTTTATGCCTGCTACATTCTGAGAGGTGCCACTGTCCAAGCAGTAAGAGCACAATCGTCTCCTATAGCAGCATTTTTTCTGTTACCCAAGTTAGGTGTTTTAGGGGTTTTTTGTTTGTTTTGTTTATTTTTGTTTGGGGGGGGGGGGTTGGTGGGGTGAGGAGGGGTTGTTTGTTGTGTTTTTCATGTTGAAAGAAAATAAAACTGCTGGTTAAGCAGGTGGGACAACAGTTTCAGGCAAGCTGTGTAAGTAACCAGGAATACTGAACGGCAGTCCCTGCTCATCGGGAACAGTCTAACCTGAAGGCAAATAGGTAGAACTAACACCGAATTAGACCTTCACCTGCAGCCCAGCGGTGAAGTCAGGTTCAAAACCCCAGGTGCTGCTGGATTGTCAGGCTTTTGTGACTGAGTGTAAGAAAATTACCCCCAGCACAAACACACACGCACACTGCAGTACAGGGAGGAAGGGAGAACTTGTGGATGCCCAACACATGCAGCCCTGCACAGAGGGAGACGTGCTGGTTTGGCACTGCCAAGGCAGTGGCCTCCCCTCCCTTTCTGTCTGTGGGAAGAGGACTGTAAGTTTCTGCACCAGTGCCTTGCAGCAATGGCTCTTCTGGGCCCTGTGGCCTCTGATGTCAAATAGTTCAGCTTGTGGTTTGAGCCTCAGCTGGCAGCTGGTGTCTTTCCTGAGATTTGGGAATGTCAGCTGGAATGTTCATTGTCACACATACCAAGAACTAGACTTTGGTTTGCCCGTGGGAGGCCTTTTCTAACTAGCTGATTCTGCTTTGACCTACTCCTCCAGGAAGTTTCACACTTAAAAAAAAATGGAGGCAGACGACTGCCGAGGCTGGGAGAAAAATGATGATTCTTGGACTGTATAGGATTTAAAACAGCAGTTAAAAGAACTAAGAGGAAGGTGATAGAAGCACAAACCTCTTTCAGCCCCTTGCCTTCACATCCTTGATGCAGCGGAATCTGGTCACCCCCATTCAGCACAAAAATCCAGTGGAAGGGTTGCAGGGGCCCTTGCACCACAGAGCACACCCGTACGGTGCCCTTTGCTAACAACACTAGTGCAGGCCCAGTGCTACCAAACCTCCTCGGTCACCAAGAGGAGATTTGGCTCAAGGAGGTCTCTGTCAAGGCCAAACTTCAAACAGATGGAGGTGGAGGACAAATAACAATGCAGCCAACTGCTGCGGTTAAATGTAGTTCTTATTTTATAAAAGAAAAGAATGAAACTCTAGGGTATTTTGCTTGTTTTTTTCTGTCGTACCTGATTTTTCTTTTTCTTTCTTTTTGTTATCTTTTGTGACCTTTTTTTTCTTTTTGTGACTGATCTTGTTCTGGTGGAAGGAGGAGGTAAATGCACGGGTGCTCTACAGCAAGGCAGTGTAGGAGTCTGACAGCTCCCTTCCCTTCTCAGCTCACCACCATCAGGCTTTCTGGAAAAGTATGGTCATTTCAGGAAACGACTTGCCCGTGTCTCCTGTCCTGAACTAATTATACTTTTTTAGAAGGAAAAAAAAGCAAAATCAAAAAGACAGTCAAGATTTTCCAATTACTCTTATGTATGTGATTAAAATAAAAACATGTCTTTGAAATCGGAATCAGTGTGGACTGCTTCATACACTTCTTTCACCTCTTGAGTTCCACCTTTGCTAGAGTATTATTATTATTATTATTATCATCAAATAAGTGATTATTATCAAATGGAGGATGACAAAAAAGAAATCTTGCCTTGCTACTTAGAGCTACTGGATGTGCTTATGTGCTATTTTGTGCAGGCAGTCTGTGGGGAGTGGTAATCGTATAATGTGATGGATCACATTTAGCCACATCTGATAAAAGAATAAACAAAACTTGAATAATCCTTTGTGCTCGAACACGATATACTGCCAAAATTAGTTGTTTGTTTTTTTCTTTTAAAGAAGCATAATGAAATATTTTGGTGTTCAAGGACCGTATAAAGAAACGAGCTATACATATCTTAGTGTTTTGATTGCAACTGTGTTCAGATCCTTCACAACATCAGCCCTGAAATACTGTGAAATGTTAACAGCATCAGCATATTTCTTCACAGAAGATAAAAATAAAACCAGGCTTTATACAGCAAAGTCCAGAACTCATTGGATGTTGACATTAGATTCTTATAAAACCATTTATACCTTTTTTTCTTTTAGGTCATGAACAAGTTAGAATACAAGTTTGGGTAGTCACAAAATTATCCTTAGGTTAGATGAAGGTATATTTTCTTTTTTTCCCCCCATATAAGCCTCAGAAAGAGTGTATTTTCTAAATCCAATGCCACGTATACTATTAGTTTGCAAAGTATGCAGTAGTATTTTACCAGTAATGCCCCAAAGAAAGAGGGATGAACTAGTATTGCAAGAATTCTCTTAAAATAAGCACTGGACCAGGACTGAGGGTCACTTTCTGAAAATGTCAGTTCAGCTATAAATTTGATAACCCGAGGGAATTTGATCCCTCTACTTCTCCAGAATGTTGCAAGAGAAAATAATTAATGTGTGCATGGCAGTTACCTTCCCGAGGAATTGCACAGATGTAGAAAGATGATTGTGAGGGCTAAGGATTAACTTTGATAACTTTAAATAGATAGCTGAGATTGCAGGAGCTGCCTAGGGGCTTTTGACAGGCATTTCCCATTAAGGAGAGTGAAAGGGGATTTGGCTGTCCAATTTCAGCTCATTTTATTGGGAACTGTTTGATAAAATCCCCCTAGCAATCTGTGACAAATCTCAAAATCAAGAACTAATCATGTTAATATGTAACCAGTCCAGAAAGGTTAAAGACGTACATAGAAGCTTCCTGCTGTATTTCAGAAAGAGGCAGTGACATTGAAGACTGTTCCCCTTTTGGAGTTAAGTATTCCAGAAATAATCCAAGGTCTCTGATAGCAGAAATCTTCGCTCAGAAAGATTTATCGCTTAAGTTGCTGCATTATTTGATTCATGAGAAGCAGTAGGATTATACCAACCTTGAATTGCTGCTGAGATAATAGAGATTTGTCTTAACTATTTCTTTTTGCTCGTCTCCGTTCCACATACAGCTGTTAAATCTTTCTTAATATCGATGAGGTCTCAGCAGTCCTTCTCTGAGGCCTGAAAGTGGTGTTTTGGAGGGAAATGCATAGGTCTGCCTGAGTCCAGCTGTTTTAGGTCTCTCGTTATTTTCTCTTTTTCTATGCAAATGTAAATAATGCAGTGTACCTCTATCAGCTTAGGTTGACGAGATTTTTAAGAAGTATGAGCAAAAGACTCACAAGATTTTTAGACTTAGAACAACCTAAATGGAAATGAGATGGAAGGAGACAAGAGTGATGACCAGCCATTGCCTTGTCCCGTAAGCTCTACAGGAGTTTATTCTCAGATGAGTACCTTATGGGTTCAGCAGAGAGAAGGAAAGATAAAACTTTTAACTGGAAGAACTTGCCACTCAAAGTCATAGATAGCCTAGAATTCAAGTCAAAACACCTAGCAACATTTGTCAGAGCTAAACCTGCCAGGAGGGCTACATTTCCATTCAAAATCATATGCAGAAATCTAATCAGTTCTTCTCCACCTGTTTTTATCAGTAATAAGATATTTTCAGGGTTATTACATATTAATGACACTAAGATGTTAGTTAGAGAACCTTCATTATGGTGATGCTGTAGGTTCCTTGTTATCTTACATCCAGTTTGAATGAAACCTGCTTGGGCCTCCCTGTTTTAATAACCTGTGATGCAGACTATTAATGCGTTACCAAAGATAAAAAGATGCTTTGCACTGTTACAGAATGGAGAAGTGGAGGTAAAGGAAACTATTTTTTCACTCATCTATTAACGCTATATTGTGTGGGAGACATCAACAGAGAGAAGGTCAGTTATAAAGAAAGCAAAAAATCATGCAAAGAAAATACATCTGTAAATATTTTCCAGTAGTGCAGGAATCTATTGGGTCTTTTTGCAAAAATGGGTTGTCTGCTAAAGGTTTGGCTGATTTAAAGACAGCGCATGTTGGGATATTTTAAGCAATCTGGTGCTTTCCTTGAAGTGTATTTCTGCTTAGTGGCAGCCCCCAGAGTTCCAGGCAGTTGTGGATTATTATTATGGATATCATATGTAGCATTCTGGCCACTCTGATTTTCAAGAGAAACATACCATTTTCAGAAAGCTCTCCGATCTGGTGTTTTGAAGGAGACAGAGGTTTTTGTCAAAGGCTCCATGCTGAAGGCATGACAGCTCTGCCAAAAAGGTTTTGCGCCACTGAAGGTACTTAAAGAATATTATATGAAATATAGTATAATCTTATGCATCCAAGCATGCCATTGGCAAAGTATTAGATAGACGCAAAGGCTCAGTAATGTGTTAAATTCGTGTGCATTTTCAGATAATACCATTTTGTGTACGTTATTTCTTTTATCAGTTGAAGAGAGTCCAGGGCAAGAGGCATTTGCTTTGTTTTCTGCAGAGCAGAAACATCGGAGCACAGTCCCGTGGGTAAGGAACACAATTTCAGTTACGCTGCATGGACAAGAATACATTAACCCAGTCAATTGAGTTTTCAGATTTGTTTCCTTGAAAAGGGCACTTAAACCATCTGTGCAGCAGTGAGGAGGCTCGCACTAATGTGTTCCTAGGTTATAAAACCATGGAGTTAAACCTGTTGTTAGTGTGAGAAGTGTACCGAAGCACTTGCCCTTGCATTATTGCTTTGCTAGTATTCTGTATAGAAAGCACTCCAGTAGTGTAATGAGAAAAAATAGCCTCTAGACCTTCTCCTCAGTAATAATTACACAAGCAGTGGCACTAAGGACTTTACTCTGAGCTAACCTGTGAGGCTGCACTGACTTGGGTGTATTTATGGCAGTATCAGTGAATGATCTCACTTGCAACAACTCCCTTCAGAGAGAAAATGCAATGTATTTTTGTTACTCTTTCTGTGTCTGCATGTTGGAAGCTGGGAAGACAGAAGAATTACACTGGCATTGGAATAGCCTAATGCACTTAAATAAAAAAAATGTTTTAAAATGAGATTTTATGGATAAAAAAAATGAAGTGGTTGGCACCATATTTGTAAAAGCAACTCCTAGATAGACCAGGATGGAAAAAAAGATAGAGATAAGCAAGTGGGTAGAAACATACAGAATGTTCCAAGTCAGAGGGTTAAACAAATCTATAGGGAGGTAGGAACACTCGAACAGTAAGTTTTAGAAGGCTTAAAAGTGGTAAGAAAGACTAAGAACAAAGTGATCTCACCCTGCTTTCTGGAGCGAGGATGCTTTTGCCACAGAACTGTAACCTTTCCTGCAACAGAAGTGTTTTAGGAAAGCTGCAAGAGAGGGGACTATAAAGGGCTGTCAGGATAGATGGTAACTGCAGGACAGCATCAGGCTGACAAAACAGGAAATTACAACGTGCTACTGCACAGAATAAATGTATTTTCTGGAGAGTAGAAGTCACAAAAGCAGATCCCATTGCCTCTGCATGTGGGGTGCCTCCTGCGAGGCAGCCGCCTCCAGCAGTCTCCTGTGCCGTGCTATTTTACACCGGGCAAGAAAACTGTGTGTGCAGTGTTAGAATAGAAAACCCCCTCTGTGGATTGGATTGGGTCCAGAGGAGGTAAATTCATTCAACCTAAGTGAGCAGTGGTTTATTACTGTTGATTCGTGGCTGTTTCATTTTTAAATTATGATCTCCTTCCTGCAATGTTGTTGTTATTTAATCCTGTTGAGCACAAGGGCAACTGCAACTATGAAAGATTCTGAGAAGAAAAAATATCTTCCTACACACTTTACTTGTAGATGGAATTCAGTTTTGTTTTTTTTGCTCTTTCCAAATTATGTTTTAAGATTCCTGTGGTCCTCCTTTTTTTTTTTTGTTTTTTTTTTTTTCTGTGTTTGTGTGTTTGTGTACAATTTTATGCATATTATAAAGATATTCAGCCTAAAAGGTCTTCAGATTTAGGGCCCAACAAACAAAGTTTGTTTTTTTCTTAACTGCAAGGTGCACCTGCTTTTAGCTCCAAAATGTGGACTGTCCAATTATGGTAGAGCAGCCGTAGCATCTGTGTGGGCAGTGCAGCCCCACCGTCTGTATTCTGCCTGCTCTGAACAAACACGAGCCATCTCCAGCTTGTGTTTATATCCACAGCTACTAATCAGACCACTTACAATAAAAGTTCACAATCTACCTGCAGACAAGTCACAAATCAGAGAGGGCTGAGATTTCTGCAGCTAAATATTTCGGTTAGTGTTGAGTGGAAATAACTTTGGGTTACAGCCTTGTTCCACTCACCAGAACACAGGTGTTTCCTGACACAGGTTGCCCTACTGCCAAAAAGCAGGTAGTCAATTCACATGGAAAATGAGTAATATCATGTCTTCTTCTCTTTAAGAAGAAGGAAAAAAAAAAAAAAAAAAGATGTTATATTTGCACCATTGACTCTGGAAAAAAAAAAGTAGATGTCTCACATAAAAGAACTTGTCAGGTTTACTTAAACATGTGGCTCTTCTTGGTATAAGGCAAACGTACCAGCAGCAAGTAGAGGTCTTAAGACTATTTGGAAAAAAACTAATTTATTCCTAGGAAGTGTGAAAGGATAAGTTTTTTTTTTCAAATTCAGTGATCTACAAATAAACTCGTTTTCTGTAGTTCAGGTTTGACTCAGACTCATTTTTCTCTGCTAATTTCATATCTAATGTTATTCCTACTGTTATCTACTGATAAGTTCTTTCAGATTAAAATAAAAAATATCAGTTATCTTCCTTCATATTTTGGTGCCTGCCTGTATGTTTGCTTTCTCAAGTCTCTGCCTGATAGGCCTTTGAGACCATGGCTGCACTTAAAAGTTTTAAAGGAAACAGTCAACAGCAAATTGTTTCCTGTAATAGAAAAGAGACCTTTTCCTGAACATAACCAGCCAAGGGGTTTGGCCAGAATCTGACTGAATGGTCCATGTCAAACCCCCTTATCATAAGCTTTGGTTTAAGTGTCATACAAACCAGATAAGTTGGTGATAGAGGTGGTCGGTGCATTTAAGGGGTGCTGGACAGCTGTTCTTTTGGGGGTTTGTTTTGTTTGTTTGCTTCTTTTTCCTAATGTTTCTCTTTTTCTTCCTCGTGGTTAAATGCAAACTGGCCGGCTTCTGTCTCCATCTGTGTGAGTTCCAGATCAAGGATCTCTCCCCGTGGTTTTCAATTCTAATGATTCACTGAAACTCCTACAGTACCAGTGTTCTACAGATGGCCAAGCAAATATAATTCAGTTGGGAAGCTGAGGAAGGAGATGTCTACCCTAGTCTTCTTGCATTTTCCCATCTCCTCACAGGCTAAGCACATCACGGCAGTTGACATATTGCGTTGGTGTTAAGTGTGCCTTCCTTGGGGCAGTATTATTTTCTGTCCCCCTGCAATATAATAAATTTCAGAGATGAGGATGAAACTTAAACACTTGAAAAGGCTCTTTTGAGGACTGCCATTTCAGAATGAGACTACTCTTTGTAGCAGTGCTAGCAAAAGCCAGATAACGTCACCATTGGAGTCTTCAGTTCTTGATGCCCTGGCTGTCACGGTGCGGAGCAGGTTGCCCAGCCCCGCAGCAGACACTGCAATTAGCAGTCGCCGGCTGCCAGCGCTGTGGCTGCCACGTACACGGCTGCCTGCGGAGCTGCTCCTCAGCCTGTCAAACATTTGCTGGGAATTAATGGGGCTACGACAAGGAAGGGACCAGCACATGCTGCTGGCGGTTGTCATTTCTCCCAGTACGGGATTCAGCCATCACTACCGATGGTTAACGATGAGAAGCGACTGTGACTGCAGAACGTGCATCCTGTGAGTATAAGGTTGTCATTAGTCATGTGATAATATATGGGATATTTTATGCAGGTAGTCATTAAAATACAAGCTGCCAAACAACCAGAATGAGATACGCTTTCTGTGATAGTTGGGTAGCACCAGGAAACTAGTTACAGAGGTATCAAAATGAAGACTTTCAACTTTAGAACAAAAGTTACTCAAAAGATTGGGACATTTTTACACTCTGATTCCACTTGTAGGCACTAAATTCTGCTGCAAAGTTAACCTGACCTTCTCCTTGCACGTAATTTCTAAATGTGCTGAGTAAACATTTTATTTAAAAGCATAAACTAGTGGTTCCAGCACACGGAAGTAGTTTACAAAGAAGCCCTTTGATATTTATATGAGTAGTCTTCTATGTAATGATCTCCAAAATTGCAGGAAGAAAAGAGTATGATTTAAATTCAGTAGAGTACAGGATGTTTTATGAATGGTAGTGAAATGTAAATAGATGAATGCCTCTTGCTATGTGTAGTCAGCAGAAAACCTATTGGAGACAAAGCAAGATTCTGATTCCCACTGGTCTCTTGGCTCGTCTGTAGGAAGTGTGTGGGATGGAGAGTCAAAACCTCTGCTCTCCGCTTCCAGAAATTTGCACCGAGCCTCCTGCATAACCCTGAATATGTCACATCATGCCTCAGTCTTCATTCCATTGTCATGTGAGTAACTAGTATTACCGTTCCGTGTATATTGTGAGGTTTGGCGCACTAATACAGTAACGCTCTTTGAAAGCTTCGAGAGGCAAAAGCTTCACATGTCAAAATATTATCATGAATATAATGACACATGAAAACACATAATCAAGAATTTAAAGCTAGAATAGAAAATGAAGGATTTCATAACACCTCACCAAATTGCAACGTCTCCCTTTTGTAGGGTATCAAGCAATAATGTTTCTTTTACAAGCACAAAACTTTTCCAAGGGTGTGTTTCTCCTGCAAGCTGTTTTCTATCTTTGCTTGTTCTAAAAGTAATTTATGATAAGGGGATTCTAAAGAAAATTCTCTTTAGGGCTAATGACTTGTAACAGAATGTTACATATTCTGTTAAGATTTCCAGTTGTGGAAATATGTAGTACAACGGCAATAGGAACAACAAAAACTGTCTGGTATGCCGCCTCATACATCAAATATAATTTCCAGTTAACAGAGCAGTAGCAGGTCATTAAGAGAAGCACTGTAACAAAGCAAAATAGAAATACGTAAGAAATTTCCAACACTGATCAAAGTTAGAAATATATTTATATTCTAATTGTAAATTACTTAAAGAACATTATTTTAATCACTAAAATATACGTGAAACTTGTCTACAAATGTTTACATGCAATTCACACAGAAGTGAGGTGGAGTGGCATATACGAAGGGTTGCCACTTTATGTGAGGGGTTCTTTTCTTTAAAGACACTTGACTTAAAAGTCGTGAGAGCAAAACTGGTTAGTAATGGATCACCAAAAAAAAGTATTACCAGGAAAATGTTGTGACAGTAAGCAATTAAAAATGCAGTTGAAGTCCTTAAAGATAAAATGCCTGCACAAATGCACAGGCACGTACTGCTATTCCAACAACAGGAAAAGAAACTCACTTCAGTGGGCCACATTTTCTGGAAAGGTTGTAGCTTCTGCGGTGGAACTTGAATAGACTTTAGTTTGACAACTTCAATTTTGCCTGATTAGATAAAACTATATGATAGCCCAGCATGCAGCTGATTTTTTACAGGCTCATCTTTGTGCAAAATCTGTGAAGAAATATCCTAAAATAACTCTTATCTAAGAACAGAGAGACATTTCTTAGGGACAAAGCAGTTTCATGGCCACATGAATTCATATCTTGTTCACAACAAAAGTGAATAGAAATGCAAGTGAGAAGAGTAGTGTGTAGTATAAATAAGGGAAACTGTTTTGTACAGATTCAAATTCTATTAAATATAATGTCAGTGTAAATGTGGAATTGTTCCACAGATTTCAATGTAGTTACTCTGGATTTATTCCAGTGGACTAGGTTGGGTGATTTGAATTATACCCTTATGAGATTTGCAGTCAGATAGAAGAGATTTTGCTATGTAGAGAAACCGATTCTGGTGCTACTAGAAGGTGTAGAGTACCTGGAAGGCAACAGGGATTTGTTTCCTCCCTTTCGGCTCTCCGATATCCTGGAATTCTCTCTTCCACTAGATTTTTACAGGGATTCTACCTCTTCTAACTCTGTGACTCTCTCACTGTGTTTCCCTCAA
The DNA here is from genome assembly GCA_034781795.1 of Crypturellus tataupa. Taxonomy (NCBI): domain Eukaryota; kingdom Metazoa; phylum Chordata; class Aves; order Tinamiformes; family Tinamidae; genus Crypturellus; species Crypturellus tataupa. The sequence goes on along the minus strand of JAWLRI010000003.1, from coordinate 1,068,617 downwards.
GCGTATCTTTAACCTTTCTCTGATGGCTGTTTCAAAACATATAATGGATTCCACAGAAACTTTTACATCCGTATCTTCTGTCATTATCTCTTCATCCATCGACATTTTCATTTTTATTAAGGTCTCATTTCACCACCTGTTTCTGAGCCATCTCTTGATGTATGCCTTGCTGCTGCCAAAAAACGTAATGGCCTAGATTTGTCCCTGACAATATGGCACTCTGCATGTAAAAAGAAAATGCCAAAAAGAATCTCCTGACAGGGAGAATTTTACTACACTATTGCTACCGTCAAAGTCACTGAGTGAATGTTATCAGTGACAAAGAAGCTGCAAAAAAAAGTATCTAGTTTAGACAATATTTAGTTTAGATGGTGATTCAGCTTCAAAAAAAAGAACCAGTAGCAAAAAGAAAAAGTTCTGAAGAAAGAAAAATTACATGGTGTTAAATTGTTTTCCATTTCTTTTATTGTTTTTAATAAGTTTATAATGAAAGCACTGAATATATTCAGTTCCAATTGCTTCCAATTACATTTAAGATCATGCATCTGTATGTGTACTGACTAGCCGAAAAGCAAAAACATCCTAGTCTTATGTATTACTAATAAAAATAATGGTTTCCAGTCATTTTCATGACTGCTTAGAAAAATGCTAAGTGATTTTGCACCAAAGTTCAGGTGGTACCGTCTAGTTCATTTTCAACAGCTTGGCTTACAGGCTTCCTAAAATGAAGCTTGAACCTTAAATGCTTTTTTTTTTTTTTTTGGACTATATATATTTTTTTATTATTATTATTTTTAACCACAGACATTAATTTACTGACATGATCAGCATACCACCTTTACAGTATATTAAGACACAAGCAAGGAAAGATCCCCCAAACAATGTATAATTTACCAGTGGATAAGCATGTGGGTTTCAGATACTGAAGATCATTACAAAATACAAAGCTGTCATTTGTACAAGTGAGATCTTGCTCCACTTGAAGTGAAGGAGGAAGCTCTTTCTTGTGCAACAAAAGTCATACTCACACTTGCACATGGGATGATGCTGAGTTGCACTGCAGCAGTAAAACACCAAATCTGAAAGTATATGAAATGCTTTTAGATTTCAGAGAGCTACAGCAAAGGAAGGTTCAAAATCCCAATTGTCTTGTCTGGCCTTTCAAATGTGGTCAGTTGAGAGTTATCCCTTACAGAATTACAGAAACTCTCCAATTTTAGAAAACAGTCCCTCTCTTCTCCCTGTTCCCCCATCCCTCCCCATCTACACTTTGCTCCGTCCCTCCACACAATCTAGCTACTGTTGATGTGAGAGTCTTTTCTTCAAAACAAGCTGTAGTCTGGAACAGCCTTTGTGTATTTCCCAGCCTCAGTGACCCTTCATCTCATTTCAAATCTCAAATAAAAACAACTTCTTTTCTCCTGCTCTCACTATACATTTTAATGTCTCTCTTCCGCTTCTCTGACTTAACTCTTGACTGTAATATTCCCTAACAAAACCTTCATTAAGATAAACTCCAAAGTTGAATGCAGAAAAGACCTGCTCGAACAAGTAGTTTCTCTCTGGGCAAGATCATTCTCTACCATATACTTACTATTTCAACCAGTCCGTCTTTTTAAGTATCTAAAGCTAATTAGCTCCTGCAAATTAGATTTTCTTGAAGATTATCCTGGAGAGCCATAAGTCTTAATGTTGGAAAAAAAAAATCCTTCTAGTAAAATCGCTATTGTTTTCTCTTACTTACATGCTTTAAGTGTAATTACACTCTCGTATACGTTTCAGGCTTCATTTCTAAAATTGTAACCTATATAGGCCATTGAGTGAACTCAAAGCCTCACTGTTATCAGTCTGCCAAAAGGATTTCATTGCAGACAGGGACCAAAAATCCTTTCTTTCTCTTGCTGGCATTCGGCCTTATCAAATGTTTGTAGGCAGTGTTCTCCCTGTTCCTTGACTGTCATTTAGCCAAAGAACACAAAAATGGCTAACGTATCAAAAAAGCTTTGTGAATCCAGCTGCAAAACTTCAGACACCACTAAGTGTGTCCTGTTTGGACACCAAAAGCAGGAGACACCCAAAATTAATTGTCGCTTTTGAAAATCCCAGACAGTCACTGTACTCTCAAGTCTTGATCTTTCTCAGAGATTAAATCTTTCTTGGAACATATTTCTCTTTGCTGCTTCTTTCTGAACCAGTCACTTCAGTTCCTTAATGTTTTTCAGGTAATACAAGGACAACAAAACACAGTCTAACTCAGAAAGAAAGCATTTTATGGGCCAAAATCTTGCGTGTTAGCCACTCACGGATGAGCCTGAGTTGCTTTTTTTTTTAATGGTTTTCGCACAGAATGAAGATTTAAACTTGCACTCTTCCTCTAAACCGACATTTAAACATACACAGGAGTGTGGCACCCAGGTTTGAAGTTACCCACAAGCATGAGATGAAGGGAGGGTGCTAGTTTATGTACAGGTCTTGTCTTAATACGTTGTCAGGGTGTGGCCAGGCACGCATCCCAAACCAGGAACTTGGAGGTGTTCCCGAGTCCCCCAGTTTAGAAATAGTCATACCTATTAAGTAAGGACGTTTCAAAAAAAAAAAAAAAAAGAAAAAGAAAAAAAATACCATGATTTGACATGTTTGTAAAGCAAAGCTGTGCACTACGGAGTAAAAGCTGTGAGTCAATGATTTTGATGGTGGAGTAAGTAGTCTTTTTAGTTGCCAGGCATTCTCTGCAGAGGAAAAATTAAAGTTTTGTAAGTCTGGTTAGCACGGAAACTTCCTCTGAACAGCTAAAGAGAAAGTCTCATTCAGGAATCTATTAAGTTACAGCACTGGCGTGTTATTCTTTGCAGCAAATGGACACAGTGTTCATGATACAGTGCAGAAGCCACTTAATTTTGCCACAGTGGAGACAATCCAAAGTGTCAGTCTTTGTGCAGAATATCTTATGTCTTTCAGTCAGTGACGTAAGAAGTTTTTAAAGTTAGGGCCATGTTTTCTATGTATTTGCATCGCTGTAAAACGCATAATAGGTGGAGGTGGAAATAATTTCTTTCAATGATCCTAAGCTGCCAGTTTCCTTGTTTAAGACGTTTAATTAAAAAAATAGTCTAATGAGATATCTTTGAAGGCATTCACATACTTTTACAAGGCTAAGGAAAATACTGTCCAAAACAGATGCTCATTAGTAGGATGAAGCACAAAGAACTAAATCTTATTTACTGGAAAGTAAATTATAATCAGATTTGCCATCTTTTAAGAGAGGTGCCATATTTCAGAGGAGGGGTCTATTTTTTAAAGACATCCTCTAGTACAAGAAGATAACATTTTCTTAGTATGTGGCTTAGGCTTTCAATACATCTGGAAGTCCTGTTTTACCCATTAAATGCACCTACTGTAATATTCTGCAAAAAGCATACCCTTACAGAGAGCTTTTTCCCTGCCTCTCCAAATATAGGTAAAAAAAAACCAAAGGTATCATAACACTGGTGATATCAACTACATAGAGCATGAAAGCAAAGTTTGAAGGTAAAACCTACTGCAGCTCCTCAACATTCATTCTGTACCCTTTAAATTCTTCTTTCAGCAAGACACTAACCTGCAGAAACAGAAGGTGGGCTGCTGCCAAGGAAGGTCTAAATAAATATATAGAGCTCTTGTTGCCAGTGTGGATTCCAACATACCGAATTCACCTAAAAATGTAAATAGATACTTATCAAGTCAAGGAACTAGTATTACAAGAAAACAATATTTAAATTACATAACCAGCAGCAGCTCAGATTACGGAGCCTCTCAAAACGTTAATTAGTTCCCCCACTCTGCTTTATTCTCATTACGACTTGGCCAAAGCCAGGCGCACTTAGGGAAGACTCCCTTTCGCGCTGAGCTCCTAATACTGCAGCGGGTACAAGGCGGGGTTTAGTTTGGGAACAATTAAAGCAAAATGCTGACTCTTTCTTCTAAAGAAATTGTTCCCTCACCAAAAAAAAAAAAAAAAAAGAAAAAAGAAGTTTTATACCTCAACCAAATAAGGCAGACTTTTCAGGAGTTCTGTTAAGGTCATAAATCCATATTCACAGGGATTAAGTGAAGTACTGTGGATTGTTTCATAGCGTCTTTTAAGCTGGTCAACAGAGAGAAAGGATGTTCCATCCCAAGACATTAACAGAACTAATAACTGGGCAGTCAAAGTCCGCAGAGACTTTCTATTTATCAGCTGAATCTGTTTACCAGACTCTGTGTCAACAACCTACAAAAGTAAATTGAGAATAGTTAGAGACAGGACAGATTAATTTATGAATAAGCTGTCTTTTCTTGATTTCTTTTTTGAGATAACTTACAGAGAAGCAGCATCTAATACTACTTGGCCCAAAGCACATAAAGAAACTTATTACACAAGCAAAAAAACTACTTTAAGGTTTAGATATGGTAGATAAGACATTAAATTCTAGGACAGCTGGATTTCTGAGCTCCTGCCTAGACACTTGCTAAAATATTAAGAGTAACTAGGACAGTATGCTCATGTCTAAAAACAACCAGTGCAATCTTTCCCATTGAAGTATAAAAATGACCTATATATATATATATATCTTAAGAGCCAAAGCCTTAAACCATCGAGCAAAAAGTGATGTCTTGACATTTAGGATGTAAAGATTAGGAGAGGGAGAATTACCATAGTTACTATGACATCTTTAATGTAAGCAGAAGTCAACAAGGCAGTTTCTGTTGTTAGAGTACTACAATACAATGCTTTACATGCAATTTGATCAACTAGCATGAAAAAGCATTTTTATGAGAAAGTTGAAAGGTTACAGAACATCACAGGCATATAGAAGCTACTTGTAAAACCTCTTTTGAAAAAAACTGTCTTCTCAAGTTAATGTAATATTGTTTCTACAGTACAAGAAAACTTAGATCAGGACTTTGAAACAGACAAAATACTGATAATCCTTAATACAACACTGCATACCTTTTAAAGCAATAAATTACAATGGTAAATTACCTTTACAACATGGCAAAGTTTTTGCATTAAAGCTGGAACTGAGCTAACATCATAGTCATGAAGACGCAGCGTGTATCCAAACGTTTTACTGTATTCTGTCAGCAAGTCGGTCATCATAAGGCAGTTGTCTTTCTGAGACCGTAGCAATTTTACCAACTGTGCAGCTACTGCTTTTACTTGCTCCACCTCTGTGAGCGTGAGAATTTTTTCTTCTCCACATTCCAAAACCTACAAAACAAATTACACTTACTTAATTTGAATGAAAAATGTGATCCGCATCTAGAATCCAGTATTTTCAGGCAACTGTTAGCAATCTTGCTACCTACCTTACAAGGTAAACACAAAGCAAGCAAAAAGTGCATTCATGAACTACAACAGCAAGTAGGCAATCAACATACTCCGTTATTACCTTTCTCTTCTCAAGTAAATTTAACAGAATTGAAACAAGCTTTGGTCTGACTTTGATAGACTAAATCTTATATCCAATTTGGATAATCTAAATTTGTTAATAAACTTAGTCTGCATATGAGTAATACGAGTAAGTTTTAGAAAATTTAACTAACACAGCTAAAATGAAGCCTTTCCGAAACACTCCTGGCTAATGCTATATTTCAGTGTGCAGTGCATAACTCATGGTAAACTCTTGCTTTAGGAAATGGTTGTGCAAATCTTATCAGAAATGCTAAAATCCACAACTGTTTGAAAACTCACTTGTAAGACATCTGGTATGGCTTCGAAGAGTTCAAGCAGCTTTGTAAAACCATAGTAAGCAAGTTTGCACTGACGACCAAAGTGGTGATGATAAGAAGGAATAAATTTATTAAAGGGCATTCGAAAATGAGGTTGGTGGCGCAGTAAGTCAACTACCTCTTTGGAAAACTGCTTTGTTCTTTCAATTTCTTCTTGTGTACGTTCTAAGATTAAAAAGCAAAAAAATCATTAGAGTTAAGCACCAGTACATGTATTTTAAAAACACATCAGGAAAAAGGAGAGAAAACTATAAAAACACTACAGTGATTGACTTGTTGCTTTTTTACATCATATCGTATTTTCTTCTACTATTAGTATCTGTTATCTATGCTGAGCTCACATACTTAATTTCTAAATCTTCAAACAACACGTTATAAGGCTTTTAAAGGAAGTGTCTATTTATGAGGTGTTGGAATTTCACAGTCCCCTTGCTTCTGATGTTCTGATAGCATATGTTCACAGTAGTGAAAAAACACTTATTGTTAAGGAAGAGAAATAATTAAGTCACTTATTCACTTCAATTAAGTCGGATTTTAACTATTAAAAAAGGAAAAAACAAAAAACGATTTGACAATAGTGAGAAAAGTAGAGACATACCTCTTTTGGGAATACAAATTACCATTTCATTATCTTGTTGTGACAAACAGATGGTTGTATCTGGAATTTCTGATATTATATCAGCCAGTTCGCAGACTCCATATTCAGTAACATCCCAGTCCTTAGAGAAACACCTAAAATATTGGAAGATAAGAGAAGTTTTAACAAATCCTATCCATCTAGGCCAAAAATTAGAAAGTTACAAGCTCATTCAGAAGAATACTAGAATCAGCCTCAAATCCCAGTGAAAACAAGTACAATTTTCATATTAGCTGTAACACCAAGTATATGACAGACACAGAAGAACAAAAATATTCTTAAACCAAATTATCTATCCTGCCAGCAATTTTAAAACTTTAAAAGCTTTAAAAGCTTAAAATTCCACACCACAGTGAATAGGGAAATATAATTATCATAGTTTTGCACTAAATTTTAAGATGCTAACCCTTCTTTTAAGCCACAGTTGAAGCCTACATGCTTCATAGGCAGGACACACATTTACGTTTCGTTATAGTTAACTTACCAGTGATAAGCCTGTAGAAATTCCCTCACAATAACTTGTTTACTGGCCTGGGATTTGAGGAGCTTCAGTAAGTCTTGAGTGAAGCGTTTCACCTGTGCCCTGTGTGTTAGGGTTAACAAGCGCTTGGAGCCCATACCAAGAATCTGAAAGAAACACTAGTTAGACCCTTCATCTGAGGTACCCATAGTAGGTTCTTTTACTAAATTACTGGAAATCAGTTTTAGCCTATAGAGTCTAGAAATACTAAAAAAAAAAAAAAACCCCACACACGCAGAACGTTCAGAAATACAGCCTTGAATTCATGTTTTCCTGTAACAAAAACTATGTTATCACAAACTAAGAATGCTTCCCCCAAGAGTACTACTGTGATTGCTAGGTGGGTTCATTACTTTAAAGTTCTCCAGCTAACTGGTGGTTGAAGTCATAAGCTAATATGATCATAGTATTATTAATTGGTAACAAAAGGCCATGACTTCCTATTTCACATAAAAAAAAACTATCTCAAAACTACAGGCTGCACAGAGCAGCTTAAAATATTAACACAATGTCTGCCATGTTCCCATGATAAATGGGAAGCTTTCTACCCAAGCACTAGCCACAGACTAAAGCCAACTACAAACTTTAGTCCAGAGGTTCAGATTAAACACAGTGAAGTATTAATTTACAGAGACGTATTATTAGAAGGAAATTGGTAGGAAAAAATAATAATAAAACCAGAGATTACTCTCAAAAAAGTAAGCTGCTATACTCCAAGGTCCAATTACCCATCTCTCACCAGGTTAATGAAGTAAATATTACATCTAATTTTCTGGACATAATGTCAATGAAAGATACAGTTCAAATGATTCTAAACACAAGTGCAATTCACCAAGACAAAAGAAACAATTTGACTCACTTGTAGTACATGAGGCACTGCTTCCAGAAGCTCCATTAACTTGGAATATCCATAGTCAGACACACGACACTGTTTTGCAAAGTGATGGTGATACGTTGGGATGAATTTACTGACAGGTATGATGCAAGATGGTTGGCTTTTAAGTAAATCAATCACTTCTCTACTGAACTGGATAAGCTGTGGGTTACCTACAGGGCTTTTGGAACGTAGAAGCCAAGGATCTAAAAAAGTTAACATTAGTGGAAAAACATTAATGGTAAAAACTCATTACTTATCTCACATTGTCACTGATACTAAAGCACAGAAAAAAATAACAATCAAGTCACACTTTCCTTGATAAAGATTAATAATTCAGATATTTACTTCAGACAACTCTTAAATTTTATATCTTTCTAACAAAAGCTTTTAAAAAAATGATTCTAAATAGAAATACTTACCTGTAGTAGGAGGTGGTGGTTTGTTGTGTATCCATTTAATAACTTTAATACCATTTTGAGCAGTAGCAATATTAACTCCAGGAACACAAGTAATAAGATGTTCTAAGGGAACACCACCCTTGCCTTCTGGCACCATTTCAAGATCATTGAACTCGGACATATAACAATCAGGAAAGCTTTGGAAGAAAAGGAGGGGAGAGAAAGCTTCCATTAAACATCATAATATCACTTTTTAACAATCTTAAATACCTTGAGTTTGAGATACTTTCTGTGCAAGAGGTTTTAGTAGCCTACTAACATATTACTTTTTTCTTTCTCTGTAAAATGGAGATTTTTAAATAGATTGAACTACTTTTTTTCCGAGCAAAAATTCTCAGAGTAGTAATTACTTAATGCATTTATTTGCTACAAGCAGATACCACTGTATATTAAGACGGAATTTCTAGAGGTAGTTTCAGAGCATCATGACAGCTATCAACAGGTTTTAAAATTTAACATATCAGCCATTACACTACAAGCCTAATTTAAACTATTTTACCTTAGTAAAGGCACAGTACCCTCATGGGTCTGTAGAAGACTGTGAACTTGAGGGGCAAATGTCTTCAGAGATAAAATCACAAAGGGAATTCTGTAAGAATCTGGGTCAAACTCATGCTCACTGCAATAACAAGAGGTTAAGGTTTAGGTTAACGTGCTTATTCTATACTCCATTTGTGGATAACATGCATATGCTCGCATACTAAGCACTACACTCCATGCAAAATACTAACAGTAGGTGACACTATTACCTATAACACATATAAGAATAAGCATCTTTCCCCCTCTGCTCTTCCTCACATGAAAATGATTTCAGCTAAACCAAGTGTATGGAAGACTAACAACATTTGGAAGACCACAACTTTACCAAAGGAAGAAATGACATGTGGGAGAAAAAGGGAAAAGAACATCCAATAACAACAGCCTGAAGCCAATTAACAGTTAACACCTATCAAGCATCCTAGGAGCAGTAAATTCTAGTCACCAATAAATAAAAACAAAAATGTAAAATGGATTCATGAACTCTTCAAACCATTATCAATTACAAGCCACTAAAGACAGCTAGAAGATAAATAACAAGGAAAAATCAGTTATAATTACATAGTAAAAGTCAAACTAGTACAAGCACATAGAACACTCCTAATACCTAAAAACTGTAGCCTTCCTTTCAGCTTTTGCTGAAAGGTATTCATTCAGATAGGCTTGAACTCATTAATATTACCTGAAGAGATAGATTCATCAGAACCTCCCTAAAAGTTTGCTGTGCCATCTCACTACTTGCTGTCCAATTTATTCTTTTAGACATAAATAATGCCTGGAGATGGAAATACTTCTATGGATATCCTCCTCAACCTTAATAGAGCTATTAACATTAAAGGCTGTTGTTATGATTAAAAAATTTTGTAGGATTTTATACACTGCTTACATGAAGTCTTGATTCAGGCAATGCTGCTTACAAACTGGCTCATGATATTCCAACTCTTCAAATATTATGGGGCTGCAGTTTGCTGAAGAACCATCATGTGACTGTGAGGATCCCAGAGGACTCTGGCGGGCTTGGCTGCTGGGCAGAAGACACACCAGCCGCCCACTCCCTTGGTCACGGATTGCCACAGTATCTGTTAGCTTATATAAATCTGATACAATTAACTTATGCCCAAATCTAAAAAAAAAAAGATAATAGATGTTATAGAATCCCAATTAAATGAGAGTGCACATTAATAGTTAAGGTACCTATAAAGCTATATATCTTAAAGCAGAAAGTTTAAAATACTGAAAGTGAAACCTCTAAGGAATGCCAGTGCTACAAACATTGTCTCTGGATAAACAGTATGCTGCAGCATCTAATAATAAAAAGGTAATACTCAATTCTCTTACTTTCTATAGTTTAAAGTAAATACTGCAGATATATATATTATTATAGATATAGAGAAAAAGAAGTTACAGCAACTGAAATCTTACTTTTTTTCATAGATTTCTGTGAACTTGAACACAGGCAGACAACACGCAGGTGCATCCTGTAGAATGGAGATCGTTTCTGAGCTATAAACAAAATTATTTTTAGTATTAGCACAAAAATGTTTATATCCAAATTAAGTAGGTAGTCTCTTGTCCATTAAAAAGAATACATAAATATTGTCTGAAGAACTTTAAATATGATAATGGGAGCTGCATTTCCTTCCATCGCAGCACTACGAGAACTGTCACTTCTAATCAGTGGAATGCAAGTATTACCGCATTTCTGCTAACTCCTTTAGGAAAGCTCTCTGAAGGAATTACATTTTTCATAGGTAGCAATAAAGTTTTGAGCATCTATAAAGAATAACATTAAAGCCAAACTATTAAAAATTGACAGGTCATTATTGTAGGAATTTAGAGCTGACTAATTATAAGGCAAGAATGAAGAAACCGAATTAGACAATTACTAGTGGTATATAATTGGATGAGAATAACCTATACTGCAAGTACTATTTTAAGCTTTTTGTGACAAAAGCCGTGTCAGCTCACTTCTCCTGCCATCTTCCCTACAGAATGGAGATAGACACTAAAAACACCAGTGTTTAAACTGTGTAGGTCATCTTCAAAGAGCAGGTAGTTTGTATGCACTTTCTTTGAAGGAAGAGGAAATCAAGATGCCAAGAGTAATCTTCACCTAGCTGTACAAGGTAAGTTCTTGACTTATTATCTGTATTACGTAAAGAAGTGCAGGGGTGAATACTGCCCCAAAAGGACATTATAAAAAAAACAACAAAAAAAATAGTCTCTCTAGAAGAAATTCTAAGTTAGAAGTAATGTAAAAAAATGCTAAACTAAGCTAAACTATAGTTTCTAAACCCGACTAGGTTGACAGTTTATTACTTTATGCACTTTGATTGGTCAGAGATTTTACTTTCTTCCTGTTTTTCCCTCCTTGCTCAGAACTCACCTCTCACTACTAAATATATGCAATAATAATAAAAGGGATAAAGTGATCATTACCTGAGGAGGGAGAGAGATTTATTAGCAGCTCCAGTTGCTAATGAGACTTGTATCCTTTTGCTACCAATTTTATATCTGTGAAGACTGTTTATAGCACTGATTGCTTCTTGCAGACTTTCCATTTGAACCGTAGCCTTCAACTGATAGTCTGTGTGAGGACTGAGCTCAACACTTTTTACCTGTAAGGAAAGAACTCAACCTTATGCATTTATCACAAAATGTTAACCCAATTTAAACCAAGAACAGAGCATGAGGTATGGCCAACAGCACAATGCAGACAAGAATCATATCATAAAAACCTTGGCCAAATCAAGGCTATGGTATTGCTTTAATACAAGCATTGTTCCATCCAGAAAAGTATGTCAGAAGAATGTTACCTGCATCCCACTTTCAAAGTCAAGTGACCTATACAGTTGCTTTAGATTACTTCACTCTTGCCACTTTTTTAAAGTAACTTTTAATGCAGACTCAAGACAGCCAGTTTATTTTTCTTTTATGATGATATTAGGTATCCAGTTTTACAGTTTAAAAGGTTGTGCAGTCAAAGTCTAAATCTCTTCCCTGGCTGAATAAGGAGTGCCAAGAGCTATCAAAAAAAGACAGATTTAATAAAGGGATTTTAGGCTTTACCTTGCCATGTCTTAAGAAAATTTCTTGTAAAGTTTGCTGCAATTCTTTCCTGGATAATCTGTAATCTATATTGCTGATCTGAACATCCGCACCATTTGCAAAAGGATCAGGACAGTCGGTACCACTGGTATGATTTATTACATTAAACGTCAGTGGAGATGATCTATTTGAGAGGTTTGGAGACATGCTCCTGGTTAAAATAAAAAAACATCTATGAGTTGAAGTAGTTATTGCACAACTGACATATGCATCAAAACAAATTACAGACCAAATATGCAAAGAACACAAATACAGAACTTAAGGCACTTTCCTAATATGTATACACACACTCCATATGCAAAACAAACCAAGTTTCACTACATAAACAAAATATGAGAACAAGCCAAGTCTTTCCTATGAGAGAAAAGGAAATCATTCATAGCATGCTGTGTTTCAAAGGGGCTCAGTTTAATCAGTAGAAGACCTGGTGTCCAATTTATATATTAGTCACACATTAAAAAATAGTCAAACTCATTCATTCACATTATTTTGATATTTGGCAAAGCACAGATAGCTAAATCCCTAGGGGAAATTTTTCAAGTCCAATAAATTCTCTTACGCGGCAGGTAGAGGAGGGGAAGAGCTAGGAGTGAACTTAGAGGAATAAGGCGTCTCTAAAACCGCTGAAGATTTTCAGAAGCTTTAAGGACAAAGCATTGAGGAAACGGTGGACACAGAAAAGTTTATTTCCTCCATCCTATTTCGTAGCTACCCTATGCTAGCCATTATACTAGCTTGTTTTTTCTTTCCCAGAAATCCTAGTATATTAAATTAATGTTTTTAGTTTATGCAATTTCATATGCATGTCAAGAAACAATGAATATACTGTAAATTGCTTAGCCCTGGTTAATCTCACTCCATCTCCCAAACATGACACAGATACTTACCGAGATGACCAGCAACTCTGAGACATGAGTAAGGGACTGAGTTGTCTTGAGGCTGTCAACTTACTGAAAGCAGAAGGATAGCTGACCTGAAATATAGTTTCATCTTTATCTTTTTTATCTACAGGGGAATTGGTAACACTCCTGGAAGCAGAGGTGTCTCTTCTATTTATAAATACATAAAAAAGAAAAATATTATTTTTGCAGAATTAACATACTAAAGAAGCAAGCATTAAAGTCTTTTCTGTTTTTAAACATACTTCTGACTACTTTTATAGGTTGATTCTCCCATTCCATTCTTTTTGGTTGTCAGAGACACAGGCACCGCTGCATTAGAGTTACTCTGAGGCGAAGGAATTTGTTCTCTTAAGTGCTCTTGCTGGTTTTCAGTATTTCTACTAATAGTCTTTGATTCAAGGCGGCACAGCTCCTACATGAAAGGGGAGGAAAGTCACTAAAAGCACCAGACATTCCTGGCCAGAGGCTTTCCTTCAATTTAAAATCTCTCAGCTTTATTTTTTAAGTTACATCTGCATTAGCACCTTAAAACTGGGAATATTTGATTTCTTTTCGTAAAACATACAAATACTAAACTGTCAGAGAACTGAAATGCATATCTTTGTCACACTACAATACCAATATAAAAGTCAGAAGGTCTGAGAAGACTCAGTAAACAACTGTATTTCCAAACGGAGAACTGAGCACAACTGCCTTCAAACTCACTGCCTGCTCTTAAAAAGGAAGATTATTGCTCTCATTCTGAAAAAAAGAATATCCACTATACAATAGTACACTAAATAGTATTCACAAGGTAAAAATAAAGTTGTAACACAAGTAACTCTTGAAACATTAAGAAATGCAAGAAATCAGGCAAAAAAGAATACCTGTAAGCTTTTAACATTTGTGGGTTTGATGACAGATCCATGCATCTGTAATCCTCTCCCAGCAAGGCTTTTGGTGCTGGAAGACTGATCATTTGACTCTTTGCTGAGGAGGCACAGCTTTGTGTTTTTGTTAACTTTTTTAGGAGACTTCACCTTTTCAACACCAAAGCTTGAGCTTTTTGTTTCACTAAGTTCTTTGCTTTTCGGAGTAAAAGACACTACAATCCTGTTGCCAAATACATCTTCATTTTCCATTCGTTTCCGAGCCCGTTCGGCACTTTCTTGATTTAAAAAACGAAGAATTGCACTGCTTCCAGAAATACTCAGCACCTTCCCTCCACAGTTATCTGACAAACGCCTGAGCCTGTTACCGACACTTTTACTGTCTCTGTTTGTTGGCAGGTTGTAAACATATAACAGTGTATGGCATGCCTGCTGAGAGAGAATGAAGATTTTGTATTATAGAACCCAATAGTGTTCAGGAACAGTATTTTCACTTGTATTTTGGTGACATATTCAAAAAAGTATTTTCCATAACATTCCACTTGTTTGGGAAAAATCCAATAGCCAGATTTTCCTTCAACTACCCAAGAATCTTGTATACTCTAGGAATGTATGTGAACATACTGTTAAATTTTTTTTTCAAAGAAAGAAAAAGCCTCAAGTGCTGTATAAAGGTAAAAAAAAACAAATATCAAGAGCACCAACAGGATAAAAATCCAATAGAAAGTCAACAAACTACTCAAAAAGCTTTTCTACATTAGGAAAATATTGCAAAAATGACTTAATGTACTAATAAGTTCTTACTCTACTCTCTTCCTATGAAAGAAAAGCAGCTAAGATATATGAACTGATATAATATTAAACAGTAACACACTGTACTGTTCAGGTTTTTTATTATCATCTTATTCCTTCCATCTTAAGGTAAAAATTGCAAATTTATGTAGCAATCACTGAAAGACACACTAGTTAAGTACATGAATGACATTAAGCCTCAGCCTAAAGAGGCATGGGTAAGAAGCATAATTTTAGCCTACTGTCTGTCTAATTTAGAAAAAAAAAACAAATAGTGCTAACACTGATATATTTGTTGCATAATAAATAGAAGTCTTACTGGCATTTTCAGTGGTAACCTTGGTGGCAAATCTGAAATAAATTCTTCAAAACAGATAAGCTCATGAGCATGGTGTAAGAGTGCTTCTGAAGCTTGGTTTTTATGTACTAATATGATCCGAAAACTGTGCCGATGCCTCAAGTCACTGAGTTCCAAAGCAAAGTTTACATCCGCTGGGGGGGAAGGGAAAAAAGAAACATGCAAAAAGGAGGAGGAGAAAAAAAAAAAAAATCAGATTAAACAGCAAAACACCAGACCACATTTGAGAGATTCTATTAAATTCCTGTGGATGAGCACTAATAGCCACAAGCTTTCTTAACATACATAACTTAGGTTGACAGGTATTAGCATTCAATCTCATAGGCTAGGGCTTTCTTTTTAACACCAATTTTTAGCAAGTTTCGGGAAAAGCATTAGACTGGTACTTTATACATATGTTACAAAAAGGATTAACAAGCCTTTAGTTTAAGCAGGTTACAACCTTAGGGAGAAGCCCCATACACACTAATTCAATAGTCGAGTAGCTTGGATTTTTAACTTTATTCTAGTTATTTAGTATGCTAACTATAGTAAGCTACTATAAAAAGCTACTAGTATAGTAAGCTACTAAGTAGTATAGTAAGCTACTATAAAAATAGTCATGCTTCTCAAAGCAGTCTGAAAGTTTACCAAAATTAGTTTAGCAAATTAGTTTTACTTCTTGCAGAAGCTTTACTTCTCGCAGAAGCTTTGTAATATTAGACAGTTTCTGTAAGCACAACTCATGGCACTCAGCAGGACACATCAAGTTCCAATGTTGATTTAACAAAATACACCTGTCAGCTTACTGTCTCTGTTTGCTAACAACAAAATCATTAAGAACAGAGAGCAGCTTTGCAGAGAAGAACCTGGGGGCCCTAGTGAACAAGCTGAACATGGGCCTGAATTGTGTCCTCATGGACAAGGTGGACAACAATATCCTGAATGGTGTTAGAAAGAACCGCCAGCAGAACAAAGGTGGTGATCCTTCCTCTACCCAGCACTGCTGAGGTCACTGGTGAGGAATGCTCACATATGGAATGCTGTGTCCAGGGCTGGGAACCCTGGTACAAGAAAGACACAGGTACACTGGAGTGAATCCCATGAAGGACATCTCAGAGGAAGCTGAGAGCACTGGGATTGTTTAGCCTGGAGAAGGTTCAGAGAGGAACCCCATCTATGTGTACATAGATCTGATAGAAAAGTGGCAAGAAGATGAGGTCAGACTTCAGTGGCACCCCTTGGCAGGGCAAGAAACAAACTGAAATACAGAAAGTTCCACTTGAATATAAGTCAGCATTTTTTGACCATGTGGTTGGCTGAACATTGGAACAGCTTGCCCAGAGAGGCTGTAAGATCTCCATCACTGGAGATATTCAAAACTCAACTGGACATGGTCCTGCTCAAGTATAGCCCTGCTTGAGCAGGAAGTTTGAACAAGGTAGATTCCAAAGATGCCTTCCAACCCCAACTATTCTTTGAATTCTGTAATTCTTAAGCAATTCAGTTAAGAGCTGATTCTAAACACAATCCTTAAAGCATAAGCATGTGACTCATGTTGTATTACAAGGAGAGAGAAATTAAAAAAAAAAAAAAAAAAAAACCACCACCAACACACATTACTAAAGAGGGAACAGAACTCAGCTCCCTAGGCTAATGGCTTCAACACTTACTTGACACAAGAACAACCGTGGCAGGTGCCGTGTGGGTATCAGCAAATCTCCTAAGACTCTGTCTGAGCTTATCATCAGCAGCATTCTTGGCAGTAGCATTGATATGTGCAACAGTCACCTGTGGATAAGCAAGAAGATGCTTTGAAGGAAAGCTTGAATGAAGAAGGAAAGATACATCTACACTAGCTTAAATTGAATTTCAAAAATTAAAGAGGACAAGCTCATCCTCACAACCTCTGTTGAGATAAGTGTATGCACATATTCACAATGAATGAATGTACAGGTCCTTAAAGGTTCCAGTGCAAAGTGATATTTAACCCTAGTTGTTCAGCTGCTCTGAGTTATCTAAAAGTCAAGAGTATTTACACCTTGTTTTCTTTAAAAGTGTATAATGCCTCTACCATAAAATATTTCACAAGTCCTAATTTGAAATAATACAGTAATAAATAAATCCACTACTTGGTATCAACACATTTTAGCTCATACAGTAGACAGTCAGCCTAGGATTTGCAAGTATCTTATATCAAGACTAATATCATGCAACCAAGATGTGCAGATCTGATTTTAAGAGGTGAGGAGTACTATTATCTAGGGGAAAACAAACAAACTCACTCCACAAAAACCTAACATCCTCTCTAATCAGTGTAGCATTCATTGACAAATTAAAAACTCCACAAAGCAATACAACCCTAACTAAATTCCCTCAAAATAAAAAAACCAACAGAAGAACTATACCGAAGTTAACAGAAAACTCTTAACAACTCTTAGTTGAGAAGAATCACTATTGTAAACATATGTGATAAAGCACAAGTGTTTTCAAGAAAACTTCAAACAGATGGTGTTCTCATACCTGACAGTTGTTCAGCTCTTGAATAACTTCTTTATTCTCTTTACTAATGTCACACACACAGATGAATTCAGCCTCTCTGTGACCTTTAAAAAACTTTTCACGAATTCTCTGTACAACTGCAATAGCTGAGCGGCCAGTGGGAACTGAACAATTTTCAATGTCCCAGAAGACTCCAATGGGGGGCAAATTTTCCAGAACTTGGCCTGTTACTGCAACTTCTGGAGACCCTGCACAGGTAACAACATAGCTCGTAGTTTAAACCCAAAATATCAAGCATGTTAAACCTTGTATACTCTAAATATCTTCATAAAAGAGACAAAAAGTGGGAATCTTCATATATTGAAGAACATGCCTGGGAAGGCAAATTCAATTGCATTTTCTTAAAGAAACTAGAAAACTAGAAACATAATAAGCAAAATTCAATGCTAATAGTAAATTAGCTGGACATATTTTTACTGTTTAGCATTTCATAGCATTATGGAAGTTTCCAGAGTCCAGTGCAGAAAGTTTACGAGAACTTTTTTTATATTCAACAATATTAAAGGAGTGCATCCACTAAGTGCAATTTTCAAACAAATGCGGTTTACCATATTTCTGTGGTGATTTGCCAAGGCTGCTTGCCAGCAACAAACTCTTCTCATTTCCTGTTCCTTTGGTTCCACAGCCATTACATACTGGGATAGAAACAGGTGCAGTCTGTGCACTTGGAGGAGGAATATTTGGCCAGATTTTAGCAGCATCAACTAGGCTATTTCTGGTTGGCTGTTGGAACAATTTTTCAAAATACACATTCATTTAGTATACAGTATAAACACTTAACTATCTAGACTAGAAATATTTATTGTAAACCAATATCCTACCCATCAACCCCCAAAGGCAGAGTTCAATTGCACACTTGCAAGTTAATTCAAAACAGAATCACTGCATGAAGGTTGCTGTGCCAGAGTCTCTTTCCTTAGTTCAAGGTTTCCAAATGCAAGCAAAGATTATTTATACTTAACTTTTTGCATCAAGATGCCCAATTTTCTAAAAGTACAAACATCTACAATTTAAAAAAGAAACATTACTTGCCATGTGAGAGCAGCACAATTGAAGAGAAAAAGGTTGAATCATTTCCCTCTCTTGCCCACAACAATAATGGTTATATTTCCAAATATATTTACCTTACTAATTAGCTTATTTAAATTAACCCTTTTTTTATACTGGAAATTTAAATCTGAAAATTAAATATTGGGTTTTGGGATGAATACTATTTCATTTCTAATTTCCTATTAAAATTCAAGAGGAGTTTTAATTATTTTCCTAAGTCAAATGTACCAAACTGGTCTTGAAGCATACATTACAAATTTGGAAAGACTGAGCAGAGACAAAACAAAACAAAAAATATCTTTGCAGCATCCCACATTGCACCTGAGTTACAAGATGCTGCCCATGGGTACACATCAAGTATTACCTAACTTGTCCTCAGAGTCACTACTATGGAACATTTTATTCGGAGCTGTCAACAAGAAATAACCTCATCTTTCAAAACCAGTCAAAATTCTGCCTGAGCACACTACAGATGCCCTATTAACTAAACACTGTGGCTATTTTTCCTTCTTGTTGAACTGAATGATACCCTGATAAAGTCATCACCTTTAAATCAAAATACATCCACTGCACTTGAGCTATGCACCACCAACATAGAGGGCTCAAACTCCCAGCCAAAGATGGTGTTTTGATCCAAATTAACATCTTATTATTCTCAGCATTAACCATTTACCACACTTAATAAATGAGAAATGTGATGTGTACAAACCTTGCTCAAGCAGTCATTGCAGTAGTGAGAGCCCTTTAAACACACTGAAGGTGCCATGTTTAGGTGCAAAGGGTTGGCGCACACACGTGATGCTAACTCCGGCTGTGCAATATGCTCATCCAAGTGGCCTGTAGCCCCACTTGTGAATTCAGGACAAGGAAAATAGCCAGAAGATGTGCAGCTCTGAAGGGTTGGAAACTGATGCAGTTTATGTACATTACCATGACAGGACTGGAAATGGAGTTTTCCACAACAGGGCAGATGTTGACAGGAAGATACACTGTTTTCTATGCACATACCAGGGAACTCACTTGCAATGCCTGCCAAATTGCTTCTAGTTGGAGGGTTCTTCAGTGAAGATGCAGACTGATAAGCAAATCCTGACCCTACTTGACAAGTAATTGTCCCAGTGCTTTTTGAGTCTAGTATTGTGCCAGGATGAATCAAATTACCACCACCACCACCACAATGCATTTGTGGAGTGCAAGAGTCAGAGCCATGAGCGCAGCAGCTTACTTTCGGGCCAGGTGAAACCTGTATTTGCTGTTGCTGAAGAGGATGAACATCGGGAAGCGGTACTGCTGGAAACAATTTAGAGCCAGCATTATGAGGAGATGAAGCATCCTTCAATTCCACAGTAGCTTTCTTGTTCTCCATGTAATCTTTCTGGAGAAAATGAAAAAAGAAAGCTCAAAATTAATTTCAAAATTATTCAAAGGACATTCATTTATACTATAAACACATGTATTTTTAAAGAGCTGCAAATTTTCACAGCAATAGAAATTTTAAGAATTATCATCTTAATTATCATATTAAAATAAATATTATGACAATTATTTGCTAATCTGAGGAACACTGGCACTAAAAGATTTCAGGAGCAACAACCTCACCCCCACATCAGCCCTCCTCAAAAACAACAAACAAGACTCAAGAAAAATAAACCAAAGAACTATGGGTCTATAGAAACAAACATGAAGTGCAGAATAGTTAAGCTAAAGCTTAGAGATACCCTGCAATGGTAAATATTTTTTTTTTCTTAAATGAGCAGATCCAGAGGACTGAAATGTAAAGTGAAAAGCAGTAAGAGATATATATGTAATTTTTGGCTTTCAATAAGGTCTCAAAAGATGACACCAAAATTTTAGAAATAACAAAGTGGAAGATGAATACTGCAAAAAAAGTAGAAGTTCTCACAATGATAATATAAGAATTTATTACCTACTACTTCTTGGTTCTATTACATTCTGATTTCAGACATCAAAGCAAAACACCAATAGATAGGGGAAAAAGTCACAAATGTATTTTTTTAAAATAGAGAAAGCAAAAACTAAGTAAGAATAATTAAGGTCAGCAGTGCAAGGCTCCCCGCATCTCACTGCCCCTAAGCTTCAGATTAGAAATTTTATTTTCTGAAACAGATTTAATACATTTCCTACTACATAGTAATGAGTAATTGACTATCAAAGTAAAAAAAACACTTTCTGTACCTGACTCCATCTTACAATAGAAGGCCGACTGCATTAGGCAAATGATTACTTTGGAACTAATTCAAAATTACAGAACTACTACTAATTCGAAGTTACAGAAGAGATAGCAACTCTCTTCCTAACCCCTAGGAAGGGAAGACCAACACAACAGGATACCTATTCACCTATTCTCCCAACATCTTTCACAGAAAGGAAGATTGAGAATGCAGAATGAAGAAAGCTACTTTATGACTGGAGCTTGCTGGCTCAAGCAAGTCATAGTTACATAGTGTTCAGAATTAAAAGAAATAGTTCATTTTAAAAGGAATAGTTAGACATTTTTAGAGAACAGCATCCTGCAATTATGATAACTAATATTTAAGTAATTAGTGACATTATAATTTTATCTCCAAGCTAAATTATTAAAATCTGTAAGCAGGAAAGATACTTCCATACTCTAACAGCAATAGCTTCAGAGAGTTTTCCAGAATACACTTATATACTTTTTGAAGCAATCAGTTTTATTATTCTGAACATATTGGCCAAGAGAGTAAAACCTATCAAGCAAAGCAACTCATACACTTTGACTAAAGCTGAGGAGAGCTAAGAACAGAACTAAAGACCTCAAACTTCCAGGTAAATTCCGTATTTACAGCAACAAGCACCTTCTCTTCTCTAGCAAAACCAGCTATTGCACTGTAGTTAGTCATACTGTTTTGCATCAGGTTTTCAGCTATGCATTTAATAAAGCAAAGAGTTACCGTTTTTGCACTGCAAGGCAAAGTTTTTTCAGCAGCAGAAAAGCAATCAGAAAGCTTCCAGAGCCATGGCTTAGCATCATTCTCTTCTCTCTGAAGCCATCCAAAAGACCTACTGCAGAGGTTCTCTGTCTTGTCTCCTTCCATCATACAGCCAAACAAAATGGTTCAACATTCTTTTGTCACCCTTCCCTTTCATTCTTCCAGCCGGCTTTAAAAAAAAAAAAAAGAGAGAGAGAAAAAAGTAACATTTAAATCACTGTTATGATAAAGAAAATAAATGCATAAATGTGTAAAACAAATTCCACCGCAGCTAGGTCACCAAACCTGCATTATCAATGTTTAATTTAATTATGCATTTAGGCACTGCCTTGACTGACTCCTACAGTAAAGATTACAATATTCCTTGTGACCTGAAGCCATGAAAGGTAACCTGAGCAAAGAGCTGCTTATGTTTATTGTAGGAGTTCCAAAGCCCCAGAAACCCACTGCTGATGATGTGACATGATTGACAGCAAGTTTCAGTGCATTCCTCTAAAAGGGGAAGTAGATTTAGGAACAGCTGAAACACTGAACACAGAATAAAAGCAATTGCACTCAGCTGAAAGAACCAAAAAACTGCATATTCACTGTTTTGCATCATCTAGCATAAAACTACCTAGTCATCTCAAATGAACAGCATTTAACACTTAAAGTTTTAAATACCTAAACATTACTTACAAATATTCTTATTCTCAGCCTGCCCCAAGGCCCACCACACCAGCTTAGCTTGACACAACCACCAGGAAACAAAACAACTTGGTCAAGGCCAAGCCACACCAGGAAACGAAACAGAAACCTTTGATCAATAACTGCCTTCTTGTCCTCCAGCCACACGTGGTACTTGTTAGCTGCCCTCCTTCCACTCCTCACACCCACTGCCCAGCACAACAGCTACTAAACATATTCTGTAAATTAAAGCAGTCTCTAAACTTATTTGTAAAGGAACAGCTTGGCTCTTTATTTAAATGTAAAGATGGTTATTCCGGTGAGGCCCAAGTGCTCCGGTTACCGTTAATACTTCCACAGCTCCCCATGGCTTTTAGAAACACCCGAGACCCCCTCGCCCCGTTACCGGGCTGCAGAACGGACAAGAAGGGCGGGAATGAGCGGCGCGCCCCGCGCGCCCCCCACGGCCGCCCCAGAGCGCCTGGAGGCGCCGCAGGCCCGACCCGACCCGACCCT
>JAWLRI010000003.1:999826-1035953 GCA_034781795.1 Crypturellus tataupa | reverse complement strand
ATCTCTGTGAGGTAAAAAAAAATATTTCTGATGTGGAGGGAGAAAGAGTTATATATATATATATATATATATATATATATATATATATATATATGTACACACACTCCCTCCAGGAAAAAACTTGGGGCCATCAGAATCCTTGTGTTGAAGTATTAGGTATTGAAGAGAAAAATGAAATACTAATGAAATAAGAATAATAGATTTAAGTGATTGTGCTTTTAAATGGTATCATGTGAGGAAAAATGCTGAGAGACAGAATTCAGAAAAATAAGCTTAGCTACTAAAGTCTTAATTGATGAGCCATCCAAAAATTTAATGACCTCTGTACTGATTAGCATGTTAGAGGATATGTATGCGTGAATGCAGTATACTGAAGACACTTAAGATGATTTTACTTACTCATAATTTTATTCTTCATCACATAAACATATATGTGTTAACTCAGTTCAAGCTAGACGAAAGCTAGAAAATGCTGGGCCATAGGTACTTTTTACTAACTTAATAACAGGTTAGCATCTAGTTTAGTTTTTCTGCTGGGTACCACATGCATCTCACTTAAAGCCATAAAGTATTATGAATCTTAGAGTTTGCCATCTTCCTTGCACAGCTAGAGAAATTTTTGTAGTAAAAGTAGGCATTTATGCCAAAGACAATAATCTTAGAGAGCTGTATGATTTTTGGTAGTAATTTAAAGAACAAGCTTAAATAAGAAAGCAAATGAAAAACCAACTTGTATGTATTTTGTGTGTGTGTTTTAATAGATGAGAAACATGTTACTTAAGAACTGTAATGATAAAAGGCGTGTGTTTTGTTCTTGCTTGCCTCAGCATCAGATTTTTGTTCTCTCTTGGCAGTCGTGTATGTGCTGTTTTGCTGTGTGTGCTCTTTCGCCATATATGCTGAAAAAAGCATACGGTGGTCACAGAGATTTTTTCGACATAACTCGTTCTTTCCTTTTTTTTTTTTTTTTTTTTGCCAGACAGTGATGGTCTCTGTGTTCTTCATCAATTAAAATGGCACAATGGAAAGAATAAATTGAATTCCGTGTGGTATATGGAATTTTCGGCCTAGGCTTTCACAGTAAAGACGACAGCATACAGTATTGTAGAAATAGCTTTTGTGCTTGATATTAACTGAGCTCTTTAATATATGTTCTAGTTTGTACTGAACTGTCTCACCCACTACCTTTGCTTTGATATTACTAAAGAGTTCTGGATCACAGAATTTAACTTTTCACCCTAATATGAACTGCAAATTGGGAAGCTGCTGATTATGCAAAATTTGCTGCTTCTGCTTCCCTCTTCAGTGGTTTTGGAGAAGTGGAGGAGGAACTATTGCCTGTCTAGACTTCAATAATTTATATAAAATTTTTCTTTTTATGCAGACAGCATTCATTTTAAGGCTTATGATGTGTTCTCAATGATATGCTCTAAAAGGCAGTTTAAAAAGGGGGAGAAGGGGAGGAATGTTGTGGCAAGAAATAATATGCATCTAATAGGAGTGAATCCTTTAAGTAGTTTTCTAACCCTGAGGAACACTGCTGTTAACACTATTTCACAGTTCTTTTTCTGTCGATGTGGAACAAAATATGTTCTGTGGGACAAAATATTTTTGTGAACAGTAGGATCTTTGGAGAGCAGCTCCAAATTGTAAGTTGTGATTCAGAAAGGTTTGAGGGGTTTCCTTCTCCTTTCTTTCTCTTCACCCTGCTCTGGGATGGTAGAAGGTAAAGGCTAGGTTAGTGCCAGCTGCCTTCAGTTAATATTTCTGTTAACCCTCCAGATTTTCCTGTCTAGCTTTTAAAATGCAGCCTCTGAATACTTCTGTGCAATTGTTTCCATCTAAATGATTGGCTAATTTTCAGATTTCAGGTGGGTGAGTGAATGAAAATATTTCCCAAAAATTACTCAAGAAGGAAATGCTTCTCTCTTGTAACTGGCTAGTAATAATTCACAGGATACCTCAGGTTTGCCAGCAAGCCATGGCATCTGTATGGATTTTTAAGATGGAAATTGTTGGTGCCATAAACTGCCACTTTGCCTCTAAATCAGCTATTTCTTCCTTGGCCAAAACAGTATCTGCATGCTCTTACAAAGGCTTTTTCTGTCTTGTTTATCTCTCTGCCCTCTGACAAAGTCTTGATTCCTTCTTCCGTGCCTAGTAAGGAGTTCTTGGGTTTGTTTTTCCCTTCTGTGTATGCAGTTTGAGGTAAACCTGGGACTGGACCAGCTGTTGCTTCATAATAAAAATCATGAAAACGAGTATGAAGACACATGGAAGTTGATGCCATGCAGAGTCTGTAGTTATCTGTAATCATTTTGCTATTATAAAACAAGAGATTGTCCTGTTTTTTTTTTTCCTTTAGTACTATACGCAATTCCATAGTTAATGTGATCAGTTCAGTGTTTGTGTTTATTTTAGGTTCTTCTAGTTAGTTTTCTTTGGAGTTCTATGAAATACAGAAGTTACAATTGCTGCACATTGAATTAACAAAATAATTTGGAAGAGAGCAAAATCTGATGGATTCTTTCATTGGTCTAACTGGTCCAGCTGCAACTGCAAAGGGTCTCAGGGATGTTAAAATATCCTCCTATTCTCGTTTTGCTTAATCCCTCACCAGACCTGGGAGTTCAGTGGGTATTACGGCCTCCCTTTGGCTCCATTCCGGTCCCATGAACCGTGTCTTAAGTCATGTCTTGCGGTAACGGTGCTTACTGTTCGTAAGAACCTTGCTAGAAGGCAGGTGGTGCCGTGACTTCCTTTTCTCTCATGGTTTCTAGACCATAGAAGGGGAAAAAAACGTGCTAGTTTGTCCTTGCTATGCAACCAAGGATGTAGTATGGCTCTTTGCCCTTTAAATCCCCTAATATGAAACTATTTTAATCCAGATAAAGCCAAAGTTGCCTTTTTTTTTTTTTTTTTTTTTTTACATCAGACTTGGGATTGTTTCATGGAAGGTGGTGGGGCGATGTTGTTTTTCCTGTTTTTTTTGGCAATGCCATTTTTAGCTTGTTCTGTCCTGTAATCTTGCCAAGTACCAAAATATTGTGGAGCACAGGTTACAGTCAGATGAAATCTTTGTGCATTCTAGTCTAACCTAATACTAGTTAAAGGGCACAAAACTACATCAGATCTGTTCAGTGTTGACCGTCTCGCTGTTCGTCGTTTTACAAGGCATCACACAGCATGTCTTGTCTGGATGGTCATCTTAGGCGTTACATAATCACTATTGCAGCTATTTCACAGTGCTATCACATGATGCTGAAGCTATTCTTTATAGTGATGGTGGTTTTTATTCTGCACCATTCAATTTCTTGGTTTAGAAATCATAAACTTAGTATGATTTGAAGGTGGGCAGCAGTAACAGGTAAATGAATATTTTAAGTGAAAGAGAAGTAATGTCTTTTCCAAGGATGAAAAAAAAATCCCTTGGACGGTGAGGACAGTTAAAACTTGAAAAATATTGTGTCTATAGAACTGCATAAAGCATGCATAATGCATTAACCTAAGATGAATCAGAAACAGGGTGTGCATTATAAATTTGTTCAAGGGGCAAAGGGTTAAATTGGTTCAACTGAATGACTACTAAGTTGTAATCAAGTTACTGAATCATGCAGTGTATAATTATCTATCTTTTCTGAAATGTAATGAACAGTGACAGGCTGAGGGACTCTTCACCCAGTCTGGTTCTGATTAACTTAAATAATTTGGTACTGAGCCTTATGTGGTGGGTCAACTAATGTTTTAGGGTAAGATCATGATTTCCTAACCATAGCCACTCAAAGTCTTCAAGTGGCTTTGTCCACTAATTAATTTTGAACTAAAGCTTTCTAATTGCAGGATTTCATCTAGACAGCATAAGCTTCTCAGGAAGCTTCTGGGCACCGTAAAGAGATCATTTTAAACGTAGGTGTCTGTGCTGGGGGAAAAAAAGTTTGTGGCAATTATTCTACTGTCTACCATTCTCAATATTTATTCTATATTGTGTGTACAGAGTTCAGTACCATTTAAGAAGCTGGAGAAACACTAGGTATGAAATCCTGAGGTAAATACTTTAAGTTGCAGACAACAGATGAACTGTGTATACTAAGTTCTAGACCATCTGCCTTTGAAAACAGCAATATTTACTCGATATTTTCAGGATCGTGGCAAGTCACATGCATGGAAAGACTGCTCAGTTTAGATGTAGTAGAGACCATAGACAACTTGAGAGCTTGAGTAATAGTGGAATATCGTCACAGTAGCAGATGTTCACAGAGTGGGGAAATCCTATAATGAAACCGTAGGAAGTAATATCCTGCTTATGCAGAATGTCTTCCTTATACCTGGCAACTGATTTGTTTCGTAACGTAAAAGTCTATGCTGCACGTTGTCTGCTTTCTTCCTGTGGGTTTTTATGATTTACTTTGCTGAAGGGTTATTGGATATGGCGTGTGTGTGCACACATTGTGTACACCTTGGTTCTTAAATTAATTTCCGTGTGTGTGAGTATGGAATAAAATGCAGAAAGAAGGGAACTGCAGTCTGAGAGACCCAAGTGATCACCCTAGTTGTCAGGGACTGTGTGCTCGGGCTGAGCATGGAGTAGTTTCCCTGTTTGCACTGTGTGGCTCAGAATGAGAGGACAGATATCTTCTGAATTACCCAGTTTGTTCTTTTCCTTAACTCTTTTCACCAAATTATGTTTAATACTTTGACCTTACTGCTAGTTCACCTAAACTATATTACAGAAAGGAGTCTAGTTCAAGGATCAAGGGGATGAACTCCCAGCAGGGTACTGTGTAGCTCTAGGTAGGGAAATACCTTTTGTATTACTTTAACAGCAGTTAAATGCTTTCAAGAAGTAGGAGTTAAATAGGTGGATCTTTCTCTGGAATACTAGTCACTTAGAAAAACTTCCTGGGAAGTCTCTTAAGTACAAACAGGTGATGAATGCCCTTGAAATGTCTCTTCAAAAAGACTTGTTGCACTAATAATATCATACATGTAGGATGAAATGCTTGTTTCCTGATAGAGCACTGCCCGTTTCTACAATTGCAGCCCATCTGCTGGTAACAAATCTGCCTTTAAAATGCTGTCAGAACATTTCTCTGAAGCTGTCATTGCCAAAACCCTTAATAAGCTAATCTCTAATAAGGGCTTCGGATAGTGGCTAGTGCCTTCAAAAAGTAGGACAGGCTTCGTCCCCCTTCAAAACTCTGTTCTTTTCTTCATGTTTTTTTTTTCCTGTTTTGTAGCAGAAACTGAAAAAAAGGACATGCCTCATACTATATACACATGCATGTGTGTATTTCTCTCTCCCTAAATTTTGTAGGCTGTTTTATGCTAGCCTTGAATTAGTGTTTTCTTCCGTTTACGGAGAGATGGGACAAGGGTGTCTCATCTTACGTTTTGGTTCTAAAAGTGCAGAACTCCTTGTGTATATAGTTTCTGACAGCTGAAAGGTAAGTTTCTGTTCTGTCTTGCCTGTTTTTCAGGGCAGAAATTCAGACTTTCACAATGAGAATTAGTCATTTATTGTGTGAGCAATAGCTTTATTCCCAGACAGGTGAGTTCACAGATAACAGCTATCTGTAATCCTATCTAGCAGCAGAACTCATGATGTTGTTGTCCTCCTTGTATCATGTCTGCCTGCTGTTGCCCTCCCAGCCAGTAATGAACAGCACAAGCATATCCCTCTGTAAACCAGCACCTCTTGCTGCAGTCCTTGGGATTCTCTGGTTTGCGCTTTGCTTTTAGAGCATAAGAACTCATGAAAAAGTGCTTGAACTTTCAAGAAGTTCCTAACATTACTGTCTGGAGACTCAAAGAGTGAAGCAATGGTACAACATAGGCCCTGTGGATGCTCTCAGACTGTTAAATCTTGTAGCAGCTTTTTTTTTTTCCTGTTGTCAAACATCATTGTTTTCTTTCCAGGCAGATGGCAAGTAGCTGTTAGCATGGTCTGCACCCCCGAACGCGAAAGACCTACCCTAGTTAAGCGTACAACGTAGGTTCCTGCCAGTAGATCTCCCCTAAAGAGTATGCAAAGGCGCTGCTTTCAAACTAGGAAGCACAACACACTTGTGTCAGGCACTGATACATCTCTCCAAATGCATATAAATACCATATGTGTTAGATATACATGTAAGTACCATTCTGGTACTTTTTGCTAATATTTCAGAGGCTCAGACTTTTGAGACCGAGAAGGCCATTCCCGCTACCCCCAATAAAAAAGGGGGATGAAAAAAAAATCTAAAAAAGAAATTGAACGCTGCTCTGCACCCACAATAACAGCAAGACAAATCCATTTGTTGGATGTTTGGATGTGAATATACATACTTAAAATTTAATATTGAAATAATCCATGGGAGAGCGGGGTCATTCTTAATACAAACATGTTGACTTGAACAGCACTCTATAAATATGCAATGATCTTAACTTTTTATCCTTCTTCCTATGTACAAAGATAGACATTAATGTAATTATATTTCTAAATCTCTCTGAAAGTCAGCAGCTGAAGAGTGAAAACATATAGAGCTTCCTGAAGCTAACTGTCTTTTACTAGTGCTGCACTAAAGAATTCTGAAGACTTTGTGTCTCCTGGGATATCATACTTAGGTCCTTGCTGATCCAGCTGTGCTGCTTTCATTTACTGTGGTGGTTACCTTGCTGGAAAGGGCTGTCCTAGAGAAGAGGTGTTTGTAAAGCACAATAGCACTCCCCATCACTAAGAATGGAAAGACTCTTATCTAACAGGTTCTGAACCCCGCAGTGTTAACAAAAAAAAAAAAAAAAAAAAAAAAAATCTAATATAGTAACGTTCACATCACTTCAACAGAGGAAGTTTTATTTTTCAAAAAGGCATGTGAGAATATCTACTAGCTATATATCTGATTAGTGACATTGGTTCAATTGTGCTTCTTACTTTGGTGAAACTTACTGTGTAGAGAATTAATCGTTTTTTAGTTTGTGGCAATTTGTGTCTTATCTGATTATTCCATATAGTTCTTCCTACTTGCTTTCATCATAGCCTCATCTTACTTACAGGTTCCTTTAAAATGTCCCACGAGGCTGAAAACAGTCTTTTTGAGTTAAAGCTTCCCAGTGAGGCCACCACATTTAAATCCTGCACCCGGCGCTATTCCCGCTCCTCTGACGATCGCTCGCGTTCCCTCTCGGCTGTGCAAAGAGCTGCGGGCGAGGAGGGACAGCCCTCAGTCACGACCTCGGTGTAGCACGTAAGGAATGCAGGGCTTTTCCGGGCAACAATGAAATAACTGCTGGGCTAAAGCTGCAGCTGGCAGCATGGTCTGTCCCTGCCGTGGTGACAATGCATGTCGGCCGCGTAGGCCTGGCAACTGCTGCGGTCTGCGCTGTGCTTCGTGAGCAGCACGGCCGCTGCTGCGTGCCGAGCCAGAGCGAGGTGGTAGGGGGCTGTGGAGAACCCTTCCATAAGGAGGTTGCTGCACGATCTCAAGATGGTTTGTCGGCATCGATATGATACGCAGTTCATCACTGCCTCACAAAGCTGCCTTTGCAGTGGATATTTTGGCCCAGTTTCTTTGGTTATGTGCAAGCGTGGAGGTGATGGGTTCGTCCACAAGTGGAAAAGGGTTGTTCCAGCCAAGCTGTTTTCTGCAGTCCTGAAATTTCGGCTTTTCCATTTCTAAGGTTGGTATTAGTCAGAGGGTGCTCTGTTCCTACTTAGCAATTAAAATGAAAGTTGCAAGTCTGAGAAACACACCAAGCAGACATGCCTCTCTGAGGTGGAGCTGATCAGCAGCAAAATAAGGGAGTTGCCCAAGGATCTTACTCTGACAATTACACCCAAAGAGGGATCCAAGAGTCATGCCCCGATTTACGTGGATTAAGCTTACTTTGTAGTGATAATTATATAGTATTCTCAATATGATTGTAATATCAGATGTGAAACATCAGCTACCCTGATGTATAAAAGCACATCCTGCAGTGAACTAGAAAACATGACTTTCATGATCATTATTACGCATTTTGGACTGGATTTACTAGTTTGCCTTGCATGAAGCTTCAGATCAACTAGTTTATCTGGTTCTGGTGATAGAGAGACGGAAGAGAAAGGGAGGGAATGTATTGTCAGCAAGAACTCTGGCGTGTTTTCCACTGGAAATTCAGTCCAGTGGCGAAAGCTGATTTCTCTCCACCTTCCAGGAAAGAAAGCAAGCGCTTCTTGAGAAAAGTAGGCAGTGCTTGCCCTGGAGGTACAGGCCAAAATCCTAAATATGCCACATTTTTCTGTCATCCATTCTTTGGAAAAGGGGATTGATTTAAGGCCCTAGAAGGAAGCGCTTATGTTTTATGTATTACAGTGAGTGTGTGAGCATCACTGTATGGATCGGAGAGAAGGCTCAGCAGTATCTTATGCTTTTGGGGTGTGTGCAACCTCGGTCTTCATCTGTTTATCATCAATTTTGACTGCTGTCTTTATTTCTGCTCCTTTACTTAGGAGGTTTAGCAGCAAGCAAGCTAACAAGCAGCAAGCCATCGCTTGAAGAAGAGATGCATTTTTAGAGAGCTTGTCCCTGGAGCATGGGATTGTTTTGCTGCTATTTAACTTTGTGTTTACAGAGGAGAAACTAGTGTTTATACTGTTTTTACCGAGTGGTGTTATTAGGTAGCTGGTCGCATGAAAAGCAGCGAGAAAGTGTGTCTGTGATCTTGAAAACTGGGATCCTTTCAACCCCTGGAAGTCATTTACACTGTTAAAAAATAATAAAAAAAGGCGGAGGGAGAGACTCCTTTTGGAGGGTGTTTAACGCTCACCTTGGGGGCCTTTCCTCTGTAGAGGCAAAAAAAGTAAGCATGGCACATAGGTGCTTTTCTTTATTCTATGGAAAATAGATAGGAACTTAAGTTACTGCCCTTAATTCTTAAGGAGAGGATTTAAAAAAAAATATGTAAACATAGTTGGACTTGATTAGCTTGTATATTTACCATACTTGCATGCTTGACTGGAATATTTGCAAACAGTGTCTTATTTTGTGGGTCGTCTATGCAAACGGGACCTGCAGCTATAGGAAGCCACATTTTTACGTGCACACATCTAAGTATGGGCATGTTGAAAATAAGGGCTCAAGGAGTGTTGTACCTCCAATTTTCTCGCTCCAGGGTTCCTTGTGTAAGGAAAGTTTCAGCAAAAATATTGTTGGGGATAAAACTAAATGACAGATGCATTCCAGATGTTCTTCAGGGATGTAAGATGTGGGTCAATGTAAACAAATAGGATAGGTGCCAATATTCATAAATTACAGTACTAACTATAATAACTCCAGCACAGTAATAAGTCCAGCTGCTCAGGAGAGGAGAGGCCAGAATTTCTCAGGGATTTGCAGAGGCTGAGGGCTTCCCAAAAGCCGGTGTTCTGTGTTTGGGCAGCTAACAGTGGCTTTAGAGATCTGATTTTTCAGATCTCCTTTTGGACAGCAATATTCTCTGAGTGCTTTTTGAGGGCGCTGCTGCTTTCAAACACTGAGTCTACCAAGGACAGAGTGAGAAAGGCCTCCCGGCTTATCTGCTAAGGGGAGGCTGCTTTCCAGAAATTGCCATTTGGCTCTTAACTGCTCCAATACAGCAAATGGGTTTCTAGACCATTTCCAAATTTTACGTTGTTTTGCTGCTTTTAGCCCATTGGATGAACCACAATCAAAAAACCCACAAAGTAGTCCTGAGTTGAAGCTGTTCAGCTTTTTGCCTTTCGGTCTAAAGGTTTTTTGGGAACCTTTTGACCAAATTGCTCATATCGTTGTGCTTGCGGAACACAACTGCAGGAACGGCTTATCATTATTTCGGCTGGAAAGAGGTCAGTAAAATACAGAAAAACTAGGCAGTTCAGTTTGCCCTGGTTCTCAGTTGATGTGGGAGGCTCTTCGTTTCAAATTCAAAACTCGCAAGGAGAAAGGTGAATTGCTGCGGGAAAGAAGAGTAACACGAGCTTTAAGAAGGCAGCTTCCTGTGCCGCCTACATGAAATAAGGAAAAAGCAAGGTGTGTTTGGAAGAGGTTGTGCGAGGCTGTAGGAAGCAGAAGTGCACAGCGCTCCTGCAAGCCGAGGGGCGTTTGGGCAGAGCTGGACCCAGAGGCCCTGCGCGCTGGGCTTGGCATCTCGCTGTGCCCCGAGACGGGTCCTCTGTGTCAGCGCTGCGCGGTGTCTGAGAGGGAGGAGACTGAGCCTGCTTGGCAGGGAAGAGACCGCATTCCCCATCCCACTCACCAGGGAGTGTACAAGCCGTCTGCCTTGGAGGGAGGAGCTGGCAGCCGGCCTCCAGGAGGGAAGGAGGCTTTTTGGGAGGAAGTGTTTGCGATAGGGGAGAGGCCTTGGGAATAGGCAGCCTTCTTGCGTGGAACTGCGTGGCTCAGGGCTGACTGGCGTGGAGGGTGAGAAATTGCACTCAGGGCTTGTTGATACAAATGATTTACACCTGAGTTTACTGTGGTGTCCTGAAGCAAGAAAGAGCTGTCTCAGCATGATGCAACTGCTTTCCTGGGGAAGTTGCACTCCCATATGGTCTAGGAGTAAATTCCGTCTCGGAGCAAGTAACTTGAAATTAATATTCATGAATATGTTTCTCTCCTCTCAACTGCTTTAATGCATCTGTAGTCTCCTTGCATTGTGCGTGCATGGATATTGCCTTTTAAATGTAGCTCTGTGCTCTGGTTCCTTGTGTGTGATTCTGGGGCCTGAAGAACGCTCGCCCTCGGTCCGCGCAGAGCTCATCCTGCCTGGTGAGGCTGCACCTGGACGTCCGTCTTTGCAGAGCGAGGTGCAGGAACAGGCTGAGCTTACACTTTGCAACCTGCCAGTTCTATCTCAGCACACCGACTGTGCGGCTTCATGCTTTGATGCTAGTCAAGTGCTGCCCCGAGGAAAGAGGCTATGAACCCATCCTTAGAAGGTACCGCTGTGTTCTTCAAGATGATCATTTTTGCCTCAGTGCATTAAGGGGACAGGTTACAGGATGCCAGCACAGCAAATCTTGCTGTGTTATATGAATAGAAGACAGAGAGAAGAGGAGTTGTTGTGAGAAGCTGACCTGACAGGAGCCTAACTAAGAGCATGTAAGGAATTTGACCTATGCAACTGGATTTCTTTGACAGTCAGCTTGACCCTATGGAGTACAGAGAAACTGCCAGAATATTAGAAGTTGGAAGCAGACTAGTAGGTACCATTTGTACAAGAATAATTTTCTGTTTGTTTTATTTTTGGGTGCTGTCTCCTTGCTTGAGGTCCATTCGTTCATGGCCACTGAGATGAGCTAAGAATGCTCCCTTAAATAGTGAGAACGAGCTAAGAATGTTCCCTTTAATAATGAGAACTGTTCCTTACCTCTCTTCCCTTTGCTACCTTTGAACAGATAGTTCTTCTCATTTTTGTCCTGCTGCCATTGCCTAACTTCCCTTCTTTCATCTGCTTCTTAGTCCTATCTGTCTGAAAATACGTATTGAATGGACATTTATTTTTATGGAGAAATGAATCTTGTAGACCAAGGACACCGCTGAGATGGGAGGGTGAGATGTGAAGCTAGACAGTCTCTCCAGGTTTCATATGTTATTCTACAAGAGCTTTGTGTGTTTTCCTCTCGTATATCTTATATGGTCATTATGTTGCTATTTATCAAAATGCTTAGGCATCACATGAAAATGAATTTTATATAGATTAAGCATTTACAACTCCAAATTCTGCGTTTGCAAAGCATCAGACACTAGAGAGGACCCTCAGAATATGAAGAGGCAGCAAATTTGGAAGAACAACCTATCATTCTACAGATTCCTCCTTTCTTTTTGGAAGAAAAAAAAAAACCCACAAAACACTATGAGTGTAGAGCATGTGCACAGTGACCCCAGAGAGTTCAAAATGCACTTTTGCGTACACTTTATTCCTGTTCTGCACATTTCCAAGGTTACAAAAGAATCTAAATAGGTCATCCCAACTGGAAGGGAAGCAGGGAACTCCCAACGTGATCATCTCATTGGTCCTCTGAAAGAGCAAAAGAAAATAAACCAACAAACATTTTTGCTTTTGTTGTGTTACCGTATGAACAGCTGCAAAGTTTCAAGCTTCGGGAATAACAACAAGTGGATGAAATGGGAGTTCTGCAAGGGGGGTTAAGAAAGAAAAAGGCGCAGATGGTGCTAGAGCAAAACTTTAGTATGACAGGGCAGATGGAGTGACACTGGCAGAGGCAGGAGGGGGCACTGGAATGAAGATGCCCATTGCAAGGGGAAGACATGGGCTGCACGCCCCAAACCATCAGCTTTACTTGGAAGCACCTTCCCAGGT
Organism: Crypturellus tataupa; assembly: GCA_034781795.1. NCBI lineage: Eukaryota > Metazoa > Chordata > Aves > Tinamiformes > Tinamidae > Crypturellus > Crypturellus tataupa. Next base: position 1,023,659 of record JAWLRI010000003.1, on the reverse strand, counting down.
GGGCTGCACAGATGGAGAGCACAAGGCACGCGCTGGCTGACCACTGCTTCCCCTATTGCTCAGGCAGATCCTTGGGCCGACACAGCTGTAACTGCAGCTTGCCTTGCTGGAGACTCACATACTTTGTAATGGAGAAGGTATTTTCTGCGGCATTCCCATATATCGAGGCAGTACTTTGGGAGATTGAAGAGACGTGCTGGCGACCTCTGTAATGGTGTTAAACAGGTGATAGGCCTCTATCTGCTACAGAACAGCCAATGTGGTCTTGTTTTATCACAGTGAAAGATGTCAGGATTTTGCAGGATGAGGAAAAAGAGAGTAGCAGAGGTGGATTTTTGTTTTTATTGCTCCTGTAGTGTTCAGTCTGCTTTTAGTATGATACTTAGCACGTGCAGGTTTTTTTCTGAGAAACATGTGTTTTTAGCCCTTAGAAAAAGACTGTGTCTCTTAGTGCATAACCCAATTTGATTGTGGACTTAGGTACTGAAATTTGAGACAGTTCCATGAAGTCACAAAATTCCCTGGTGGGGAATGTATGTGAAATGCAGAATGACTGTGAAGAGGTTTAGTCCTGGCTTTCTGTTCCATTGACTACATGTCTGTGGTGGTCCCTCCTTTTTTTCTCTTTTGAAAGGTAGAGTCATTTTTCTGTTTGAGGTTTCAGGTTTCATCCTTCCTTAAAATCTTTTTTCTTATGACTTCATCTAGTAGCTTTTTAGCAGCAGTGGGAGAAGATATATCAGGCTCAGTAAATATGCCAAATAATTGAATGCTAGAAACTGGGAAGATGTGAAGTAAGGAAAAATAAGTGATGTCTGTGATGAAATGCAGCCAACGATGTGTAATTTTCAATAGCAGTGAAGTGTAGCTTCCTAGCTGACAAAGACTTTAGGTAGTACTTTAACGAGCATCTTAGCAAAGCTCGTGCTTTTGGATAGAAATTAGGAGAAATTCAGCGTTTTCCTTCTTTTTCTGGTTGCACATGATATGCACATGAAGCCTGTAAGTAGGCTTGCTGAAGCTGCAAACACACAGGAAACCTGGAGCTGTACAGACAGCAGAGACACTGAAGGTAGCGAGTCAGCCTGTTTCCCATTCCAATTATGGGGTTAATTTCCCTGCCTGTGCATGTGGACCAGCACTGAGTGCTGACAGTGATGCTCTGGGGGTTAGAAGTTGTGATTTTTGCATCTTACAGGAGGAACCTTTGACTTAGTGGAAATGTCGGGGGAGATGGTGTTCTTTTTTCCAAATTGTTCATGTTTTGTGTGTTTGAACAGCTGGACACCATATTGTGGTATGGTGAAAGAAAGGTTTTAACTTACTGTAAGATGTCAAGTCCTAAACTCTTACCTGGGGAAAGAATTTTGTTTCTCTTTTTTTTGCCTTGGAATCTAACACAGATAGCATTGCTGACTGGTTTTGTTCTTCTTTTATGCTTGAAAATGCTGACCTGAACAGATACAAATTTGTTTAGTTTAGAACTGGCCATCTTGTTTGAAGGCAATGCATCTTGTTATTTGGCTGTGGGATGATACAGAAATGTTGCAGGAGGAGGAGACCTGCCTTGCCTCATAACAGCTGCCTTGCTTATATATCTGTCACAGTAATATTAATACGTTTATTAACGTAAACCAGCTGAAGCCATTAATCTGTCTGTCAGGTTTTTAAACAAAGCCCGTAATGTATGGATAAAAACCAGCATGTTGCCTATACTGGTTTAGTAGCCTGTGAGTGGGCAAATGTGAGTTGTTTTTTTGTGTTCCCCAAAGCTTTTCTTCATAACAGCGAATGCTCTAAGTTCCTTTGCGCTGGTGGTGAATTTTTTGTAGTGTGTATTTCTGCTGCCTATTTCCTATTCCTGTTTCATGTTAGGAGGTTTTTGTGACTGAGACTGGAAAATCAGTTCTTACTATTTATGTCCTACTTCCAAGGAGAAAGTATCTGTTAGGTATTCCTCAATCAGTTCTATTTTGTTTTCCAGGTAACATGCATGTGTCACTGGCTGAGGCTCTGGAGGTTCGGGGTGGTCCATTACAAGAAGAAGAAATATGGGCTATTTTGAACCAGAGTGCAGAAAGCCTTCAGGAGTTATTCAGAAAAGGTAAGCTTCTTGCTCGAATAGAACCAGAAACAACTGTTTTATATGTCAAATAAGTTAGCTTCATGATTCCTTGTAGGCCTTAAATACAAATACTGATTTGTTCCTGGCTTATCTTTTGGGGTAGATGGATTATCTTAACTCCAGCCAACAGGATTCTTTCAACCCTCCCTTCATGCTGCAGCACACCTGTGCCTTTTCAGTCCCATGCAGTGACTGTGTTGCTTTGGGAGGAAGCACGTGACGTGATTTTACCAGAAATGGCACAATTTTCGTGGAAGCTTTCCTGCTAATTTCAGCTGTGTGCCAATTTGCAGAATCAGTTGGAGAGTGTCTTTAGAAAACATGTTTTTAGCTAAGTTGGTATGCTAATTGTCAGAGGAAAATTTCTGTCAATATGCAAAAAAAAAAAAAAAAAAAAGCTTTACTTATGTTTTTATTTTTAAAAATATGAAGCCACTGCCAGTGCTACTGTGACACAGAATATTGACTGTTTAATACACAGTTAGTTTACATGCGTGCCTTCATTTAAAGGATGGACGCTTTAACACGTAATGTTGATTAGTTAGTGGAGACTTTTAACAACGAAATTCAAAATACCAATATTCTTGTACGTGTGTTTCCGGAGCCTCACATACAGTCATGCCTTTTCTTTTCAAACACAGAGTAGTTTTATAGTCTCATCTGTGTAATTTTTAAGCCTTTGCTCTTCATTTCCTTATTTGTATGTGGCCATACAAAGTAGTCTGCTGAGGGGTTCCTCATTTTTTGGGGCACTATGGTGCTGATAAACTCTACTGCTGTTATTTCTTACTCCAAAGCTCTAGGTTAACTGGTTGGTTGGAGCAGAAACTGGGCATTGGCTGGGGAGGTATCTTGCATGATTATAGAGTTCTACATTACCGAATCAACACCTTGAGCTCCATATTGAAATCTGCCTGTTGACAGGGCAATATGACTGCATAGCAGTGGAAATACTTAAAAAAAAATTAAACGTAAAACACCATGCGCACAAAGTCTGCCCTTGAAGTCTGCTCATTGTTCCTTAGCCTAAAAGTGATGCAGAAAAATCTTAACATAATGAGTGTGAAGGCTACGTGCAAGCCCTGAAAACGCAAACATAAGTGGCCCTCCTTCAGCGGGAGACAGGATCCACATCTCCGCCTTGGGACTTGGCAACGATGACTTTAAAAGCATAGCTCAAGACTGGGAAAGAGAGCAGAAAATGAGTCTGCTCTTCTGTCAGTGGAGTGAAGACCAAAAGGCAACTGCAGATAAAATCAGTGCGAGAAGAATACATCTCCTGTTCAGGTTGAAGTTGTTCTACTGAGTTGTTTTTCTGCTAGGTCAGCAAATTATTTTCAGTCGCATGCTACTAATTAACAGGGGATATAGTCCTGTGGTAAGATGCCCTTTAAGAGACACTCAGATGTAAGCTTTACTATGTGAGAGCTGGCGACAAAGGCAATCTACTTTCTCCCAGCAAAATTAGGAGAGATAAAAGAGTCTTTTAATAAAGACTTGGCTTTTTTTTTTTTGGTGTTCTGGACTATCAGTTTGTGTGCTGACCTGGGAATACGTGCTGCAGAGCTGCGGGACCAGGGGTTCCTGTGGGTTTCCTTCTCTGACTCGAGTTGGTTCCTTTTGGGGAGGTCTTCTAGCTTGTGAGGGACTGCAGAAAGCTCCACTTGTGGGCAGAGGATGTCAGGGCATGTTCGGAGCTTCTGAAAGGCCATTACGTGCTCAGCTGTGCTCACTCTTAACGATGCTCTTCTCTTTGCATAGCTCTGGAGTGCCCAGATAATTATAATTATTTTGATAGTAAAAAATTATTTTGAGACAAAATACAAGTTCAGTTGCAGAAACAATTCTGAGTGTTTTCTATAGAAAGTTTTTAAAAAATCACATGTAACAGTATGCAGTGCACCTCTTTTGAAATTATGAGGCTAAAAGTATCTATAAATATTGTTATCGTTTAAAATACTGTCTGTTAGCAACGTTTCCACACCACTTGAGCCATGACCTACACTTTTAAGTGAATTACCAACCTAAGTAACTATTGATTTGTTTGTTCCTGCTGTAATTTTGATAGTCTCACCTGTTTGACATTGTGAAGCCTTGGTGCCACCCCATCAAATAAGAAAATTTCCTTCAATTAATTTGTCATTTAGACTAGCTCCAAAAAGTTAGGGGAAAAACGGCCAATACAAGCTTCTCTTAGAAATTTTGATGGCTTCTTGATTTTAACAAGCTCTAAAATTTTGTACAGGTCCTTACATGTTTATCTGTGCAAGTACTGAATAGAAGAAGTGCTGAATGAAAGCCATGCCTTAATTTTGATCACATCTCACATGAAGTCTAAATCAGTGGCTGATCCATAAATACGTGGGGTTTTGTGCTGGTTGATTTTTACTGCTCTCCCAGGTGTTGAACCCTTTACAGATTGATTTCTATCGTTACAAGGTAATGAGAAGAAAAGCTGGAAATGAAATGTCCAGCTGCCAATCATTAGTTTAGAAAAGCAACTCTGCGAGCTGTCTTGTCAGCATTTCGTAAGCTGTTAAATGGAGGAGAAAAGCAATCCAGAACTCATGTAGTTGCAGTCCTGACATCAGTCGGAGTAGCGATGTTCAGGTTAATCTGGAGATTTGAAAAGGCCGATACCAGACCTGCCCTTCTCTTACATCTGTTTAATTATCTGCAATAACTATTTTGTTGTTTTGAGGGTGTATCAGCTGTTTCGGACCTGCTGTATCTTGCATTCAGTGCTCGCTGAGGTCAAACGGAACAAGTCTTTGAAGTGAAGCATCTTTTATATGAGTGTACGAGTGCAAGGAGCCGTGCTGTGCTCCCTGCTGTTCAAAAAAAATAAACCTTTAATTTAGTAAGCTAAGCCAGAAAAAGCTCATCGAAACACAAGGTGGAAAAAGCGTTGTATGTCACTTAGGCCGTTCCTGCACTAAGTGTCGTGGGGTTTAAAAATAGCTTGATCTTGCGTTGCGAAACAATGTGCTTGAAAGGAGGGGGAGCAGAAGGACAAAAGCAGATTCTCGTAACAAAAAGGCAACTGCGTAAAGAAAGAGCCATTTTAGAGATCGGGTGTCTGGACAAATATGTGGATGGGAAATGATTTATGTAAAGAGAAGTGATAGAATCTAAAAATAGATGTGAAGAAAGATGTGTTTGGAGGGGGGGACCAGTAAATCTTGTCTAGACTTGTACTATGGCACCTGTTCAGCTTGAGTTAATACAAAAAAAAAAGACAAAGTGTAAAGCAGTCTGATAGAAACTAATGGTGTGTCTTGGTAACTGCAGGGATGCAGAGAGAGAGGTTAAGGGACTCTCTTGGTTGACTAGCGGGAAAACCGGGTATGAAAACAAAGCTTTCTTTTCAACCATCCCTTGTGAGCAGTTGTTAGAAGATTGTTTTTCCCCTTTATCCATCGATGCTGAAAAGCTTTTCAACAGTTGCAGTGCACTGTGCTGACATCTGAGCACCTTGGAAAGAGTGTGGGTGATGCCAGGAATAAATCTTTCTCCGAGTTTCTCGCTCCAGAACTATGAAGAATTCAGCGGACCTCTCTGAATGCTGCTGGTTTCCTGGGGTGTGATGTCAGACCAGGGCTTTCTGCTCCCTCCCAGCCCTTTGTGCCCAGGCGTGAGGATGCCAGGTCTCTTCAGAGCTGCTACTGGAGGTGCAGGGACAAGCTGCATCCATAAAGAGTAGGGGAATTAGGGCATCACTGGTCCCTTGCACTGGCATAATCTTGGCCTGTCAAGGGACGTGCAGGGATTTGACTGCCGCCAGTTTGACCTAAACAGAAAAACCTCAGGATCATTTGTATTAGGAAAAATGTTTGTTACTTCAGTGTCAGATATGAAGTGAGGAAAAGGAGATACAACATCCTGAAGGAGCTAAAACATACGTTATTTCTCTTCCTGTGACTATGAGAAATAGCAGCAGATTCAACTGAAAGAGCTTGAATTTGGAAGTAAGGTTTGGGAATCGTGAATTAAAAACCATCAAGATTGTACAACGGGTCAATTTTGAAGTGCTACGTGAACTTATGGTATCTTTTCACATTTTGATTTTATTTTGGCTATCTATATGCCATTAAGCCATGCAAAGGGCAATTTTAAAAGTGTGTTTATTTGTATGGTAGGCTCCGCATAGCTGACGAATCTTTTAGCTTTTTATTGCCTTTCAGACCAGTTCACTGTCTCCTTTTAAATGAGACTGCACTATTTTTCTGTGTCTTGGCGCTGCCGGATAAACTGTGCTCTCACAAGTGTTTTGTTACGGGCTTGCATAGTTTGTGAGTGAACTCAGAAGGCTGGCAGCTCTGTGGCCCTTGAAAGCCTCCTGGATATAAAGTTGACCAGGAGCCATACCCTGAATTCTCAGGCTTTCAGAAAGAGGGATTTGCATCTTTAGTTTCCCCTGTAATTTTTTCCCCTCTATTTTGGGGGAAAGGAGGGGAGGGAAATATACCACCCTTGCAAATTCTTCACGAAGTATGAAACAGGAGATAATATGAACATTAAATCTGGAATTTTCTATCAGTTGTTTTAGTTTGGTCCCTAGCTATTGGATTCATTTTGTTTTCCTGCCTTGGAACAGATGCACACAAAGGAGAAAGTACTTAAAATTCTCTTAGAATAATTTTGCATAGCGGGAGTTTGGAAGCAAAGAGTTGTTGTGCTTTGAGACAGATTTCTTATAAAGGTATATATACCTTTAAAGGTGTATATAAAGGTATAAATATCTTTATAAGGTATATAAGGTAGATTGGATTCTGGAAGTTGTGATATAGGCAGTGTGATCCGCTATACTAGTTAGAAGTCAGTAAAGCAGAAGGTAAGAAAATGGCAACAAAGCAAGCTTGGCAAAATCAGTATTTTTTTGAATCTTACAGTTAATCACATTCATAAATGTACACTGAACCATTAATTCCTGAAGACTGTAGTGTGTGGTAGGAAATATTTTAACCTAGATTGTCTGTGGATGCCACATGCATACTCCAGGACTTGTTCAGTATGATATGTGTAAGACCTCACACCAAATATTTTGTTTTTATTTTTATTGAAAACTGAATAGCATTCTGACCTCTCATTGACCTCTTCCAGGCATATCATGTTTCAGATGATAGAGAGTTCCTGTATTTAGAGTCTTTGTGGTACACGTGGCTAAGTTAGGGATGAAGTCATGGTTTAAGTTCCTGAGTTGAAGGTTGTATTGTAATATCTTAAAATATTTTAAAACATTTATGTCACTGATGTGTATATATACAGGACTGCTGTAGTCAAAAGCCAGTGATTATAGGCAACTTGCAGTTGTGGGAAGTTTGTGGCCAACTCAAGGTTGCTTGCTAAAAATGCCTTCCTATAGAATGTAATATTTTCTTATCCATGTAGAATATGAAGGGACCTTTCACCTTTATGCTTTCTTTTTTTGGGGGGGTGGCATCTAAATATACTGCCACAGAGGTATAATCCCAGTTTTTAACAAATAAATTCCCTGAAAATTCCACGCAGTTTGATAATGACAGAAAAACTGTTTGTGCTCCTGAAATCCCCCAGTTTAGCTGTTTTAAGTCTGTGACAAGAGTCACAACTTGGCTTTCATGGTGACCTCTAGCATTTACCTATGAAGCCTTAGGCAGGTCTAGGCCACAGGTTCAGAGATACATTCTCCAGCAAGTACTTATTTCCTTCGGATGCAGAGGAGAAAGCCAGAGCAATGAAAAACATTCCCCTGAGGCAAGAGGACTGAGCCATAAAAAGCAGGAGAACAGGGGAAAACCAGTTCTGTGTGAGTGCTGAGCCTGTCACCCTGGCTTTCAGCATAACCTACTGGCCTCTTAAAACCCATTGCATATATTTTAGCAAACTTGTTTTAGATTTATGGCAAGTTACTGTCATGAAGAAATATGAGTTGAGGCGCAACAGAACAGCCTCCATGCCAGGTGTTCTTGGCTTTGAGACTTTTAAATGATTCTTGAATGCGTAAACTTCTCCATTATATCCTTGGGTTGTTGAGGAGCAGCCCAAAGAATGTGTATGTTTGTCTTAAATGGAAGGAAAATGAATTATGGGCATACGTATTGAATAATTTCTCCTGCAAACATTGATAGGAGGGGAAATACTTTGAGACTCAGAAGGTAGAAGCTGAGGGTGTAATTCTCGATAACTGGAGTAACAGTTGTTAAAAGATCTTTGCTTTGGGTTTACAGTTTGTCAAAGTCTAAAACCAATTCCTGAGCTACTTTTGGAGGAAGAGGAGTCAAAGAAACTGAAGGACTTGCTTGGTAGCTCTTTTTACATCTGATACCGGCCTGCAGTAACTTAATACATTTCCTAGGAGATGGGAAAATTCTAGATTACCAGATAGTTGAACAGCCTGGGAGCCGGCACTGGAGGAACATCCTGAGCTGATAGGAGAATGGAAAATGTGCTTAGTGGTAGAGCTGGTACAAGAAATGGTTTTTACACTGTGATGTTGGTTATTGTATAGGGGAGAAAGGAAGCCCTATCCTTCAAATGTGTTTTTTTTTTTTTGTGTGTGTGTGTGGTTTTTTGATACATAATGTAGGAAAATGGTAGAGCAACTGGCTCCTTGCAAAATCGTTAGAATGGAAGATCACACTCGAACTGCAAACTTATACTTTGCCCTCTTCTGCTGCTGCCTAAGACTTTTTGTTTGTTTCTTTTGGAATTAACTTTTTCTTTAGGCTTGGAAAGGGTTTTTGGTCCCTCAAACTCTTCTGTTTTGCCCAGCTCTACCAGCTAGCTTTAATGCAGGAGTACTTTCTCTCCCCACAGATTTCGTCTTCTCTTTAGACCATTGCAGCTCCAGCAGTGCTACAGTGCATAGCAATTATCTCCAGCCTTACTGTAGGGATTAGCCTTAACGGCATGTGCCCGATGGAAAGTGATCATTTCAGATGGCAATTCTGTTTTAAAAATAAGGTAACCTGAGGATAGGAAAGACTAGGAGAGATTTTTAGCAGGCTTGTCATTATCTTGTAGATATGATGAAAAGCACAGAAATGTCAAAAAGAAGTGTTATTGTGTGGTTAAAACTGGGATTGTTATTGTGGTTTGAAGCAGAACAGGTGGAAAAGGAAAGCAAGTCTCTATCCCATTAATAATACATAGACTCATATTGATCATGTCTTTGAGTAAGTAACTTTTAGCAATTAATGGTGGGAAATCTTAGAATGTGCTTAGAACATGTAGAGACACTGAGTTAAGTCGGCTGAAAATCGTAGTGTCAAAAGTTTGTATCGCAGCCTCAATGAAAACAAGAAGATTCCTCGACAAGAACACATGAATGTGCTGAAAATGCTTCAGTTCGTTATGGATTGTAGAAAAAAGTAGATGTGATATTGGCTGTAGTTGTGACACTCTCACTTTTAAAGAAGTCAAAAAAAAAGTTTTATTTTATGTGCTTTACCTTTAAAGATCATTTTGAGAAATATTCTTACGTTTAGAAGAGTCCAGGTAGGTACTATTTTTGTTTTCTAAGTTAAAACAAGAGATACTGATGTTCCTCTTTACTGATGAACTCTGGTGAACTAATTGCTGTTTCTTTCTTTTTTGGAAGTTGCAAATAAGACATGTCGGAATTCAAGCCCGTTCTTTTTTGAACGAACCCTTGAAGACATTTCTCTGGAGTTCTGTGTTTTGGTAACATCCACTTCTTTCTTTTTAATGTTGTGTCACTTTTTCCTTTCAAACACAGCCGATCCTACCACTCTGGGGTTCATTATTTCACCGTGGTCTCTGCTGCTACTCCCTTCTGGCAGCGTCTCCTTTACTGACGAAAATGTTTCCCAGCAAGATCTGCGAGCGTTCACAGCGCCGGAGGTTCTGCAGAACCAGTCGCTATCGTCTCTCTCGGATGTTGAAAAGGTACCGTGTCTCTTATTGTCGCAGGAGACTATTGGTATTTTGCTGTCAATTATTTTACAAAGCAGCTTTAAACCATTATTTTAATCTCCTCAAAAATTTTATTTGTGTCATTAATTGTTGATTTGCTTTCAACAATTAATTGTCTAAATAATAGTCAACAGTTAAGAGGATGGATGTTATTCAGAGAGGCAAATTAGAGAGTTAAACAGAGCAGTCATTTAAGCAAGGCAGGACTTAAAAGGTGTGCTTTCTCTTGGCCATAAAGAAAACATTCATTTGTTTTACTTAATGCATGGAACTGTGAGTTGTGTGCAACGTCGTTCCTTTACAGTTTTCTCTTCTTCCTCTTCCTCAAGGGTAGGTGTTCGCGTAGGTCAGGTTGTGTATGTGATCTGCTCCAGGCCACTGATAAAGCAGAGTCAAAGTTACTAACTTCTCCAATGTTTTCCTATGCTTGGTTGCCAATGGTAATACTTTCCCTAGAAAACTATCCCCTTGGCCTAGTCAAAGGTATCTACATGTGGGAATAAGAAGGAAACTGAGCTGTACCTCCAGCTTCTTGTCTTCTCTGGATCAATACTGGCTAGAGAAAGAAGCCACCTGTAGCCAGCCTTGTCGTAAGGTGAGAACAAATGCAGCTCTGCTACAGGAAGAAGAGTAACGTGCTCCCTCTCCAGAGGAAACTGCTATTGGCATGGATTGCTCTTAGGTGGATGAGGACTGTCAAAACACATTTCAGTGGGTCAAGCATTTTGTGCATGCAGGATGTTTTTTTTTTTCTCTGAACCTTGTGCATAGACAGGGTTTCTTTGGAACCATATCAAATAAAGAGCTAATGAAAAGCACTGCTGCTTGAGTTCACAGACCTTTAGATCTCCTTTTACCCTACAGCCTAACAGGAATTCATCACAAATTAAAGCATGTGTCTAATCCGATCTGTGACAGGGCTAAGCCATCAGGGAGATGTCAGATGAAAGTTTGAGTAGAACTAGTGAAAAATAACACTGACATCAGTGAAAGATTCAGGACCTCTAAAGTGGAATGTAGCTGCCAGACTTGGAGGTGGTCATATTGGAATTGTTGTTTCAATGCTTCTGTCAGGAGAGACAACTTTGTTGAAGATGTTAACATTGCCTGCAGTGTCAGCTCTAAAATTAAGATAGAAAATGTGCCCTAAAAAAAAGTTTTCAAATGACAAATTTGTGACCAGATCACATGTTGTTCTTCTGGGCTGATCACACTCAATGCCTCAACATTGATTCAAAGCCATACAGTCAGATAGCAACTATATCAAGTGCTTTCACTTATGGTATTTAGCATTAGGTTGAAGCTTTAGATTTAGAACTTGAAATTAGTAACCTATTTTTTGGTTGAGCAGTGCTTGATGTTTGTGAGTTTGTTGCAAGCAGCAGAAAAAAAGAATGCTGTGATAAATTGATATCCTTTTTTTCTGGTTGTTTCCCTTGGCATTTATATTAAACAGGATGTAGGACAGTACGCTCATTATTTGAGCTGATTTCTTCACTTTGTGTTTTTAGGTCTTACTTTGCACATGCTGATTACATTAAGCTTTACCTCATTTAAACTTCTTTGTTTGTTATGTCTCACTATAGTGTATTAAAGTCATTCATTGACAATCTTGGACGTTTTTCTTTTTGTGTCTGGTTCTGGAATCAGACCATGTCTGGAAGCTGCTAAAAGCAGAACAGATTCCTACTTGTTAGAACTTCTCACCAAGCAATGACAGGGTTGTATTTTTCTCTGAATTATGACCTTTTTTCCCTAACCCAAAGAAATAGTGTATTCAGTGATAAATATTAGACAAAATGATAGTCAGTGAATACCCCTTTGATTCCATGACCTTTGGGCAACGGCAATACAGAACAAGTCTAATGTAATTAAAAGCTTATTGGCAATACAGTAAGCAAATATTTGGAGCTCCAGAAATGAATTTGGTGTCGATTTCTGTATTGGGGAACTGACAAATACACTAATTTTTTTTTTTAACAAATGGTCCAAGTTGTGAGCGGTGGCACTTGCTGCCGCTTGAATCGGAGGCGATGGTCAACCTCATCTGGAGAGAGAAAAGGGTAAAAACATCAGAGCTGGGTGTGTATGTGTGTTGCATTGTACTGTACCAAAGCATTTATTAGTGACGTGGTTTGAAACCAGCTAAATTCCTGGCTATTATCTACACAACTTTTGTATAGATTTTTTTTTTTTTTTGCCCAGTTTTGCACATGACATCATCTCATATGACTGGAGCTTGATGTAATGCTGCACAACCCCCAGACAAAGCTGATGGGATAAACAGGCTAGTGTGGGGGGTGTGTCGTGTCTTACAATGTCTACCATGCAATCTGGTCTAAAAAAAAAAAATGTGTTTATGCTTTATCCTTTTTTTTCTCTCTTCTAGAATATATCTTCTTGTCTTCAGTGAAATTTTCACTAGATGATGGATTTTATCTCACTTTCATCTTGTAGCAATTCTACATACATTCTATAGGGAGAGTAATCTGTCTTAATTTCACAGGTTTTGTTGAGTTTGTCACTACCTTTGCACACCCAATTTAAGCACAGCTTTAAAAGCTAGCTACAAAGGACCTAAGCCTAGACAGAGCATATCTTTCATGTTGACATTAATTGTTAATTATACATGTAATGTTTAATGTATGTATATCTTAAAATGCTGATGATATATTAAGGTGACTGCTTCATACTCTGCATGTGTCTTTTTAATGTTCATTGCCTTATTTCCCTTTGAGCCCAGTCTAAGGAATCTCTTGCCAATATAGCTCAGTGTTTGAGTGCTACTAAGCTCTGCCTTGTCTTGGACTAAATTTTTAAGGAGCTTTGCAATCTAGGCTCAATGCAAGGTGGATCAGCTGCATTGCACATGTACCTGTCTTTAATTGGAGATGAAGACTTAAAATTGAGCAGATAAATTACAGGTATAGAAATTAGAGAGTGATTAGATGCATTACTTTCTGTCTTGGTGACAAAGGAGAAAAATCTGAAAGAGAAGACCTGCTTGAATTAAACGCTGAGAATATATAAAGTCGAAATGATGTGAAGTTAGTTCAGTGAGCTGACAAATGTCATGTGCTTTATTACAGATCCATATTTATTCTCTTGGTATGACGCTTTTTTGGGGAGCTGACCATGAAGTTCCTCAAAGCCAAGTAAGTTTTGATTTGTTCAGTGTTAAAGCTTTAGACTAGCTCATGTGGCCTGTGCTATGTTGGACTCACTAAGGCAAAGTATCATTCTGGGACCTGAAGAGCACCATGTCTTTCCTGTGCCTGGGCCTTTTTCTTGTGGTGTGCTGATTGTTTGGGCTTATTGGTTTGGTCTGAAGGGCATGATGAAAACACTGCAGAGGTTTTGATCACGTATCACTTATAACAAATGATCTACTTCGAAAAGATTCAATTCCACTGAACTCTTCCAGCAGTTGTTTGTCCTGTCATCTGAAAAGACAGGACGTTTCCTCTTGTGACTGTGTTTTTGTGCATGCGGAGGAGACTGGCACTCAGTAAACATGCCAAAAGGAAGCTTTCCAGTAAATTTACTTTCTAAATATTCATGTCTTGAGTGTCGGTACTTAAACCTAGGTCGTTTTGACTGCACAGAGGTTGTCCTGTGCAATACAAGGCTTTGTTTCCTTAACCAATGTTTTTGCTACTTCAGTCCCTACTTCTGTGTTGATTATTGATGACACAAGAAATAGGGGAAAAAAAAGGAAATAGAGAAAAAAAGAGAGGGGAAAAAAAGTAGCTTTGCAGGTAGCGTTTTTTTTAACAGGGTCTGTTAATATGAAGGTGTAATGTTTTTTTCAGCCCTGAGAAGATGGCTTTCATGTAAGCACTCATGTAATGTAGACTGTAAGTCTAAGGAATAGATATTTGCAGTGTTGAGGTCTTTTATATTTATTTATTTTTTTTTTTCTATGTACTCCTCATCACCGTTAGCACTGATTCTCCCCCTCGTCCCATTTTTGTTTCTAATTAGCCTATCAAACTTGGAGATCATCTCAACAGCATCCTCCTCGGCATGTGCGAAGATGTCGTCTATGCCCGCGTATCCGTACGGACCGTCCTGGATGCCTGCAGTGCTCACATAAGGAACAGTAACTGTGCTCCTTCTTTCTCATACGTGAAACAGTTGGTCAGACTTGTTCTGGGAAGCCTCTCTGGGGTAAGTGTTTAAAAGCAGTTGAACAATAAGATCGATGAGCAGGAACAGCAAAGGTGCTTATTCTGGGTCACTTTTCAGTCATTCTTTCTCTTTTTCTTGATTGCCGTTTTGATAAAGGGGGAGTATTAAAAGGAAAAAATCTGAAATTGGAAGAGGAGAGAATTGCTTCTTTTGCACTGCTGAGAATTTGGATACTTGATGGTTCCTCCTGGAGTCCTTTACATTTGCTCTTGCTGAGGAAAGTCATTTTCAGCAGTGGCTGTCTTCAGTGGGGGGAAAAAAAAGTAAGAAGAAGAAGAAAAAGGAGGAGGAGGAGGAGAAGAAGAATTAAAAAAAAAAAAGGGAAATGGACTCAGAACTGTTTAATTGTTAGATTCTTCCTAAATCTCTTTCAGAAGTTCCTACACAGATGTAAAGGTTCCTGTATTGGTTTAATACTCAGCCGAAGCTGCTGCTGACAGGCAATGACGTTCTAACTGCAGTGCTTCGACTTTTTGCATTTGCCTAAAGGAGCTGCTCTATGATTCTGTAAAACAGAGGCCTATAAAGAAGTTTTAAAAAATTATAATAATAAAACAGACCTTGATTGAGGCCTTGAAGTATAGAAACAACCAATGTCGTAGTTGGTAGTCTTCATATTGTTGCTGGTCTTGCCTGCTTAGCAAACTTGCTGCTTTTTCTCACCGTGTCCTTGTTAGCAGGCCTTCAGAAGCAGTCTGAGGTTAGCGGGGCAGGTGAATTTAGACACCATAGTAGCAAGCCTGGCTGGGTAACCTCAAGTCCACATGAGTGCTGAATCCCGGGGCTCATGTCTTCTATACCACCTCAATCATGAGAGGGCCAAACTAGTGGTGGTTCTCTAATGCCAAAGTTCTGCTTATCTCTTGGATTATTTTCAAAAAAATAGTTAAAATTTACTAATGAGTGTAGAAATACCGAATACAAAAATAATAATAATAAAAAAAGCTGTTTCTGAGAGACTACAGAAAAGACTTCTTAAAAATGCATAAACTATTACAGGCAGAATGAGTTGTGTGAGTTATCAGTCTGAAACTCTCACATACAATATAGCTTTTTATGGTATGTAGGAAATTTCTCAGACCAATCGTGTTCCGTTCACGGAGCATTGGAAGTTTTCAAGT
Source organism: Crypturellus tataupa (assembly GCA_034781795.1). Lineage (NCBI taxonomy): Eukaryota > Metazoa > Chordata > Aves > Tinamiformes > Tinamidae > Crypturellus > Crypturellus tataupa. Next base: position 1,008,305 of record JAWLRI010000003.1, on the reverse strand, counting down.
GTTGGTCTCTAGTTTGTTGATAGCTGTGTTCAATGTATGTACATTTATTTGAAAAAGGTAGAGCAAATCTGTACTGAAAAATGTTTTATTGGTAGTGTAAGTGTGAATAATTCTAGTGGAAATTCTCATAGATAACTTTCTTCACCCTCACCACCACTCCTTTTTTTTTTAAAAAAAAAAAAGAAAACAAAATTCTGAATTTCCAGTGTGACCTTGTACTGAAATATTTGGTACTAACCTGTGTTTTCCACACTAGTATGAGCTCTTTTAATGTTTTACTTGGTGTTCCTGCCTGTTTTGCAGGTGGATCAACTTTCTTGCAACGGAGATAGAAAACTGCAGCCAGACAGGAGCCAGGCTATTCGGGACAGGCTGAGGGGAAAAGGTCTCCCCACAGGTAAATGCTTCTTTCAGCTTCCATTCCTCACAGCTCCGTGTGCTACAGCCTCTTCCCCAGCTTTCTGGGCAGCCCTGAGCTCCAGTCTTTGCACATCGAGCTGTCGTCTTACCCTTCTAGCCTCACATTGCTGATGTGCTTGAGCTGCTGCCTTTTAGGTTTGTGTCTTCTGAAAACAAGCAGCTGTGCAGAGAATTGCAGTAGGGTTGTCAAGGGCAGCAGCAACTACAGAAGTTGGATATGACTCTAGCAAGGCATTGCTGCGCTTCCTGTACTGACTCCTTCAGGACTGGTCCCAGTTTAGGATACTTATTCATTTAAAATGCTGGTTTATACAGGCACGTCACTGATTGCTGCTTCTCCTAACTTGGCAGAGCAGGCTTAGGAACAGTTTCTGATACAGGCTGTCTTCTCGTCTTCCTGCAGAAATGCTCCGTTCTGATTATGTCTTCAAGGGTTGTTATTGTTTTCTTGGTGTGTGTTTTTTGTCATTTTTTTATTCTTTTCTAGAATAGTTCTGTAGCAATAGGAAAATCTCTAGGTATACAGGGATTGGGACTAAATGCCATCCTCTTGCTTTGTAAACAAGCTCGTGCTTTTCTTCTATGAACTCCTTAAACTCTGCCTTAAAAGGAATTCGTTTCCCTTCCCCCAGTTCTATAAAAGTTGTTCCAGAGGCTTATGGTTCTTGATAGTTAAAGCACTCCTAATTTCCTTTTCAACCTTGTTCCTATTAATTTCCAGTTTAGTCATATTCACAATTTCTTTACTCACCTTTGTTCTTGTGCCAGTGCTAACCTCTCTGACATTCCTCAGCTTGCACTTCCCTAGCTTTTCAAATGAATCCGCAGTATCTTCAGTTTAATTAATAATTTGCTCTGTAGCATTGTAGAGCTTGATTGGAGCACATGAAAATCTGCTTCTACCTCTGTCTTGGTTATTTCCATGCCAACATCCCCATTGGCTCTTCTGCTTTTGATCCCATGATCGTCATAGAATCTCTGTGTTAAGAATTTTAGCTTTGGAGTCATGGCACTATCTCTAAACTCTGTTCTCTTTATATTAACATTATTGGATTTTCTTTTCTTTGTTCCTTTTCAATAGTACAGCTGAAAGGTCTTTTATGTTGTTCTTTTCATTTTCTTAGAAAATCCTTAGCTTCTCCTCTTTCTTAGGTATTTGTATCCTTTGAGATTTTCTTGTTTTGTTTTGTTTTTTTCACACACAATTTTCTGCCTCATTTTTTGAGCAGATTTTTTTTTTTCCCCAGAGGTAATATATGTCTCAAGTCCTAACCGTCTTAATAACGGCCTTTTGTTTAGCTTCTACTAAATTTTGCAGATTGGTGCAGTTGCTCTGGCCAGTACCTCCATGGATTTCTGGCTTAGTGCTAGGGTGAATATTATTTGTTTAATGCCTGAAACATTCTCCGTGCCACTGCTTTTTATTTACAGGGTAAAGACCAGATGATCTTATTGTCATTTTTCTCCTGCATCTTCTGACTTTATTTCTAAAAGGTCCTTGCCAGAATCATCTTTCCTCTTATTCTTTCTTTGAATCAATCCCAGGATATCGCTTAGTGATGCGTTTCCCTTTTTAGGAAACATCACATTGTTTCATGAGACCTAATTAAATATCTCCTGTCAAAATATTTGTGAAATGACGTGTACATGATAGCTCCAAGACTGAAGATGCCTGAGTATCCTCTACCTCCTGTTCCTCTGGTATTCTGTGCAAGTGCTTGCATGCTTTGAGTGTCACAGACGGCAGCACAGGGAATGTTTGTGCATGATGATCCAGTGCAAGCATAATTGGTCTGCATCTCTCTAGCCCTGCTCCCAAAGGAGTAGATGATTAAATAGATGGGCTGGAATGCTTTTTCCAATTCTGTCAAGATGAACTGTCAGACGACAAAAATTTCTTTCAACTCCTGTCCACTTTTTTAGGATAGTTTGATGTTACTGTTCCATCTTCTCCCCGTCTCTAGAGATAGGATTAGAAAATGCTGTTACTGTTTTCTGGTATTTTGAGTTTGCCTTTGGAGAAGAACATGCAGTGAGTCTTTTCTTTATTTTCTATATTTGTCCAGTCTTTCTTCTCCTCTGTGTTTTCTCCCATTTCCTCTCTACCTTGCTCAAGGGACTTGTAGCCTGTCTTCTGCACAGTGTTTGCAGCCCTCTGTGCTCCCCGAGCCTTTGTGCCCCTCTGCTCCTGGAGTTGGGCCCATTCTCTGGTACCTCTTAACCAGCATCATCTTAACGCCGTCTCCTTGTCCCTCTTAGATCCTTGATCCCTGCTGCACTCAATCCTTAAGGAATAGAGAGTGACAGTACGAAAAGACAGAAGAGAAGAAAACAAAATCCTCATCCACTACCTAACCCGGATCTAACTATTTTCATTTCCACTTAGCATATCTGCTGAGTTAACTATTGGAAAGTTAGTTAAGGCTCAGTGAAAGGGGTGTCTGATAATTAACAACTGGCAGCTCATGCTTGATTCTAGGCAATTTAATGCTTTATTATTCCTTCGGAGGAGTGTGCAGGTCGACTGGTGCTAATCCTGTCAATAGCAACACAGAGCAGCTGTCCTGGGGCCACAGCTTTTAGCTTTCTGGAATAGTGAGCTGTGGAATGTAGCGCTAATTAGACTGATGATAATCTCAGAAACTGAGGAGCCACAACTAGAAGGCCAGATGAGGGCTTTAGAGAGTTAGCAATAGCAGAAGAAGGAGAAAGGAAACCAAAAGCAAAGTCGAGCACTGAATCATCTTCCCCTCTCTTTTACACCCTAGCATTCTCCAGCTATGTATACTTTAATTACGTTCCCAGTTTTGCAACTGCAAAATTGTACACGCTTGCAGAGGTAATAAGTTACCAGGCAATGTTACAGTACTGAGTGAACTCACTCTATAATGAGTTAGAATTTACACCAAATGTCTTTTTTTCCTAATTGCTTGATTTCCCTTTATCTGAGAGGAGGTTTTAGGCTAAGTTTAGCTTGGGGACAATTTTGGGAAGCCTCACTAAGGTGTACGTTGTTTTGAGAATTTTGGTTTAATCGGTGTTAAAAATCACATTGAAAGAGGCTTTTGAATGAACAGAATATTTGTCATATAGCAAAATAAACAACTTACAGTAGGGCTTTTATTAGGAGTATGAATATTAAAATATTATTAGTAGTATCTAACTTGTGCTTGCTTCATATGTCATGCCATATGTATGAATATAGAGATGGTCTAGCTGAAGAGAGATGTGCTGCCAGTTGGAGACTAGTCGCTTACTACCTAAAGTTTTTGCGGCCTTGGAAAATGCTAAGATTTTCATTGTTATTGTTTTTATTGTTGAACTGTTCTGAAATGGCCTTTAGTGTATGAGCTGAAACTGTTTTGTGAGAGGAGTGAAAACTCGCCTATTTTCTTGCTAAATCCAAGCACGTAGCTTTCCCTGAATGACAAAAAAAAAAAAAATCAGCAGAGCACTTGATTCTGTTGATTTGGAAATCTCTCATCTGGCAATATCATCTTTTTGTTCCTGTCATCCTCCGTACTTAAACACAGAACTGAGTAGGTCGAGAATAACTTCCTGAGATCAGCAAAACAAATTGGATGCCAGATTAAAAAAAATAATAATATATTCTTTCTCCTAGTTCAGCCAACAGGCATTTCTCTGTATTCAGACACAGTGGACTGTTTTGGGAGCGATCTTGTCAGCCCGGGTACCATTGCTGCTTCTTTACTGAGCCTGCTTAAGGGAAACTCAGAATCTTGGGGATAAAAGAAGGGGCACAAAGTCAGTGGAATTAAAAAGAAAGAATAAAGCAGAAATGTAAAACACTGCTTCTGTGCAGAAATGCCTGAGCTTCTCCTGGGGCATGCAGAAATCCAAGAACCGAATAATAGGGTGGTGCTTTTACCTATATCCAGAGATATGGACTGAAAAGAAATCAGCCCAATAACCCGAGTGAGGAAAAAACCCTCGTGTGCTTGCTTTTGCTACAGAGATCTTGGAGAAAAGGTGAAATGCTAGATTTAAGAAATTCTGCTCAGCTGCGTTCACTATCGCTGTTCTCAACAAGATGTTGAATTCCTTGTTTTCATATGGGAGCTGTGCCAGGGCAGAGCAGAACATGTACCGTTCCAAAGGATTTCTAGCCCTGCCATTGCAATGCACAGCATTTGGAACAGCCCTTGTGTCCAGCTTGTCCCACAGAAATGCCTTGTTTTCCATGCAATTCAATCTGAACTTGGGATTTCTTAACGGCAACTAAAGACTGAGGCAAAGAAAGAGATGCCTTTTCCAGCAGTCAGCCCACAGGCCACATCTGGCTCCATTATCTTCCCTTTGGCTCCTGGCCTGCCCTGAAGGGTTTGCAAATACAGCAAATACATCTGCCACCCACTTCTGTTTGGGAAACCAGCCACTTTGGGGGAAAAGGACTTTTCTGTCCTTCTGTATTCTGCATGCCCATGGTGTGGGAGATGTTTTTTACACTGAAGTATAAACATTTCCTCTTCTCAGACCTTCCAGTCTGGCGCTGGTGGTGTATACTTCCTTGCCAGTACCTCCTCTCCCTTCTATGAAGGCAAACATATGTGTATCTGTACGCATTACTAGGGTTGCCCAGGATCTGAAAAACGGGTTCTGTATTGGGTGAACAAAAGAAGGGGAGGATGAGGAAGGGTTTCCAGGCGTTCAAGCCACATTTACTCCATAAAAATAGATGTAGTCTGTAGGTGCCATGACAGTGTTTGCGTTTGCAAGGTACTGGCTGAACTGCCTGTATGATCAGGTTGGCACACAGGTAAATGCATGTGCTTAGGATCTGATTGCAACGGTTTCTGTCTGAAGAAAATGAAGTGGCAGTTTGAGGAGGAGGTGATTTGTGAATACTACTGCTGTCAAAGAGCACCTGGTTGTATCACAGCTGAAGACCAAAAAGGAAGTAGAATGATGGGTGACCACTTAGGGAATTTAACTTCTGCCCATTGAGAGTGTGTGGAACAGCAGAGTTTCATCGAAGCACCAGAAGGGATTTTGTTGTGAACCCTCAGTGATGAATTGCTTCTCTTATTGTATTTATTCTCTTTATATATTGTACTTAGAAATCATACAATTACTGTAATTGCATTTGAATTATTTACAGTAATTATAAATAATTGCAGAAATCTAACATCAAGTAGAGGATAAACACCCAAGGGCACCACCTGAAATCAGGAACCAAGATACTATTCTGGTGAGCACAAAAGAGAGAGAATTTCATCAGAAAAGGAATTGGGGAAGGGGAATACATGCTTCTTGGAGGCACTTACATATTTTAGGTAGGATCTTCAATTGCTATTGGCTTACGTTACCACTGTTGCTGGGATTTAGGGAAGCACTTCTCTGTTCCACTTTATTGTTGGGCATCTGAAGCCTGGAGTAGCTCAGTGTGGTCTTAAGGGAGATATTTAAAACCTTTAGTGGAGCCAAGAAACTTTGGATAGATACCCAGAGTTTCCATTACAGTGCAAGGACCGCCATCCTTTATGACCGCTTGGTGTAAATACTTCCACGGTAATGTTTCAGTGGCATCCAAGAAAAACTCCCAAACGGTCATTTTTGTGTCTTTTGAAGTCTATGGAAGTACTTAGGGAAGTAAAGAGCACTGGGGACCAGTTGGCCTGGACAAGTGTTAAGTATGGATGTGAGCGCTACCGCGTTGCTAAAAGCTCCTGTCAGCAGCACAGGTCAATGTAAAGATGGTTTCAAAGAAGACCTTTCTACTCAGCAGAATGGAAGAGCACGGTTCTGGCTGCTCTTAGTTTATATCTTTGTTCTGTGGGGCATCTGCTCCGCGCCTGCCTTCCTGCAGAGACAGCTCCTCGTCCAGCGAACTGAGCGAGCGGGAGAGCTGCAGCAACGAGTCCTCTCCCAGTCGCTCTGGTGCTCCGCTCATGGCATTCACTTCTTCTGCACAAGGAGGACCCACGGGCATGGCTGATTTGGGGAACAGAAGGCTCCCCTTGCAAACCAGGGCATGGAGCTCAGGTCTTTCCAGCCTCTGCCCAAATGGGACACCTTGGGGCTAGTCTAGCTGCTGCTGCTGCCTTTATCCCCATCTTTAATGCCTGAGTCGAAAATCTTGCTTAAAAATATCTGCCCCTGATATATACATGGGTGAATGTGAAGTTTGTGTTTACAGAATGGCTATTAGCACACTGCACGGAATAGATAACAAGAACTTTATGTTAAGTGGCTATTTTTAAGGCTTGTGTTTCTCTAGGGTCTTAAAGGCAACAATGGAGCTAATGCTTTGAGAAAATTTTATCCAAAGACTTGCATTAGCATCAGTTTTATTCCAGTGGCAATGATACAATCTTGTTCAGAGCACGTATTTCCTTGGTATTTTATTACCTCCATCTGTTTCTTTTATCCTGAAAGTGATTTCACCACAGGAGGCAGGGAGAGAGAGATGCAAGTATAGATGTAGGTATAGATCCTCACTTTGCACAGATGCAAACATGAAGTAAACAGGCTCATGGAATCACCTTGACCTTGGATGCTTTGTCAGGCAGAGTACGATGTCCCTTCGGTCATTTTTGTCATCCTCAGATATAGTTGTTGCTCCAAGACTCAGGATTTTTAAATTCCTCTCTGTACAGTCATCCCTCACTCTATCGTGGGGCATCTGAGTCTGGGGAACAAACCTGGACTTGTCATAAGACAATAACAAAATGTAGGTTGTACTTCTGGTGTGAGACATGAAGGGAATGGATGATTTGAAATTAATCAGTAAGCAGTACTTTTGGTGGTAGTCCAGACTAAGTAAAATTAAACTAATGAGCAAGCAACTTCCAGCATGTATGTGACCTTTCTAGTGTTAATACCGAATTACACTAGACCATAAATTGTTTCCTGAGCACTTCAGAATTAAACTGCCTGTCAGATAGAAACTGTTTAGGATTAGTGCTTTTGGACTGAGGCTTCCCTTCGAGCAACTGTCCTGGTGTTTTGCTTGACAAAGTCAGTGCTGAAATGCGTGCTCGGCATTCACTTCAAAAAGCGAGTAACTTCTGTTGCATAGCTGTGTATGTCCTGCAAAATTTCCTGTGAAAATGTCCTGTGAAAACTTCTTCTTGTTCTAGGAAAGAACCTGAAAGTCGATGCATCCGACGGACACAAGCCTCATTTCTCCCAACAGATCACGCTTAACAAAGGGCTTAGCAAATCTATGGGATTCCTCTCCATTAGAGGAACTCAACGCGAAGAGGAGTTTTTCCAAGGTTTTTCCACAGATTACAGCTCGGGCCAGGAAGATGCTTTCTGTTCTCATCGATGTAAAACCAGCGATTTTGAAAAAAAAGATCACCTTCATGCAGATGCGACTCCCAAGCGGAAAATCTGGGCTTCCTCCACAGACTTGCTTTGCACAAGTGACAAGGCAGCTGAGAGGGACCATGCTGGAGACTCCCACAGGCACAGCCATCAGTGTGAGACGTTTATGGTCCGGACTTCTGCTGCTACCAGAAACAAGGAAGCACGGTATTCTGATGGGAGCATAGCAATGGACGTCTTTGGACCTCAAAAACTAGACCAAACACGGCATGGGCCTGAGACATCAACTTCTGCAGCAATATCCAGTGCCTTTGACAGGATAAGAGAGAGACAGAAGAAGTTGCAACTTCTGAGGGAAGCCATGAATGTAGAAGGTGAGTAACGATTTTGAATGTTCTGGTGACTCCAGTCATTTCACAGATTTCTCCTTGGGATAATTTTAAGTTCTCTTGCAGCAGCTCATGTCACTCCTGAGGTCTTCACTTCATCTTGTATTTTAGGGCAAATGATTGAATTGTTCCTCTAAGATCTATGCCAGAAGATCTATCTGGGACATTTGTCTGAATGTTGTTTCCAAGCCACGCTTGTGAAAACGCATTGCTGTCTGGCTGTTGTATGACAGGCTGCATGAAATTTCAGCTTCCATCTAGTCTTCCTAAAGCTTAAGCATCTCCTTGGGAATATTAGGGAGAGTTAATAAAGCCTTTTTAGCAGAGTTTGGGTTTGAAAAGTCATTTTGTGTACGCCCCTTGTGACCATGCAGGAGATT
>JAWLRI010000003.1:987783-999726 GCA_034781795.1 Crypturellus tataupa | reverse complement strand
GTTAATAAAGCCTTTTTAGCAGAGTTTGGGTTTGAAAAGTCATTTTGTGTACGCCCCTTGTGACCATGCAGGAGATTCCTACATTGAAATAGTCTTGGGAAGTATGGTACTGGTGTCCTGCTAATAATCCTTTTATTGCAGGAAGCAGGAATGACACTGAAATGGCATGTGACAGTTTGAAAAGGTGCTGTTATTCCTCTACGAGTTGTACAGAAAAGAAAGCTGGGGTTGTTTTGTGCTATGAAATGAACACCTTCTGTGATAACGTCTCACTCATCAGAATCATAGAAAGGTTGAGGTTGGAAGAGACCTCTAGAGATCATCTAGTCCAACCCCTACTGCTCAAGCAGGGACACCTAGAGCACGAGGCTTAGGGTTACATGGGAATATAACCATGGTTTATCAAAAAGGGTTTATTGAGAACTTGTAATTACCTGCTGAGGGGTCTGATGGGGTAGGGCGACGTTAGTTGTTGGGTTTTTGTGCTTTAGGAGTCTGAAATTGGAGGGGCCCATGTCAAGAATGTGAGTCAATGTGGATCTTTGAACACAGGCAGCTCACAAACGGCCCCTCCCTGCATTGGGCAAGATAAGCAGCCTTGTGTAGGAGAGCGGCTTCGTGCCGGCTTGTGTTGCACAACGGCAGAAGCAAAGGTTTGGCCAGGCCCGTCGATGAGCAAGGCTTTATCACTCCCACTCCCAGAGATGGGGAGGCTGCCGAAAGACTAACATGCCCATGCCCTGCAAGCTGAGATGCTTGAGCTGGGTGAGACTCCTGGGTTCCTGTACGGGATGGGTGAAAGTGCAGTTCAAGTGAAGCAGGAAGCAGGGCCTCAGTGCACAGCAGCACTGGAGAGTCTGTATAGACAAGACTTAGGCAGTGGTTGGTGACTCACTGCCCACCCTTCTGAATGTGCAGGAGTTACTTGTGCAAAACATCAAGGTACTTTCTGAACACAGAGCCAGGCTGTCATGTTCTGGCATTTTTTGAGTCTTCCTAGAGGAAGGAGGTGTGTTCCATGCTTTCTTGGGAGCTAGAGGCAATGCTCTCTGCCATTTATTTTGGCTTTCCCATTTGTTTGTCAGTTAACTAATGAAAAGTTTGGGGTTGTAATGTGGCATGACTGTCAGTTATTAATGAGAGCCAGTTCTAAGCACTATTAGTAAGATGGGGAATGCTTTTTTGCAGAGAATTCAGCAGTGTCATGTGAAACTTTGAGATTTCTTGAGAAACTTGATTGCAAGTTTTTTTTTTTGTTTGTTTGTTTTTTTTTTTTAATTCCACGTTAAGGAGCAAAATCACAAAAATTTCTAGTGCATCAACTCTGCTGCCTCGTATGACTTCTTCCTTTTCCTCTGCATTAGTGTTTTGGGGGAGGAAAAGAAGGTGTTTTGAGAGCTGTTCTGCTCAGAAGCAAGGATTCTGTTCAGATTGGGGTGGCAGAATGGATAAGGTCTCATAGGAACAAGGTGGATTGCGGGGCTCGATAGAGAACATGCGTCCTTCCTGTTGGTAGGCTTGGAGATTCCTTAAATTCAGTGGAATCTGGCTCTAGGTTGCACATTAGCTGCAGTAATCTGCTTTCAACTGTTTACTGCTTGCCCTTTTTTTTTTAATTTTCAATTGTGAAACAGCACTGACCTCTCTGCATCCTGCAGAGGAACCTCAGTGACACAGAGCTTATTTCGACTTGAGCTTAGTTTGGGTTAAGCTGGCAAACTGTCCTGTTATTTCTAAAACCTTAAGGAGTTGACTGTCTTGGAAAATGTCCCCACGCAGAGGCTCTGGCATGCCACGCTTTCACTCAGAACAGATGTTTACAACCCAAAATTATAAACTCATGAGAAGTAGGGTTTATAGTGGAAAGAATGACAGAGCTTTAATGACAACTGTGCTGTAATGAGGTAGTTGGTAATGAACTACAGACCATCCCAACTGCATTATAATCTGCTTTTGGAAGGGCTCAAATTTAGCCTCCGAAGGCTTCCAAGGACGCTGTCATTTTAAGTGCCTTGCTCACGAACTCTCCATCTTGTGTGTTTTTCCACCAGGTTCTTTCACCGTTGTGGCTGTTTATGTGCTGCATCGTGAAGGAAGTTGGGGTCACGGTCTGTGGGCCAAGGCAGAGATGATCCTGGGGCTCAGGTGTACAGGAGCCAGCTTGGAGCACTAAGAGCAGGCTCCAAAAATGGAGTATTTTGTGTTTCTGGAGGTCAGCCTCTGCCACCTCCTGCATGTGTTTCTCTCAGAAAATGATGTCAATTCATCAGTGAGCCTAAAAACCCACCTCGACCCCATGGAAGTTGTAACTTGGGTGTCACAGCTGCAAGTGTTTTTGTGGGCAGCTGATTAGGGATACTCCAAATGTCCGGTTTCTAAAAGCTGTCTTTGAAGTTGCAGTTTCCAAGAAGCAGAAATTTCTCTAGGTAAGCAACTGGCTCCTAATACTAAATGTGTTCTGGTGAACGAAGCCCCAGAGGTTTTAATTCAGGAGCTGCTGGAGAGGTAGGTTCAGGGTAGAAGGGAAACATCTGCTTAATGGATTTCTCTCTGCAATTTCCATGAAACACATGCGTTCTTTTTTCAGCGGAATTATATGCCCTGAATTTCTGCGTAGCTTAAGCAGAGGAAATGCGAGTCATATACCGGGATGGAGACTGCATGTGGAAGCAAATTTCATCCCTGTTTGCACATGCCCTGTGATCACCGTGCTCCACTATGACTTAAATGCAGGGGTAGGGAAAGGAGTTGTCACGCGATCGGTATGTCTGGTATGGGAAAGGTTCAGCTAGAACGGGGTTCAGGGCCCAAATTCCTGAAGCAGGAAGGTGAGAAAAAAGAATGGTTTCATTCTGACAGTTGGATGGAAACTTCCAATCATTAGTTTTACTGAGATGGTAGGAATAGGCTTTTCAAGGAGGATGCAAGTGTTTGTGAGGTTTCTATGAAGTACAAGTACCCTGGCATCGGTCACTATTATTTTGGTTCTTAGCTGCATATGCTACTTATGTACTTATCCCTGTACTACTTTATATAAGGTAATTCCATTTTATGAGATGAAAAGGGAAGAGTAAGCACAACTCCAAGCTCCTGGTTAAACTATTCAGAAAGAAGCACGTCCCAGTCCTTTTTGGAAGATCTGTAATGTCTTCTAAATGGTATTTTAATCAAACTCTTAAGTAACAGACACATCTTAAAACAAACAAGAAGCCCCAAGGGGCAAACTTGAGCTCTTCCCGCCCTCTCTGTCCTTTCCCTGCTCCGTACAGCCAGGGATTTCTGCAATAACGTGCATTTGAAAACCATGCTTTGGGTCGTGCCGAGGCTAATGCAACTCGGAGCTAAACACCCTTCTCCGATTTCTGTTGAAGTTGGCTGGGCTGACGCCTTCTCCAAGTGGCCTGCCTGGGCTTGCATCTGCTGCCTGGCGTAAACAGTGAGTTTGGTTACTCTGCGCTGCCTTCGCTGCCTCTCGACTTGTGCTCGGCTGGCGTTGGCAGGGAGTCTGCAAGAGCACCCGGGCAGTGCAGAGCGACATGACCACGGCTGCGTCAAGCTGTGGTATTTCCTTCAGCTCTGCATTTGTGGTTAACATTAGTTTACATCTTTGCGACAAGATTTATTTACAAATTTTACTTGTAGGCTAGAATTGCAGTGTGTTTCCACTCGGGTTATTTCTACTGATGTAGAGAATAATTGGAAATATTCCTGTAAGATACTGAGATCTAAACAATGTAATGTGTGAGAAGGGTTGAACAAATTTTGCTACAACATTCCTGATACTGCTATAAGAAAGGAAGTCAATTCTGAGGTCTCTTCAGTCGCCACAAATTAAAAAATATCCAGACTACCCAGAAATCTCATGGAAAATGGGGAAATTCGAAAGAGAAGTTGTTCATCTGCATTAGCTTCTGTGCATCTTATCTTTCAGTTCCTTCCCAGCCACGCAGCCTGGAGGGTCTTTTGGTTGCTGGCTTGACTTGCTTTTAAGAGCTTCCCCACCGAATCTTGTATTTCCTGGGGCAGCAGAGAGCTGTGCTGTCCAAGTAAGCTGGTAGAAATGCAAAAAACAAAATGCCTCTTTTTCTGAAAGGAGCTTTTGGAAACATGTATTCCAGAGCTGATGTGAATTTGCCTTTGCTCTTGGTTTATAGCATCGTATAATCTCTTCTCCTGCCTTTTTTCCTATTTAAAGTTTTCCTTGCTACTGTAAGAACTCTAAGAAAGTGGTGTTGTCAGCTGCCTTTTTTTCTGAACTCTGACCATTTATCCCACATTTTTATTGTTGTTATTGCTCTACAGAAGTTTCCAGTGGGTGTTTTTGTTTTCTGGAACTTGGAAGATAGATACTCTTTTTTTTTTTTTTTTTTTTTTTTGTGATGCCTGAAATCATCTTGTGAAAATTAAGATAGATGGAGTTTAAACTTGGTTTCAGAGCATAGTTTTGAGCAAGTCACCTGATAACTTAAAACGTGTTTCTTGCTAAAAAATAAGTTGAAACCTGTTCAGGTCCTGCAGGTGCTAGCATGCTACAGTGCCTAACAATTCCTTCAAGTCTCCCTAACTAATGGGCTAGAAAGACAAATATGTTTTTTAATGCAGGCAGTGATCCTGCAAGGAGAAGACCTGTCCTGCTGCAGAGACTGCAGAGCTGTTATATTGAACTGGTACTCGGGGATTAGGTTGTATGAGCTTCCTCCTCTTTGGTTTTACTGCTTCCTTCTGCAGAGGGGAAGCGAAGTTGTGATACTCGTCTGTGTGACAGACACTGTCTGTGACTGAAGTGACCTAGCCGTGTCCTCAGCTGCTCTGGTTTGTGGCCCCTGCCTCAGGAAGGGAGGGAGGTGGATCTGTTAGCACAGCCTAGAGAGGGTGGCCAGTTGCAGAGCAACCGGCTGCAGAGAGCGCATGGGACTGCACAGTGTCTGCTCATAGGCTTCCTCTGCTCAAAATCAGGCAAAGAATGCTTAAATATGCTGAAAGCATCAGGTTTCCAGTGTCCCGCTGTGTTTGATTTTGTCCTAGAAATGCTCCTGTTTGACTCCTCTGCTCCCCCTCTTTAACCTTTCAGAGCCTTTGAGACGGTACAAATCTTACCACAGTGATGTGTATAGCACCTCGAGTGAAAGTCCGTCTATTATTTCTTCAGAACCAGATTTCAGACAAGGTAAGACCCATGTTTAATAGTTCTTAAAAACAGGGGAAAAAAAAAAACAAATTGAAGGTTAAAAATAGATGTGTGAAACATGAAGGCAGTTAAATCTTTAGTCGGAGACTGGGTAATTACCTGTAATATGAAGCTGTAAGCTGATCTCATGTAATTACAGTATGTGGAGAGGTCAGCATAATTGGCAGTCTGCTCAGAAGCAAGTTCGCCATTTATTTTGCTGAAAAAAAACCTTGGGAGGAAAACCTGGAAATGGTTAACTTGCTACTGGAGCACTTGATTTAAATGCCTGGTGCAACCTTCAGAGGCACAAAAATGAATAAATTTTTGATGCAGTTCGTTTATGTTACAATACAAAAATTTTATGTGAAATGTTGCGTGGCTTGATTCTTTTGATTTCCACGAACGTTGATGCAAGGATCAAATCAGGGATAATACAGAAGGCAAAGATTTGCCAAGATATGAGCATAATGCAAACAAGTAAATAGAGCAAGTTACTAGTGACACGAATTTGAAGAAGGTTCTCCAGAATTAGTGACTTTGAAGAGCAGGAGGTGGTGTGATGGTTTGTTGGCCAGTGCTAAGACGAGAAGGATTTTCTTCACATGGGATGCGAGCACAGCCTGGAAGAAGCTACTGTGAGCTTTTTTTGCTGTTGGTTCTTGTTTGTTATTTTTATTTTTAATTTTAAGAAGGACTAAAATGATGAAAAAAGAGAGGGTAGATAGATCCTTTTGTACAGTGTAGGAAGCAGCTTGCCCTCTTTCATTGCTGTCCCGTGAATAATCATCTAGGAGACTTCAGAGCAGGTGTTGAAGCACTGGATGAGACTAGCAGGCACTAGCACCTCCCCAGAACACTCTGTTCTTCGTGCACTGACCTTGGGACAGGAGAAGATCCAAGTAAAAATTTGGGAAAATTGAGCCCTTGGTGCAGCATGGCAGGTGTCGCTGCAGGAAAGTGTATCAGCCAAGGAGAGGACGGTTACAAGCAGGATAGCACGTGTTAACTACAAAAAGAAGTCACTAATTGATAAATCGAAGGTTCACAGGACACAGGAGCTCAGCGTTTTAGTGGTTTCTTGGCAGTTGGATGTGCTATTACCTTATGGAATGGTTTTCTGTCGCTGTTTTGTAGCTTGGTCAAATATTAATCTGTCTTTTCACTGGCTAGGGAGAAGAAATGACGGTTTCAAGAGAGATGATGCCAGCGGGGCTTTATCGGGCGCTGATGATATCTCCACATCAAGTCAAGCTAATTCTCAGCGGGCAAGGTAAGCCCCATGGAAGCCACGTTTCTTAAAGTGCCCTGTCTATCTGGTAGAAGTGATTCTAGATCTGCAAGAAATTTTTCACTATGATTCTCAACTTCTGTTTAGTCAATAGTCTTCTAGGGGAGTATTTTAGAAAGTGTTGGTGTCAGAAAGGATTGTTTTGAAACATATTCATTTCTAAAGGGAAATGAAAACTTGCAATTGCTTTGAAATAACCTGAAAGCCATACACTTGGTTGCTTATTCTGGCAAATGTTTAAGTTTACATTGATGTGATTTTGGATTTTTTTTCCCCTCCATGTAAAAGCTCCACGCTGATCAGGTAGGCCACTTGACTGATTTATGCTTTTTGAAATATATTTTTTCATGCCCTATATTTATTACGTGTATTTTTTTTCTTTCTATTTTTTTCTTCATAAAACTGCTCTGCTGTTGATCGCATGCCCTTTGAAATGGGCTGTGCTTTGCGCCTCATCTTTTAGCAGCAGCACGTGTAGCAGTACCTGCTGGTGATACCCCAGTGACTGTGTTCTAAATGCTTGAGAATTTTTCTGAAGGCTGACCTCTTAGGTGGAGAATTTTCCTCTTTTAATCGCTGCCCGTTGCTGAGTCACCTTGGAATGCTCCACCAGAATGATTCAAACAGCTCTTGCCTAATAAAAGAGCAGAAAAAAATGTCCACATCTGTTTCCCCCCTTTTCTCTTCACCCCTTTACAACAGCAAAGCCATTTCTTGGCAGCCTTTGGTCTCGTCTGGGGGAGATCAGGCGAGGGGTTGCTGCTGTGCTCTGTGTTTGAGGATGTTTGTGTGTTGTGCTATGGGCCAGGTGGGAATCCTCCTGCTTCAGGTACTATGGCAATTTGTAGAGCAGCGTGTGCGTTTTGCTGCAGTGTGCAGGCAGTCTTAGCCATCCAAACACCATACACAAGGCGATTTTAGGGCAGAAAGCAGTTCAACAATTCAGCAATGCTGGGCAAAACAGCAGTAAGTGGTGGGTGCTGATAAAGAAGTTCCCTTTCTATTTTTGAGTTGTTGGGAAACTGGAAAGAAGAACGTGGTCTGTAAATGAGGTGCTTTGGTGTAAATGAATCAGGCCTATTAGGCAAGTGAAAGCGCCTTGGGAAACCCATGAGAACAGTTTCCTGTGATTTGTCTTATATTGCCTCGTTTTTTATTGGCGTATTAAGACTATTTCCTTCCAATGGCAGTAATTAGTATATGCAAGTGCAGCGAGGAATCACCCGTTCTGCTTAGCGATGGAACAAGCTGTATGTTGTTCTCTACAGTCCTACTCCAAAGTTTAGTCGTTTTCAATCTGAATTTTGGCTTGTGCTGTCCTCTGTGCCTTTGCTGGAAGAAGAGTCATTTGATGTTAGAGTTTTGGGAAAGCATCTGTGATTAAATACATGAGTAGGATCCCTTGAGCACTTGGGAGCATCTTTTAGTGGTGCTTTAGATATACAGACATATTTATTTTCCCTCTATTTAAAGATAACTGTCTGTACTTAAAATGATTTTAAATTTAGTGCTCTTTGGTCATGTCTATAGAGGGAGTCTGCTTAATTAGCTGTGAAGTAATCATTGTAACAGTGAGCTATGGGCCAAGGCATTCCCATTTCCAGGAATTGGCAGCCGGTATTAAAAGATGGGTAAGGCTGTGAGATTTATCACAGTTGAGGCAGACTAGCTTACTCCTAAGCTAGCAAAAGCCATAATTTTTTATTTTTACTTCATTTTGATTTTTTTCAATAGTTGAAGAGCATGCTCAAACCCTTTTCATGTTCTGTGACTGCTGTCCTCTAAGCTTCTTGGCATGCTTTGCGTCATAGCAATGGATGCTTGTACCTGGTTTTCCTCTTTTGCTTCTTGTAATTCTCATTTTTCATCCTGTTGATTTTCTTTTCCTCCTTTACTGCTTCTTCCTTTTTCTCTCCAGGAGCAGTAGCTGACACGGATTCCTTCCTTGTCTTTCCTTTTCCTTTCCATTATCCACTGGATGCTATTTCTCTCTCTCTCTTCCCCTACCAAAAAAAAAATCCCTTTTTTTCTCAGCCTCTTCCTGGTCTTTCCCCTGCACTTTGCATTGGAGAATGCCTGCTACTTCCCTTCCTCCAACTTCCTCCTCCGCTCCAGTGTGCGGTAATGTCTCGGTAAGTACATTAGGCGAGGAGTTAATTCGCTCGCTGCTTTCACAGGAGTCAGCGTTCCCGCTTGGCAGCTCGCCCGCCCTCTCTGGGGTAATCGGTATCTGTGAGATTCTGGTGGGCAGTCAAGAATCCTCTCAGAAAAGCTCACACAGGTGAGCTAAGAAGATAAACCAGCCGTGTGATAGCATTTTACACAAAAATGCACAATTTATGATTGCCTCCATTGCACGCAGCTTTCTGCTGTTAGTAAAAAGGCAATTTTTTCATCATTTGGCCCTTTCAGATAAATAAGTGTTTCCAGGTATGGCCAGTTGCAGCATGTCTGTCTTCTCCATATCTTCTTTGCTAATTCGTAGACATTTATGTTCAGAAAGTGTTTATTTTTGTTTTGTTTTTTTGTTGTTTGTTTCAGGACCGGTTCTCAGACCTTGATCTTAAAAGTGCTCGTGGGCGTATTTAATGTAGTTCGGTGTGAATATTCCCACGTACGCTGATACTTAGTGAGCCTCTGCTCTGTGAAAAGCTCAAACGTGTGCACAAGCCAGGACCTTTTCCAATTATTTTGTCCTTTTGTGTGCACATCATTAGGACTGTTGCAGTGAGGGAGAAGGGGAGCAGTGCTCTAGAAGCCCAGTGCAGCAGAAAGCACTGTGGGCGACGTGAATAAGTTTTCCTGGAACTACAGTCTGTCTTCCTTGAAATTATGTTGGAGGAACCGCAGGGTAATTTTGCTCAGGCCTCGACACGTTAATGACATTTTGTCATTTGAACTTGTTCACTCTTCTTATTTGAAGAGGGGTTATTTTTTTGTAAGCTAGCCAATAGAACCTACTTAAACGTCAGAAATTTTAAGGCAATGCAGTGCATTGCTCATAACGTTGGCATTTGTTAGAAGCTTGGGTGTGAAAAGATGGAAGTAAATTCAAAATCGTGCAGACAATTAGCATGGTCTAGACAGGTGCATTTTCACTTGTTTTGTAACTGATTTTTCATTCTTTTTTTTTTTCTTTTTTTTTACTTAAGTAAGTATATAGTCTGTAAAAGTCTGTAAATTAACTTTCAGGATGAATGGCTATGTCAGTGCAGGACTTTCTGCACATTCCTGAACTTTTGTGGTGTGTCATGCAAGACTTCAAATCCTTCTTCTTTCCTCTCTCATGTTTTTCATTTGCTAATGTACCGTCACAAGTTAACACTTAGCTTGGAAGTGCCAAATGTGTGTTTTGATGAATGATTTGATTGGCTTAGAGGTCATTTTCCATAAGTACAGGAGAGAGAGAGGGAAGAGGAAGGCAAGCAGAAGTGGTGGTTTTATTTTTTTTTTTTCCTAACTTCCCAATTTTTAGGTTTAAAAAACAATGTCTTTTGCTCTTGCTTTTGCTGCCCAAAATTGGGCATAGATTTCTTTCCTGGTGCTTCCATGTGTAATAGAATTGATAGGTCCTATGAGATCCGTATGTGCTGAGATAGGAACGGGGGGAGAATTTGCACTGTTCTTCAAAAACGCTGGTGTGAGTTTTTCTCCTTTTGGACACTTCTTTTAGGCTCTTTACCTTAATCTTTTGTGATGCCTTCTTATCAACTAACCCATTCTTAGGAGTTAAAAGGAAAAAAAAAACTTTGTTTTGTTTGTTACCAGTATAATAAGAAACTGAAAAAAAAATTATATGATATTTAGAATAATTTAGATGCTGAAATATATCTGAATATAAAATACAACAAGTAAGTAAATATAGTAAGTATTTAAAGCTGTGGTACTGTTGAGGAAAAGAATGAAATACAATGGACAAGAAGTTGGTGAAAAAATACTGTAGAAGAAATAATGGAAGCAATATGGGCCTAGATAAAGGACAAACTTTTCTTTGGTTTTGTTTTTTAAATGCCAGCTTTGGAAGCGCATTTGTGTGTCAGTCTCTGCATGAATAGCAAAACTTCAGCATTTTAGAGCACTCATTTTATTCCTACTGTAGATTTGCTAGTTCTGTATTGATTCACTAGTTTTTTAGTGTCATTAATTTGTTTTGGACTGCAGTTGAGGGTTTATTTTCATAGAAATCACAGGCAGTTGTGGAAATTCGGCATGGCCCACTGGTTTCCCGTATTGCTCCATGGCTTGTAGAGTGTGGCAATCAGAACACTCTGTGTTAACCTCCCTAGTTGCTGTTTCAAGTAGTATGTTATGTTGGCTAATTTTTGTTTCTTGGGTTTCCCATTAAATAAGTTCTTATAACTCCTCCTTCAACCATAATATTTTAATGCAGAAGAGAGTCGTAGTCGTGCCAGTAATGTCTTTCATCCTCCCTAACTCCATGACAGGCAGCAGGAGGCACCATTTGAAGGCAATCTAATAAGCCAAGAAGTGATGCTAAAGCGTCAGGAAGAAGAAATGCTGCAACTGCAAGCCAGAATGGCTCTCAGGCAGTCCCGACCCAACCTCTACCCAGGAGATGCAATCAGGTCTTCAATCCTTGACATCACCAGAGATCCACTGAGAGAAATTGCCCTGGAAACAGCCATGACGCAAAGAAAACTGAGGGTAAAGCTCTGACCTCGTGTGAACTCTCCTTTTCTTTCAGACAGAGCCATGTCTCAACTGAAATTCAAATCTGTGGTGTTTAAAAGCTGAGTTCTCTAGTAAACAGTCATTAACAAGTTAAGTACTAGATGGTTGGTGTTGTCTTGATAGCAAAGACCTACTCTCACACAGTAGATTTCTGAGGTTTTGTGGCATTAGTGGTTGTGTAGCCTAAGGCAGAATCCAAAGACACAAACTTAGACAGCAAGTCATGACTCAAAGCTGCATCTCTCAGCCACTTCCTTCTCAAACTGCATAGCATCCTCACTTCATTAGGATACTTTTTTTGTCTTCAAGTCTGTGTTTTCAAACACTTCCCTTTGCATTTGTTCCTCTGTGATTAGAATAGTGTCTGGCCAGCATGCAATGTGTCCATTGAATGTACAAGCTGGCAAGGGAGAGAAAGGTAGATGGGATTCATTTGGCCCCTCTGTTCACACAGAATCATAGAATTGTTGAGGTTGGAAGGGACCTCTAGAGATCATCTAGTCCAACCCCCCTGCACACACAGGGTCACCTAGAGCACGTGGCGTGGGTTTGCATCCACAACCTCTCTTGGCGGACTGTTCCAGTGCTGCCTCACCCTCACATTGAAGAAACTTTTCCTTAAGTTCCTGTGAAACTTTTGGTGTTTCAGTTCGCAGCCGTTACCTCTAGTTCTGTCGCTGGCCACCACTGAAAAGAGACCGGCCTCATCCTCCTCGCTGCCTCCCTTGAGGTACTTGTACACACTGCTCAGGTCCCCTCTCAGCCTTCTCTTCTCCAGGCTGAACAGGCCCAG
>JAWLRI010000003.1:973518-987683 GCA_034781795.1 Crypturellus tataupa | reverse complement strand
GCAGCTCCACATCCCTCTTGTACTGTGGGGCCCAGAACTGGACACAGTGCTCCAGGTGTGACCTCACCAGGGCTGAGCAGAGGGGCAGAATCACCTCCCTCGACCTGCTCTTCTTAATGACCCCTGGGGGACACCGCTAAGTACAGGCTTCCAACTAGACTCTGCACCGCTGATCACACTCTGAGCTCTGCCGCCCAGCCAGTTGTTAATCCACCTCAGCAAATCACCTTCCAAACACCTCTTTCCTTTGCCAGCCATCGTGGTGTGTAGATAAAGTATAAGTTTAGAGAGAAACACAGAGACAGAGAAATAAGTGAATGCAGTAGCTAGTGTTTTGAAGAGGTGACAACTTGTTGCCCCTCTGTGTTTTCTCTACTTCTTTTTCCCCTACCCTAATCCAACATAATATTTTTTGTATTTCCATCCAATCCATAGCACTCGGCTCATTCACATAGGCCCTAACCAGCTGGTCTTTTTTCCCCAGGAGGTTTGTATATCTAGTACTTCCAGTGCCCACCCGAGGTGGTGGGATGTGACCACTGCCTTTTTTTTCCCCCTTAGAAGGCCAATCCAGTGCCTCTTCCTAAAGAAGTGGCTAAACTATTTCATTTAGGTGACAAAACTGGTGTGTTGCTGTCAGAGATTTGTAAAAGTGGGAATGGCAGTAGGCCTTACCGATGCCGGGCTGTTTTTTAGTGAGATAAACCCAGTAGCCAACCCATGTCCTGCATCTTAAGGGAAGATGATGAATACACCTGGAAAAAGAAAACATGTGGTATGTAGTGATGTGATCAGTGATGTAGCCAACCAATGTGTCTTGTTTGGCGTGCTGGCAAAATGAGGTTCTGTGGAACTGTCCCTCCATGTGTTGTTTTAGTCTTCATTCCTGACTCTTGTCATTTGCAGAATTTCTTTGGCCCGGAGTTTGTGAAAATGACTATTGAGCCATTCGTCTCCTTGGATCTACCAAAGTCCATCTTGGTAAGAAAGGAACTGTTCCATGATTAACGGCAGGGGAAATGCGTTAACCAACAAACGTATCTTTACCGTGACCTTAAATGCCATGATGTTTTATTTCACAAAATGCAGACGAAGAAAGGGAAGAACGATGATACCAGACGAAAAGTTAATGTCATGCTTCTCAGTGGGCAGAAGCTGGAGCTGACGTGTGACACCAAAACGATATGTAAAGACGTCTTCGATATGGTCGTTGCCCATATTGGCTTGGTGGAGCACCACTTGTTTGGATTGGCTACGTTAAGAGGCAAGAACACTGAGTTGATAAGAGTTGATCACGTACAGAATGCTGGAAATTAACTAAATGATGTTAGGAGTAGATAAGAAGAGACTGCTTGGCCTTGGTGAAGCGGTTACTTTGTACCGAGGCCAGAAATCTCCCTCAGGACTATTCCTTTGGGATTACTGAAAAACTATTTCTTCTGCTGTTATTGAATGTTCCCTTTAATAGCCATTTAGAAAAAAGCCTCTATGAGTCATGAAAAATCTTGCTGCACAAAACTAAATCAAAGAATTGGAAATCCTCTAGCTAGAGGGAACTTCTATTATTATTATTATTATTATTATTACTATTATTATTATTTAATCCATGTGCTTCCCTTTCACTTGATGGCAGACCATGAATTTTTTTTCGTTGATCCTGACATAAAGCTAAGTAAAGTAGCTCCAGAAGGATGGAAAGAGGAATCAAAGAAAAAGAGCAAGCCTCCTGTCAACTTCGTTCTCTTCTTTCGCATCAAGTTTTTTGTGGATGATGTCAGTCTTATACAGTGAGTGTATGACCACTTTCTTAACCTCTTAAGACCTAAATTTATAAGCAGAAGTTGGGTGTTAATTTAAACACTCTGTATTTGCTAAACGGACAGGTACCGAAGGTGGAATAATCATAATGAATTTTTTCCTCCCCCTAGGCATACTTTGACCTGTCACCAGTATTATCTGCAGTTGCGGAAGGACATTCTGGAAGACAGGATGCACTGTGATGATGAGACAGCCTTATTATTAGCATCCCTTGCCCTCCAAGCTGAGTATGGAGATTACCAGGCAGAGGTACAACAGAAATTTCACCCCCAAGAAACTCTGTTCTTGCCACAGAGTGATTGAAAGGACGTGCCTGGCAGTCCTGGTGTGGTTTGGAAGCTGAGCTGATGTGCTCTTGGCAGCTCATAGTCTGACAGAGAGAGAGAACAGTAACAGGGCTGTTGCAAAATCAGTTTGAAGATGTGGGTATTGAACCCTCTTTATGTCGACGAAGTGCATCTAGGCTTGAATAGGAAAACATGAAGTTTGGCTCTGGTTCAGGGCTGAGATTCTGAATCTGGTTGCTTACTTGGTCTCAACTTTTGGGATGTATAATTTGGTTTAAAAGGGTTTGTTTAAAAATGGTGACACTGCCACAAACCTGTTTTGTGTTGTAGGTACACGGCATGTCCTATTTCAGACTAGAGCACTACCTCCCAGCAAGAGTGATGGAGAAACTGGATCTGTCCTACGTCAAAGAAGAGCTGCCCAAATTGCATAGCACTTATGTGGGTGCTTCGGAAAAGGAGACAGAGTTAGAATTTTTGAAGGTAAGTGTTAGTGGTTCACATCCTTAGTGCACCATGCTCTCAGATTCCTTGGGAGAGTATTAGCTGCATGGAAATGTTTGGATTTCAAATGAAAACAGAAGAAGAAATCTGGAAAGATCTTCTGAAAAGATGCATCATGCAAAGAGAAAAGAAGTTGTAATAGGTGGGGAGGAAGGCCATATTTTTGCCATGAGTTGCTTTTTGCTTGACTCAAACACAAATGGTTGTGAGCAACCATTGGTGTCTGTGCTTATTCTGAAGGAAGCTGTGATTATGATCCCTTCATTCCCTGAATCTTCTATTCTTTCTGTTGTGAACCAAGAATTTAAATAATGAAAAGTTCTATTAGACTTAATGCTGTTTATGCTGTTTGGGACATTGCGTGTGAAGCAAGCTGCAAATATTACCAAGCAGACTTGCCTTTGTAGATACCAGGGTAAGATGATAGGGAAAGTATAATCATATGTGTTTTAGGGTTATTTCAAAAGGACGCACTAAGATACATAATTATGGGTTTTACTGCTGTTTCCCATGGGATAATGAAGAAGTTCTGCCTTGATACAGTGTCTGAAAATGAATTCCTAGCTGAGAGTTGGCCACTGAGACCCTAGATAACTATTACATCCTAGTGCCGCAGCTGCACTGAGACTGAAATGACAGAGTCGCTCTCAGCTGCCTGTTCCCATTCCAAGGCTCTTGTTCATTTGGCAAAGTTTTCTCACATAAAGGAGTCATGCTGAACAAGATGGGGAGACTCAATGCTGGTTAAACCTAACCTTGCTGGAGATAGGCTGTGGAAAGGGGGAGCAATTAGATTCCCTCGTTTGAATCTTGACATCAAACCCTTGTGGCAATGAAGAAGAGACAGAAAGAATGAATGAATGGAAGTGCAAAGCACGTGACGCTGCTTCTTTTGGCAGTTGTGGTAGCATAAAGTGATCTCAGAATCAAGGTGTGAATCTAATTCTTTGTTAAGAAACGTGTTAATAACAAATGCATCTGAGTGGTATCACTTCATTGCTAACACTTGGTTTTTGGAAAGCTTTGGTTTTGTTTTTACATCTTCATTACTTATAGTTTTGTTATTCGATTTCCTGAGTGAGTGCTTTATTAATTTGCTATAGAGTTGGACCTATCAAGAGAGATTGCCAGACCTATAGCTATCTACACTTCTAGCTGCTGTCTCTGCTGTCACAGTTTTGATATCCTGTATAAATGACACAGAGCAATCTTTTTTTCTAAGTTCCATACATATTGTGAGGACTTGCTCTCAGCTTCAGGCTCTCACAGAAGTTTTGTTGCACTGGTATGTACAGATGTGTCAGAGGCTCACAGAATACGGTGTTCATCTTCATCACGTGCTGCCTGAGAAGAAATCCCAGACTGGCATCCTGCTGGGAGTGTGTTCCAAAGGAGTTGTTGTTTTTGAGGTGCACAATGGGGTCCGCTCACCTGTACTACGTTTTCCGTGGAGAGAGACAAAGAAAATCTCTTTTAGTGTAAGTCAGTCTGTTTCTTTCCCCCTTTCCTTGTGTATGAGCCTATACTTATCTCATGTTAGATTCTCTGTGTGCGTTGCATCTGCAAATTTAAGATGATATTTTCCAGCATAACTTGTGACCACCTTTTGTGTGGCCGAGTTGTCTTGTGATGAGATAATATTGGAAATGTTGCTGTTTTTATTAAAGACTTTTTTTTTTTGTTAGCATAGACACTATGCTGCTGTGTTTTCAGCTTCAGAAAACATTTTAGCCCCTGCATGCTGAAATAGACTTTTCAGAGCACACTAATCTGCGGTGCTCTGACCTCTGGCTTCCCTGTGCTCTAAGGAGAGAGCTCGTATAGAGCCAGCTCAGAGTGTACTCTGAGCAGGGGGAGAAGGTCTGTAAACGATCTGCATTTCAGGTCACTTGGCCAACAGGGCATATGAGATGTGGATGCCACTACTCTGTGCAGCTAAGAGATGCACCTGTGTGGTCTTTGAGATGAGATAATTGCAAGACTAGTTCAACCAAGTGAGAATGGGTGGCAGGGGCTGGTATTTGACCTGGGCAATGCCAGCCAACTTGATGCGTATGCCTGAAGCCCATGGTCACGTGTCAGTGCTGAACCAGGTGCTGAAATTCAAATGCTCTAATACAGGTAGTGCAAATGATACTTCTCAGTCTCCCTGATAATCTACTAGAAAGCCAGAGCCTGTTTCATATTTGTTTCGATTTTAGGAACTGTAATGACCTGGGAGACTTTAGAAATCTTCATTCTCCAAACTGTAATAGAGCTTGCAGTTGTTCAGCACTAACAGTAACAGGGACTGTTGAATGATAATAACTGATGACCTTCTCCACTAGCCAGAAGTACTTTTGAAGCGGTGCTTTATTAATATATCAGCTCACGGTAACCTGAGATTTGACAGAAATCCCTCCTTAATGCATTTTGGTTCAGGAGATTTTGAATGCTGCGATTGCTGTGTTCAAGAACAAGCCAAATTCTTTGTAGGCTAAAAGAAACCACTGTCTTTACCTTTTCTTTTCCTGTAGAAGAAGAAAATTACTTTGCAGAACACGTCAGATGGTATCAAGCACTCATTTCAGACTGACACTAGTAAGACTTGTCAATACCTCCTGCATCTCTGCTCTTCCCAGCATAAGTTCCAGCTACAGATGAGAACCAGGCAGAGCAACCAAGACACTCAGGACATTGGTAAGGACTGTTACATTTGGATCTCAGTAGCAATAAATATGTATTTTTATTATTTGCTTGTGATTTTTTTTCAGAAGAAACCTCAAAGATAACTTTCTAATATGACTTTGCTTGTTGATTAATGTGGAATGAGTTCATTCAATAATTCAGAATTATAGATAAAATGGAGAAATCCGGCTAGGGCATATGTAAGGTGTTGGGATAGTAGCTATTCTACTTAAAAGGTTTCATGGACCTAGAAAATAACCAAAATTTAGGCTAAGCATTTTCCTTTTTGATAGGTGTTGCCAACTAATTTGTGTGTACAACTTAAAATACAACAGAGTTCTTCAACACAAACTATTTTCTGAAGAGAGCAGTGATTAGGGAGAAAAAGAAGTCTCTGTGCTGATTGCTTCCCCACTTGCTTGGCTGACCTTGAGTGCAGATGTAAAAGTGCTATTTTGGTCGGTCTGCCTGCTCGTTATTCCTTTGTTCTGTGTGTTTATCTGTCTGCATTCCAGTTGCTGTTAATCCAGATTTCCACTAGTGCAGCTGCGATTAGAGTCTGCCCCCATCGCTGTGGAGCTTGTGATCTCTAATTGTGCATTTTAAAAAACAAAGTTAAAAAGTTTTATGTGACATCTATGTACCTTTTCTGTTCTGCCAGGCCAAATCAACTTAACACAAGGAAATAGGACCAGATGACTTGAGGTGCTCCTACTATATTCTCACTTAGTATCAGCTTATCCCAAAAAGCAAAGCAAAGCAGTGCACAGAAACCTTCCTTTTTCAGGCAAATTTGGAGGGTGTTATATATGAAAGAGATGTTGTGGGGCGAGAACCTCAAAAACAAGAGTTTGCTTCTGTGCACTGCAGTTTTCTTTCAATTAACAGCTCTCAGCATTCAGCAATCGCTGGAAAGCAGGAGTAAATCAAGTCTTATTTTGGGCTATTCCATGAGCCTTGATCACTAAAAGCAAAAACGGTACAAATGAAAGGTTTGTTTTAGTAGTATTTTTACAATTTGATGTCTTCAAGAAGATAGTAGATGTGTGCTAATTCACCTTTAAAACCATCAAAAACCTTCTGAACCTTGAATCTTCTCTGTGTCCCTAAGCCTAGCACAAAACAAGCAACACCAGGTAATCTTCAATCAGAAAAATACAGAAGGTTCAAGATTGCTTTTCCTCAGTCTTCCCCGTGACCTGACTCCAAAACCTTCACATTTATGAAGGCCTGAAGCATTCTGATTGCCTTTAAGGGCTTTATCCAACAAACAATTTGCCCCACAACCTGATAAGCGCTGCTAGCCTGAGGAGGCAGTGAGGCTCATAGAAATGAGCACCGCTCAGCTCCGCTCTCAATAAGAAAGCATTAGGCCAAGTTTTATTATCTTACATTTGTTTTCAGCCAAGAACGTTCACCCAGATTGTTCCCACACTTTGGCCGGCGGAGCGGTTGAATTGCAGTCCGGACCTGTTTGTTTCTGCTCCTTACGGGGTTGCGAGTTGGAGAATCGGAAAGTCTGGCAGTCCCCTGTCAGCTCGGCTCAGTCAATTCTGTGCTGAAACTTTTAGGACGCTCCTGGCAGTCCCCAAGAGCAACAGAGCGAGTGCCCTGTTTGTTGGAGAAATCTGGAGAAGATTTAGAAGAGTAACTTGAAAGAGCAGCAGCCTTTCAGGTCTCTCTCATCTGAGTGGGAATAGGGGTATGATTTGCTTTGCAGAAAGAGGTGATGTCCATAAAGGCGTAGCAGGGAACAGCAATCTTTATACTCGCAGTGGGATAACTGTTTGGCATTTAGGGACTTTTAAAGAGAGCAGCTGCTCTGGTTAGTGTCCTGTCGTTAAATCCGCACTTTGCCTCCTGAGCAAACTGTGTCCTGATGATGGCTCATGCTCTTGAACAATATGCTTAAAGCAGAATGCTCCCTGTGTGAGCTGCTTATTGAAAATGCAAGCTTTATATAAAGATGTCACGTTGGCAGTGCTCTATAACGTATACCTGTGGGTTTTCTTTTTTTTTTTTTTTTAATAATTCTGCAGAAAGAGCTTCGTTTAGGAGCCTCAACCTTCAGGCCGAGTCCGTCAAAAGTTTCAACATGGGCCGAGCGATCAGCACGGGCAGCCTGGCAAGCAGCACCCTGAACCGGCTGGCCGTCCGTCCTCTCTCCGTGCAAGCGGAGATTCTCAAGAGACTCTCCTGCTCCGAGCTCTCCCTCTTCCAACCGCTTCCTGGCTCTGCAAAGGAAAAGAATGAGAAGAGCTCCTGGGAGGAAAGGCCCAGGGTCATGAGCAAGTCATTTCATGATCTGACTCAGAGCCACATCTCCGTGCATCCTCCACGGAAAAATGTGATCACTGCTTTGGACTCCTCCTCCCAAAAAGTAGAGGACATAATGGGAAGAGTCTTTCAGCAAATGCCAAAATTCGACACTGGATCGACAGCAGGAGCGTTAAAATTGAACAAGTAAGAGTCTCTCTGAACGCTCTCAAGTATCTTTGTGTACAGCTGATGTACGTTTTGCATCATTTTTTATTTGTATTTTATTACATTGATCCTTCCTTTCCCTCTCCCATCTCTCTCTTGCTCTGTCTCGCTTTCCTCCTTTCCTTCTCCCCTTTAAGTTCAAAATCTCATGCAGGTTTAAGTAGAAGCCCTGAACAAAAGAAAAATGAATCAGACTCATCGTCCCTTGAAGACACCGGTCAAGCCTATGTTGTAGGTCAGCATGCAAAAAATACTGTGTTTACTAACTAACACTCAAAACTCCTTCCTTTGTAGTAATATAATATAGTTCCCAACTAATCATAGTATTTTGACTTAACAAAGGAAACCAAATATCCTATGCTGAGGTAATCCAAGCAAATTGCTTGCGGTTACTGAAGAAATGCTTCAATGAATCAGAAAATCCTCCTTTACAGCATCAAAGCAGTCAGTACATAGGAGTCGAAAATATCAGTACCTCACGCAGAAAAAAACTGCTCCAGAAAACATGTTCCATTTTAGCACTTAGAGGTGTCATTTTATTGTAAGAATTTCCTAATCATTTCCCTGTCTTCCTATTTTATTTGCAATGAGATTGTCAATTTTGACAGGGAGTGGAGTTGTTTTTTGGAAGTTTGACATAGAGCAGCTACTGCCTGTTTGCTTTGAGTGGGATTGCCCCTGTGATCTTGAGTTTGCTCTTACGTGGATGTAATAAATTGGGTGGGAGTTTTGCAGTGCATCACATCTTTCACAAGAACCCTCTCTAATGCACTGAAAGAACTGATCATACTCTGAATTTCTTAGCTTTCACACAGATCGTCTAAATAAGCACTCACATTATTCACATACATACACATATACACACCAAAACACACCCTCCAGAGTAGCTAGCTACACTTAAACTAACCTGTTGGATTTTTGTATGTTCTTTTTTAATGTTTGTATGCCTTGTTTCTCTGATTATATAGGAGATTCTCTGGCTATATACTTGTTCCAGTAATAAGAACCTTAGATTGGAATCTCTTTGCTATTTGTGTGTTGAAAATCATAATACTGAGTAATTATGAAAAGTGAGGAAAAACGTAGTGCAAGACCTGAGTTTAAAGGAGTACCTGCACAGTGACCTGCAGACTCCTGCTGCAATTTCCACTGGCCCCAAAGGACCTGTCAGTCAGGTGCTGACTTGAGGCCTGTGTTTTTTCAGCACGAAGAGCATAAGCCACTGAAGACTGAGATGAAGAATATGCAGTCTCTGTAGTGACTGCTCGTAGCCATTTATCCCATGCCTTTAGGTCTGCAATTAGAGGTCTTACCCACTTAGCCATAATCTCCTGGGCAGATGGAAGATTTAGAGGGCTTGAAAAGTCCATGGCTGCTTTGCTCTTGAAGCAATTTATCTCATTTATTTCCATGATTTATTACATTAGCTATTTCATCATCTTTAACATACAGGCATATTTTCTTGGCACTGATCATGATAAAGAAAATTCTGTCCTCTATACAAAATAAATGGAGTAGAGATACTTAATGCAAATTTCTTGTTACTGTACAGACTTATTTATTTCTGTGCAAGGTTTTACAATGCTACTTTTGATGTTGGTTTATTAAATCAGGCATATTTCATCCAGTCATGTCAGTCTTTGATTTATCTGGTTTCTTAAGACTCCATTAATTTTATCTGAAGTTAAAAGTGGTCATAAAAGCCAAATCTTTGCCTTGGTTTTATTTCTTTTGCCTTTTGTATGAGCTAGCATCCATCTAGACTTGCAGCTCTGATCAGGGTCCAAGAATAAGGATTTGCTAAAGCAAAGTTACTTTGGTATATACTTCATTTTTAAACAAATAAACAGCATAGTATTAAGAATTAGTTTGTGTACACTGAAATACTTCTCGATACCTTTCATGTAAATAGAAACAAATGAGAAGTGTCGCTAGCAGTGTCTAATATTTGCATTCATATCCCAGGCGTGAGCATGAATAGTTCTGGAAATCTTCCATCGTCAACACCATTGAAAGACAATGGTAAGTTGATAAATCATCTAGTTAAGTGCTTCAGTCAATATCTTTTAATTTGTCCTTAGGACAGCACTTCTGTGTTCCACCAATTCTCTTTATTTTTTAGGTAGTCTTAAATCGGGTACCTCTCCTAGCTGTAGGACAGGACCTTCCCTTAAACACAGAATTCACTTGTTCTGCGAGGCTTTCGGGAGGAGACTTTTGCAGCTGTGAAATTTCTGTTACAACAGTGTTAAAATTTGGATATGGCCTGGGAAGATAAAACTTGGACCTGCAGCTCAGGGTAGTTGTCCAATTTGAGAAGCAGAACTTAAGGGCAAACCTAAAACCTCGTGAATGCGCTGAGCTAGAGTCTGATCATGAAATGTTGGCTTTGCAGTTGACACGCTCCAAGCAGTGCAGAGCAGAGTTTTGACACCAGAAAGAGAGATCACTTTGGTGAACTTGAAAAAGGATGAAAAAATGGGTTTAGGTAAGTTGCCTTAAAATTATTTATATGATTATTAAGTCTTGTTCAAGGAGGCCAAAAGTAAAATAGACTTCTCTGTTACTTCTACTATTTATTGTAGAACTAAAGAAAGCAGTGCAGACAGCAGCTGGTCTTCCAAGATGTTAATTTAGATGTTGAAGCCCAGGTTTTCTTACTCGCATCTGCTTACTGACTTGCTGAGTGGTGTTAAACAAGGCTGTCCCTTACTTTTTTCGTATATAAATTAAAGGAGATGTTTACAATGTGAAACCATCAGCCTAAAGTTGGGTCCTTGAAAGCTTTTTTGTTTGGTTTGTTTTTTTTTTTTTCCCTGAATTCAGATGTAGCGTTTGTGTCCCTGTGCACACCACACAGCTGCAACCGCTTTGAGCCTTTGGAGACCAAAAAACATTCTGAAGCCAATAGGCCCTCACTACATTTTTACTCTTATTCTCAAAATACCACTGTATGGAACATTAATTTGAGGTTAAAAAGAACCTGGAAGACAAGATCCTTGGATTGCATTTTTTTTTCTACCACTAACTTGTTTTTGTCATAAACCCACGCAATTTTTCTCTGTATGAGTAATGAATAATCTGCTATCCGTTTCACTGCAGGAAAGCTCTTTAAAATGTCCCTCAGGAGTTTGTGACTCAAAATAGGATGATTTTCTAATTGAAATAGCAGGAGAAACTTACACAATCATAGTATATGTCATTGACTCTGCACCGTATCTTAGACTTGAGCAAAGAGGAGAGAAATGCATCTGCACCCCATTTTTCTTCAGTGCACAATCCATATTACTTTGCTGCTTTGAGTAGTTCAGTTTTTATTATTATATTTTATTAACAACATCCTTCCCAGGTTTACCTAGTAGAATTTGTAGAAGTTTTCTGGGAGCCTCAGCCGCAAAGGACAAGTGTTTTAAATCTTTAATATAGAAAGTAGCGTTTGTAAAACTGTGTTCTCAAAGCCAAGGCCGGACATTTAAGCAGTGAACAACTGGGAAAATGTTTTGGTTTTGTTTTGCTTCTGTGAGAGAAAGTACATTTCCTCTGGTCAGTAAATTTACCTATAACATCGCATGTTTATATGTATGTTTCTGTTGTCACAGCCGTCTTCTCTAGCCTTTACTGGAAACTAGCAGAAGGTAGGTAGACAAAGCCTGGATTGCACGAAAAAAAAATAGTCAGATTTGAACAAAATAGTTTTTTCGAATGACTTCTGCATCTTAATTCTTGGTTTACCATTTACTTTCAAGTGGACTTCAAGATGGTTTACTTGACATTTATTAGACTAACTAAAATTTTGTCCTATCTGACATACTTGTTAAGTTCAAGACTCCGATAACTCATGTATTCACATACTTTGCCTCTCTTTTTAATAGGCTTTCACATAATTGGTGGAGAGAAGACAGGGAAACTTGATCTGGGAATTTTTATTCATTCGGTTATTCCTGGAGGGCCAGCTGATTTGGAAGGATCTCTCAAACCAGGTGAATAGTGTAAATAAGGAGAAGTGTACATGTGGGGGAGGGAGGAAAGGCATTTTTTTAGTGCCATTTTCTTCTATGACTGCAAGTGTCACTTAAAAATACCAGCCTTTAGTTACTCTCTTGAGATCTGTAGAAGAATAGTGAAAACAGAAGTTTTTGTTTGAATTAAACAAAAGTCAGTGATTGAAGGAATAGAAGATTAAAATTACTTCCAAAGAAAAGGTATTATTTGCTATTATTTCTTGATGGATGCTTGAAATTTTAATTTTTAAACCACCGTAACATAGTTTTTTATTTCACTTCTGATTTTTACTTTTGTATTTTCTTTTCATAAGTCAGAAGATAGAAGTGGGTGGTGAAAGTCCATTGTAATATGGAAAAAAGGTTGTTGAGTTTAAGAAGGAGAAATATTTATATAGAATTTTTTATTATTACTAGGGTTCCTTTTTCTAGCAGCAGTATCATTTATTCTGTGCCTTGTGTGTAGAGATTTCCAGACTTGTACTCTGACATCCTTACGGAAGGCTGCAGAGGTAGATGGTGTCTTGTTGGGTTCTGAACAAACTTTTTTGCGCAGGCCACCGACTAATATCTGTGAATAGCACGAGTTTGGAGGGCGTCAGCCACCAGGCAGCACTAGAGATTTTAGAGAACGCGCCTGAAGATGTGACACTTGTTATCTCTCAGCCCAAGGACAGGCTTCCCAAAGGTATGGAGGGCTGTATTCCTTACTGGTACAGATGACTTTGAGCTTGAGTGCTCGGCCTTCTCTAACACCTGTTGTAAAGCACTTGTTCTGGGAAGCATTTATCTTCCCAGCAATCCTAAGCAATTGCATTAGCTTGAAAACGCCGCGCTTCACTCGTCACCTCCATAAGCAATGCCAGCTTTTATCTGCTTGGAGTGGGGTTCTGGGAATAAACTCGGCGTAATAAAGTCAACATCAGCGAGGATACGCTGGTTGTACCTTACTTGCCAAGTGCTCTGCCCGTTATGAACTGATAATCCTTGTGTGGCTGTTCGAAGAGCTGAGGAATTTGTCCTCCAGCAGATGTTTGCATTTACTGTTGGCTGTCTTGTCTCCTGCTCCGCAGCATCGGCTAACCCCGCGCACCTCCCCAACGGAACCAGAGGTTACTCGAGGCGGCCGCCGTCGGTGCAGGACAACGGGGCAGAGTCCTCCTCAGAAGAGCCCGGCCGCTCGCGGGGTCACCAGAGGCCCCTCTCGGGGAGCTCGTCCGGCTTGTCAGGCAAGCGGGACGGAAGCCTGAGCTCCCAGGACTCGAGGACTGAGAGTGCCAGCCTGTCTCAGAGCCAGGCAGCTGGCTGCCTGGGCAAGCGCGCGAGCGGTAGAGGCCAGCAGAATGCGCAGCTCTACGGCGATCCCCTGGCCGGGCTCGCCAGAGCCAACGAGAAGAGAAGATCGTCCTCCGACAGCACCCGAGCGAAAATGAAGCGGCCCGAGGTGGCGGAGGCTGTGGAGTATTCTGACCGGGGGGATTCTGACATGGATGAGGCAACGTATTCCAGCAGTCAGGAGCAGCAGGCAGCTAAAAAGGCAGTGTGTATTTCATGTGAACGTTTCGCACCGATGTCACAGGATAGTGAAATTAGCTGGCCGGCTGTGCGAGTGAGGAGAAGGGGCTGGGAGGAAGGGCAGATAACTTAGTCACCAACTTACCCCTGGTCACAAATCCTCTGAGTATTACTATTGAGTACGTCATTCCAATAGCTAGAACTTCTTTCCTGTGAGTCTTCAAGGCCTTGAAGTCATGCTCTTATTTTTTTCCATATAAATCGATGTTTTTCTCTAAAAGTAAAAGCAGAAAAATCATGTCTGTGGTTTCCAAAGACTTTAAAATGGCCTGATGAGAAGAGGGTCCTGAATGAGATGCTTCCAGCTTAACAACCTCATGTTGATTCTATAGAAAATATGTGTTGGAGCTTGTATGCTTGTCCAGTACGGTCGTAGTCCTATTACTGTCCCTATGGAAAAATTTCTTTACCTTTTTATGTCTTCTGGGATTACATTAGTATTTTGAGCACATCCTTTAGGTTCTTACCTATAAGCTTCTAACAGAAAATCTTTTTTTGTTGTTTTTTTGTTTTGTTTTTCTATAAAGGAATCTTCTCCAGGGAATACAACGAAGAAAACAAATTCTAAAAAGATTACTGCGGCACTTCTTAAACCTGGAGATATCTTTGAGGTTGAACTAGCCAAAAAAGATAACGGCTTGGGAATAAGTGTCACGGTACTGTTTGACAAGGTTTTGAGATGTTTTCTCTTTTTCTCTACTCCCAGCAAACCTGTTAAATTGCTAAGCTACGAGGAAGCAAAGTATTTTATAGAGCCACTGTTCAGTGTGTGTTTTTACTGTTGACTAATCACTAATAATTTCAAAATTTGAAAAGTATTAATAGGAGT
>JAWLRI010000003.1:941864-973508 GCA_034781795.1 Crypturellus tataupa | reverse complement strand
AACTGCCCCCCCCCCCCCTTTTTTTGGTTATCTCCCCACTAAGAAACCCTTTTTGATTTGCTGTGGAGGCCTTGCAGAAGCCACTTGGCAAGTGCAGATAGAAAGGACAGCCCTTGTCCCTTGGTCCCAAATAATGAGACGTGGCAAATGTGCAAGGGAGTAGCACAGAGAAATGAGACCTTTACTGGTGGCTTTGGAGGCCACGATGTGCCAAGTGTTAGCTGAGGGAACTTGTGCACTGCCACAAATGCCGTGTTCTGGGTTCTCCCTCTGCTGGTTAAAAAGCAGCAAGTTAGGAAAAGTTCGTCTCTAGGTGATTGATCAGCAAAATACACAGTAACTTGGTAAAAAAAAAAGAATTACAACAACAAGAAGCAGTTATTAATTGTAGTTCAAAGCTGGTGGGTTTCATGGGTTATAACTAAAACAACATCAGCCTTTTCCCAAGTGTGGCCACCTGTGTAGGACCATGGATGGCATGTAATTTCTTGGGTCCGAGAGGAGCAAAATGCAACTCTCTTCTTTGAGCACCCCATCTATCCAAAGGCATTTTTGTTTGCAAAAAAAAGTCGGACAAACAGTTTTTTGTATGGCAGAGGAAGAAGGCAAGACATTTGCAATATTTGATAAGAAAATTTGGACTACCCTACAGAAATCTGGGGTCCGTAGGCTCGGTCATTGCCCTGTTACTTATTGTAAATAAGAAAGGTTTACTTGGAAGAATTTTTAAAATACTGATAATGCCAATGGCTGGAGGCATAATGGTGCAGGGGGTGTTAGTTGCAAACCTGCTGCACCCATACACTGGCTTTGTAGAAAACGTTAGCGAGTGCCAGCGGTTGCCAAGGCTTCCCACCAGGGATGACCAAGTGTTTTTTTCCTTGTCCTTTCCTTTTCCAGCCCCCACTCTGACCCTTGGCCGTCCTCTACAGGGAGGAAAAGAAGAGCTCTCTGTTTTAGGACTTCCCGTGTAACACAGTGCGCTCTGGCAGCGCACGTTCACGTGTTGCTGGGCTCCTCTTCCCTCCCACGTTTATGGGGAAGCGGCACTAGTGCAGTGTGGTAGCTGTGTGAGAGCCAGGAAAACTAAGAGCCTCCAAGAGCAGTGCTGCTTGAGGTGGAGCAGTTGTTTTGCAGCTCAGACCTTCCACCTTCTAACACCCGAGAGAAAGCTGCACTCTTTAGTTTGATGGTGCATCAGAGAGGGCAGGTTGGAATAGGACGCTGCATGAGTGTGCGCCTTCTGCCATGCCTCTTGCTGCATGCTGTACTCATGCGCATCCCCGAGCTTCCACGTGCATGCAAGCATGCAGACTGCAGCAGAGTGTCAACACATTTCTGTCCCCCAAGGACACTGATTTCCCTGGGGACAGTCGCATTGTGGTGCAGTGTGTTCCTACAGCCTTCCTGCCCTGGCTTTCTTTTATAGCTAGACCCTTGGATGGGAGAACACGCTTTGTGCAATGTTAATTTTGGACAGTTTGGCTGTTGCCTGCACACGCCGGTAACCAGAGTGCTTCCTGAGTATAGCTTTCCTCGTGTGCCACTGTGTTGAAGTGCTAAGCCCTCGAGCTGCAAAAAGGCTGACAAATCATGTTCCTGCTCCCCGTCTAGGGTGGCGTAAATACTAGCATACGGCACGGAGGCATTTATGTGAAAGCAATCATTCCCAAAGGAGCAGCTGAAGCGGACGGCAGGATAGAAAAAGGTACTTCTTTTAGTTCTCTTGGTGGGCATTCTCAGTGTGAAAAACAGAGGAATGAATTTGGCTGACTCCGTGGGGAACTAGAAGGGAAACACTGCAGCCTAGAAGCTCAAAACTCTCTTTGGCCGCATACACTTAGTCACGTGTCGCTGCATTTGTATGTGTCACTTGAAATATTGTCTCCCTGAAGTGGAGTGCAACAATAATGAGCAGTTCACAGGGCCACAGAGCACATGAATGGCCAATAAATGCCAAGTGCTAGAGACTTGATAGCTGATTCCACAGCTGAAGAAGGGAGAATATTAACCCAAAATAGAAAGCAACTGCAGAGCCAACAGAAAATGCTGCAATTTTGGAGAAAAAGATACTAAATACTTTGCAGGAATTTATTTTTTAGCACAGCCTGTGTTAGTGGAGAGCACTGCTCATGCCAACTGTGAAGAGAGAAGGGCTCTGTGTATCGTTTGTGGCCTTCTTGATGCCCTGCTGGGTAACTGGATACAGAAAATGGGGGCAATTGCTATGGCTTTGCTTGTTTGTAAGGCAGCCTCTATGTCTTAGTGACATGTGGGTTTCCAGTACGGGCTAAAACTTGTTTTTATTAAAGATTCTATGTTAGCTACCCAAACATTGTTTTGATTTGGATCGCCAGCTTTGACATGGAGTTGTCTCAAAGCACTTCCCTTAAAGTTCTTTCCTCAGAGTGTTGGATAGTAGGAGAATTTCCTTCAGTAACTGAAGGTGTTTGTGCGTCATAAATGTTTTATAGAATGTGTTCTGCTTAATTTGTCCTCAGTTATTTGTCATTTCTTTCTAGGTGACCGTGTGCTCTCAGTCAATGGGATTAGCTTGGAAGGCGCTACCCATAAGCAAGCGGTGGAGACGCTAAGAAACACTGGGCAGGTGAGCAGCTCAGTGCCGATGTCTTGGGTCCTTCTTAACTCCTCACAGCCTTATTTGGAGAAACCCTTTTCTGCCTTGCCATTGGCAAATATCTCACGAGTCAGCCTCTGTATGGTGGAACTTCTCACAGCCTTTAAAGTGATGAACAATATAAGGATGTGTGAGGGAGTGTGTATCTGGGATATGTATCTGGGAAGTTAATAGAATACTATACAATTTAGGACCCTGGCGGGTTAGAAACAAGTGTGTACTCTAATTGGTACCATTTCCATGAGCAGTGCAAGTTAACAGGAGAATGTTTTGTTTCTTTAGGTGGTGCATCTGCTGCTGGAAAAAGGGCAGCTCTTGGCTGCCAAAGTTCACGCTCCGGTAACGCCGCAGTGCACTCCACCGCACGAGCTGGGGCAGTGCGAGCCCCCCGAGAAAGCAGCAGCCAAAGCTGCAAGTGCCAAAGACTACAGCTTCGTCACTGCAGGTCAGATTGCGTAGGAGAATTGTTCGATCCTTTAAAAGCAGCTTCTAGACTTGGTAATTCTTCTCTTGGATATCTTCTGTGGAGTAGAAAGAAAAACCGGAGACAGAGCAGCTGGAAATTTATTCCAAACTCCTGCACATAATACAGTCTTTGTCTTGGGCTGTTGCATTGTTTTGAGAGTTTCCTTTAGATTTCACTAACTCAATTGCTGTTAGCTGTTTGCTCTTTCACTGCTGCTTAATGCTTCCCAGTTTCTCCAGGAAAATGCTTCTCCAGGGGATGCTCTGCCTTTCTTGCAGGATAAGGCTGTTAACAAGGCTGCAGTTAGAGGTGCTGCTAGCTCTGGTGCTGTTCAAGAGAGAGGTCAAAAGGAGGTTGAGGGACTTCTGCATCCTGCTGTTGCTGCCTCGATGAGAGCAGATAAAAAATGTGACAGCCACTGTGCTGTAGGAAATGATCTGTTCCTGTTTCTTTTGCAGAGAACACATTTGAGGTCAGATTGCTGAAGAACAGCTCAGGCCTCGGGTTCAGTTTCTGCCGCGAAGACAACCTCACCCCCGAACAACTGGGCTCGACGATTGTGCGGGTGAAAAAGCTCTTCCCTGGGCAGCCCGCCGCAGAAAGCGGGCAAATAGAAATCGGGGATGTCATTCTGAAAGTGAACGGGGCGTCGCTAAAGGGTTTATCCCAACAGGTTTGTGCTCTCTGCTGTTGATCTGGGTAGCGGAACTCTTGCCTTACAAATTCTACAAGTTCTGGGGTCTGTGTCTAATACTGAATCTTATGTCCATAGGAGGTCATCTCCGCTCTGAGAGGAACATCTCCAGAGGTTTCTCTTCTCCTTTGTCGGCCCCCACCTGGGATTCTACCTGACATTGATCCTTCTTTGTTGGTAAGTCTTCTTTTCTTTTTTTTTTTTTTTTATTAATTACTTGGTCTGGTGGATTAGTCAATGAAATGCAACTTGAGGTGGAAAGATGGGGTGGAAGGGGGACTCATAGGTGGTTCCTGTGCTTAATCCCTCGAGAGTGTCTGGCAGATTTTATAGAGATGTGAAAAGGAGTCGATCTCAAATAGAAATTAGGTTTTTCTGTAACACATGTAAAGAGAGAGATGTATTTAAAACAATTTTAGAGTATTTTAAACCATGGCCATATATATATATATATATATATGTATATATACACATATTTGTACGTCTGTGTGTTTATGTATATATTTCAGCAAAAGAGAATTGGGATAGAATTTAAGGAGGAGTTCACATTTATCAAGTGGGATTTCCGTAATAAAAGAAAGAAAATGTAATATGGAAAAGAGTCTTCAACTTGTGAGGCTATTTTGATTCATTTTTTTTAAAGAGTGGAAGTATGGTCATAAAAACTTAAATTTACAAATACAAACTTAAAAAGTTAGCAAGAAAAGGAGATACACACATGAAGAAAACGCTGATACAAAAAAATAATTCTATAATGAATTGTTTGTATTCCAGAATTATTTTAGTGAAGTAGTGGATGTAGTAAAAAATAAATAAGCAAACAACTGTTTTGTTTAAGTGTGGTGAAAGCACAAGCATGAGAAATTGATGAGTAGAAGCATAAATCATGCTCTAGAACTTTGTGGTTTTTTAAATGATGCATCTTTTTGGGGTTTATGGGATTACTCACAAAACTGTCCTCAATTTAACTGAATATAAAAGTATGAGCATCCACCAGTGGGTGTAGATTGGGATAGTTTTTGTTGTCTATTAAACTTTTGACTTAAAATGCTGCCTATTTGACTTCTGCATGAGTTTATTTTGACTTCAGCTCCACCATAGTCATCCTCAGAGTATTTTGGTTGCAAAGGATTTCGGGGTAATTGCTGAGATGGCTCCTGGGCATTGTCAGGACATCTGCCAGCAGGCTTCCCAAGAGTCAAGCCAAGGATATATTTATTTTCCTTCCATGATTTTGCAGTTGCTTTGCAGCATGCGCTTGTAAGTTCTGCACACTTGTCATGGCAAATTTGTCCTGAACTCGGGGAAACTGCTATGATGCATTCACATAATTGAGGCAACATCAGAATGGAAGAAGTCATTTATTAACTGGGTTTAGCAATTTTATTCAGTCTTTGCATTTCTTCCTGCCGTGAAAACCACAGTTTGATGCATTAAATGTCCTTGCTCTCTGCAGACGCCCATCCATTCACCCCAGCAAGTATTTCCAGATGTCAGCAAAGAAGTTACCGGTCCATCAAATGGAGAACAAGGCGACAGCTCAGATGAAAATGAAACCACTGATCCGAGCAAGAAAAGGCTAAAATCTCCTTCTAGGAGAGACAGCTACAGCGACAGCAGCGGGAGCGGAGAAGAGGAGGTGACAGATCCCCCAGCGCAGATGGGCCCTGGCTGGAGTCCTGCCCTCTACCAAAGCTCTGATGAAGCTGTGACACCGGCACCCGGCCCGTACGAGCCGTGCGGCGGTCACGAAGAGGCTGTTCGTACCATCCTGTATTCTGCTCGTGAGACTCCGAGCAAATCGGAGTCTGAGGACAGGTATGCTGCTCGGTGATCCTTGTGGTGTTGCAGAAGGTGTTTGCTGAAAACATTTCATTGGCCTGCTCATGGAAATTCAAAGGCTTCTTTTTTATTTATTTTTTTATTTCTACATTAAAGTCGATAATTATTCAAACGTTCTTTTATTAGCAACAGCCATATTGTAAGGCTGCCCAATAATGCTAAAAGCATTGCAATTATTTTCTTTATTATTTTTTTTCTTTTCCTGTAGCAATCTGCCACTGAATTTGCCATTGATCCCAACCTGTAGAACTGTTTCTGATGTGACCACATCAGTTTTAATAAATGACTCATATGTGAGTCCTGTTCCTGAGCTGACTCCACACCTGGGAGGAGTGACATTATTGAGTCAATTGGAAAAAAGTACTGAAGAATATGAGCCGGTAATTTCCTATTCCTGTCTTGCAGCAACACGAACGTATTACTGCTGTGGCTGATGGATGTTGTTGGGAGCAACTAAATAGAAGCCATGCATATTGATTTGCAGATGGAATAGTTGAAGGTTATATTTGCACTAAATGGGGGTGGGATGCAGGAATCACCAATGACATTCCCATCCTTTACAGTGTGCCAGCTGTAATCACTGGGCTCTAACTGTTCATATAAATGTTTGCAAATGTTTTCTGACTGGCCTTGAGGGGTTTATGCAGCATCACTGTTTCCATTAAATATGAACTCCCAGTCTGTGAAGGCGAAATCTGACTTCATTTGTATGTGCAGAATTGGGGCATGTGGCAATTAGCTACATTATGAGGTCCTCTGCGCTCCTTGAGAGCGTTCTCGGACTCGGCTTGGATGCTAAGCTCTTCTTTAATCCCCATTAAGCTTCTCTGTTGTTGTTTGAAGACCATCCTAGCTGTCTTCATTTCTCTAACATGTTCAGGTTGTTTCTATTTGTCTACATGTAAAGAACTACTTTCTTCCCTTAGGAAGTAGAGCTCCAAGTTACCATGACCAAGTCAGAAAAGGGCAGTCTGGGCTTCACAGTGACCAAGGGAAATGATAACATTGGCTGCTACATCCACGATATCGTTCAGGATCCTGCCAAAAGTGATGGGAGGCTGCGACCGGGAGACCGCCTTATAAAAGTGAGAGAAGTAGCGTTTCTAGATACGGGAACCGCATGAAAAGGAAGATGCGGAAGAATCTTCTTGGCTAACATATTGTTAGGAAGTCAATGTGGAAAAAAAAATCCCACTGTCAAGTTGAACAGTTAGGTAGTTATATCATGTAATAGAGGTTCTTAGTTATGGTATTAGTATCTGATGCAGTGCAGACTTGCATGGGGGCTGCTGGACACTACAAGTAGTCCTTATGATGAGCATAACTATAGGGCATGGCTTTGAGTCATTGCCAAATCAGGGCTTTGAAAAACTTTTTCTTGGAAGTCTTTTTTCTCAAAAAACTGGGACAAATACCCAACAAGTTGGGTTAAGTTTTTCTTTTCTTTTTTTTTCCCTTTGAACAAATTATATGCCTTTTGAATGCGCTTAACATTTGGATTGTGAACTACTTTCCTCACTTGTGACCCTTGAGTTACACACGTGTGTTCTGTCTATCTGGATGACTACATTGAGCTGCAGCTGCTGTCATATGGCAAATCTCTAGTTTTCTCCTTTCGTGTGAAATGCCATCAGCAGGAGTGATAGCACCTCTGTTTCCTCAATAACACTAACTGTACTACTTGGAGCATAACTAGGAGATTTCTGGTGGTTTTGTCCTAACAGGTCAATGACATGGATGTCACTAACATGAGTCACACGGATGCAGTGAATTTCCTCCGAGCTGCCCCAAAGACTGTCAGGCTGGTGCTGGGACGTGTTTTGGAGCTGCCCAAGATGCCGGTGCTGCCTCACTTACTGCCTGATATTACGCTGACATGCCATAAGGAGGAGCTGGGTAATACCAAATTATATTACTTCTGGCTCTAATGCAGAATGTGTTTCTTGTTCTTGTTTCTTTCAAAACCAGACCAAGTTAGTTACAAAGAAAGAACCTACTTTTCTCTTATTTTTCTTCCTGCACAGGTCTGTCTTTATCAGGAGGGCATGACAGCCTTTACCAAGTTGTGTATATTACTGACATTCTCCCCAAATCAGTTGCTGACAGAGACGAGAGTCTCCGTGCATTAGATATTATCCATTATATTAATGGAGTAAGCACACAGGGAATGACTCTGAAAGAAGCCAAAAGGATGTTGGAAACCTCCTTTCCTAAAGTGGTGCTCAAAGTGACCAGGTATATTTTGGCAGTAAATGCTTGCCTGTGATTGTTTTCCTTGCGTGATTACATGAGTATATGGATAAAACATGTTGCTGATGTGTATTTTTTTTTCCCAACACTCTACACTGTGTACATTGCAATAGTTACACCAAGACTGTTTAGCAAAACTGTTGCTGATTACAGAAAAAAAAAAAGTCGTAGTGCTCTGGATGTGTGCTCAGTTTGGAGACAAGGAGGGGGCCCCATTTTCAAATGTGAACTTCCCAGAGTTGTAGATTTTGAGCTGGATCCTCAGACTGTGAGGTTAAATCTTTTGTCAGAGTCTAGCATGAAGTAGACTCTAATGAAATCTTCTAAACTTTAGGAAATAAGAACCTAACTACTAACTACCTCCAACACTGCATGTTCTAAACACTCCAGAAAACTTGTGTTAGGAATAACACTTAGGGGTCGTGCTGTCAGACACTGTTGTGTGTATGTGATTAACATGGTTTTATTTCTTTATATTTTTAATATAAAACTGTCTGTAAACATTTCTTTTGTAGAGATGGTCACCCTGTGCTTCCAAAATCCAAAAGCTCCGATAGCTCAAATTCGTGGTCGCTGGAAGCTAATGGTAAGGATCGGTCACCTATTGCAAGTGACATTTGTGTGTTAGTTAAAATTCGAGGAACTGATAGGGACCTTAATATTTCAACCTAATCTGATTGCTGTACTTGAACTGTGCATACCAAGGTCAGCTCCAGCACATATGGACTGGAGCTTTCCTCTAAAAGCTCCACTAAAACGCATTCCGTAGTCATTCTGTAGTAATTTTGGGCTTTCCCATTTCTTGCTGTTCAAAATTTTTCTCTAATATCCAGCTATTAGAATGCAGTCACTCAGCTGCTACTGTGGCAGTGCCCAGCAACCAGGCCAAAATGTAACTCGTTTCACAATATACGCATCTCGATTCTTTAATAAAAATAATCAATGGGGATAATTTAATTACTGTGAAAATCTCGCTGTTAAGGTGTTGTCTTTTTCTTCCTCCTGCTTTCCCTCACCTTTCCACCACCTCCCACTTCTGTCTAGGCTGCTCCTGTGGCGATCACTGTGGTGAAACAGAAACAGCAACTGATGCTTATGGGTCCAAGGTAGGTGTTATTCTACTGTGTGCAATTCTGCTGCCCACAGAATATACTGCTTACAAGTTTAAGATAGAAGAAAGGCAAACAAAAGAAACCTCATGTTGCATTACCTCAAATGTGCAAATTCTCACTGTCAGGAGGTGCGAGTCGCCAATGTGATCAATGTAAATATACAAATCTTTGGAACTGGCCTTTCCTTGCTTGAGGCTACACTATAGAAATACCATGCCCTTATGAGAAAGATGCAGAACTTTCTACCCAGTTGCTGCAGATGATTTTATTTTACACTCACCAGAGGGTTGCATTTGTTTTTCTCTCTGGACTTTTCTAAGAAATGGTGGGATGGGGAAGGAGACTATTGAAACCAGAATGCTGTATGTTTTATAGAACGTAGAAGGCTGAGAGGAGACCTGATCAGTGTCTATGAGTACCTCAAGGGAGGCAGTGAAGAGGATGGGGCCGGCCTCTTTTCAGGAACTAGAGGAAATGGCCACAAACTGAAGCACCAAAAATTCCACAGGAACTTAGGGGAAAATTCCTTAACATTGAGGGTGCCAGAGCACTGGCACAGGCTGCCCAGAGAGGTTGTGGAGTCTCCTTCTCTGGAGATCTTCAAGACCCGCTTGGATGCAGTCCTGTGCCATGTGCTCTAGGTGGCCCTGCATGTGCAGGGGGGTTGGACTAGATGACCTCTTGAGGTCCCTTCCAACCTTAGGCATCCTACAGTTCTATAGAGGATATAATAATATATGAGATATATGTTCTCTGGTAGTAGTTACTTATTCATCTCTGTGGGGTGTGTGTTAGATCTTCAATTTTGTTTTTCTCAGTTTCATGTAAAACTTGTAATGCACCTAAAAACTACATAATTGTAGATGGAATCCTGTCCTCTCGAGCCAG
Organism: Crypturellus tataupa; assembly: GCA_034781795.1. Classification (NCBI taxonomy): domain Eukaryota; kingdom Metazoa; phylum Chordata; class Aves; order Tinamiformes; family Tinamidae; genus Crypturellus; species Crypturellus tataupa. Next base: position 963,618 of record JAWLRI010000003.1, on the reverse strand, counting down.
CTATCTCAGACATGAAATTACTGTGATCCTTTTTTATTTTTTATAAGCAGTCCTGTGTTTATTAAGGGCTACTTGCTGCTAAAATAAAATGTCAAACTCCTCAGAAGTTAATATTTACTGTGCTTTGTTCCATTAGGTAAATGGCAATGGTATCCTTGAAGTGTCTCATGCAAATATGGAAAACAATATCCATCAAACAAAAGGATTAATGAATCCCACAGCTTGTAGAGATGTCCCTTCCCTTGGCTTTACCAGTCAGATATCAGATTTGCCTGAGCACAGCGACAAGTCGGGTAAGAAATGTGCCGGGGGCAGCATTATTCAGTTTTTACTTCACAGTACGAGAGAAGAAGGGCAGTAGCGCTGCTGAATAGGCTCGGCGGGGTTGATGTTAGGCTGACAATCGGCTTTAGCTGCTCGTTTCCAGATGCTGTGCTCTGCTGGAGAAGGATTATTTGATATTGGAAGTAGACACCAGGAATTAGATCCCATATAGGAATAAAATGAAGAAAGAAGATAGTTAACAGATGAAATATATGGAAAAGGAAGATTTTGGAGTTCTTCTTGGTGTCTGCCCTCTTTTTTTTTTTTTTTTTTTCCACCGTTCCCTTTTGTAAAAGCTTGTTGTTTTATGCCCTTCCTTTTAGAGACAGAGGTTCCAGATGATGAGGATTACGATGAGGATGACCACAACGAAGTCATTCAGTATCTGTTGGATGTTGTAGATGAGGAAGCCCAGAACCTTTTAAATCGCAATAATGCCCCATCAGAGGCCCAGAGCCTTCTGCACCTCAGGAACGCTGTGTCAGATGATCATCTGCCAGGTACTGAGAGCTATGGAAAAAAGAGGGCAATAGCAACAAAACACCTCCTGAAACAAGATGCTGAGTGAAAGAAGCCTTGTCTTTTAGAAACCTTCACCTAACAATATTTTTCTGTATCTTCTGCTTTTGTTTCTCTTAGAGATGAATGGGAAGCTGACAGAGGACAAGTATGAAGACACAGACTGTGATGGATCATCTTTACCTGAAGACTTTTCAGAGGTGAGATGACAAGAAACTGGTAGGCCCTTGTCTGCTGATTACCTTTTCTTGGACACTTCCTTTCAAATTATTATTTTATTTGCAAAGAACTTGTTGAAATAATCTTACATACGTTATTGAGGAAACTTTGTCAGTGGTAGCTGTCAACACCATGCATAAATTTATTTTCGAGGTAATGTCTAATTATTCTGTGATAAATTAACTATGCAAGACCTAAACAGAGAATTAGTACATGCTGTTTCTAGTGTATAAGCCAAGAACTGCCTTTTTTGGCTGAGTTGGCTTGGTGCCAACTTGAGAAATACTCTGTTCTGTATTTGTTCACATAGTTTAAGTAGTGTGGATGAGTGTGATATCGATCTTACTGTGCTTTGAACTATTTCTTCCCTTAGCCAACACACATAAATGGATGTGAAGAACATTGTGAAAGACAAGCTACCCCAGAGAGGTAAGGCTTGCTTTCTGGTGCTGGTTGAAAGCAAACACATATAATGTGGAAGCTCCAAAGAGAGACATATCGTAATACAAACCATAAAATACCTGTGCAGTGTCTTTCTGAATTGCTTTCTGTCCACTCTTGTTATCCAAGAGGTCATAATTTGCCTGAATATCAGTCAGTTATTGTATGATTTACCGTACCCTGCCTGAATATATTCCTTGGGCATGTGTTTGTAACAAATAATTGAGAAATGCGTACACATAATGTCAGAGAAGTTAATTAGTACAATGTTAATTGGAACTTTAGTTTGAATAATAAAAAAAAAAAAAGTTCCCGCGAATATGGTCTTAATATGGTCTTCATGTGTTTTCTCCTGGTTGTGGAGCACAGTGCCCCCATAGTCCTCTGATCCATCTGTTCCTCCTTGTGTTTAGAGGCTTTTTATAAGGAAAACTAAAGATAAACCTGGCCAAGTGATTATCTATCCCTTTGAGTCACCTATTTCAGCCTTTGAAATGCCCTTGAAAATTCTTGTCTCTGTGCTAGGTAGTTCTAATTGTCAGTCTTAAGTAATGCTTCAGCCAAGGTGCATATATGTTTTTCCCCTTCTGATTAAATTTTTGGGACGCTCGGTTAAAATCTTGGCATGAGAAATGACATTATAATATGTAATTACTTGATATGTTCACCATCACGTTCAACAATCCTAGAAAATTTGCTATTGAAAGTAGATCTTCTAGTGCATAGGTAGTGAATTTGGGAAAGGTGCGTTGTGTTTTAGGATGCAGTTTGGCTGCTTTGTCTTAGAATCATAATTGCAATGAAAACAATTACTCGGTTCATATCTTCCCAGCTGTTTCCCTGCTGTTATCTTTTTCCAAACTCCATTATTCTCAAGTAATCCAGTCCAGAATACTTCCAATTATAACTAACTTTGTGGCAATGCCTTGGTTTCCAAATGTGTTGCATATCTCCAGATACTCTTTTTTACTTCCATTTCTTGTCTTTTTTAGGTCCCCTCCGCAACCTGCTTCGAGCCAAGCAGATGAAGATGAAATCACATGGGGAAGTGATGAACTGCCAATTGAATCCATAAGCCCGGAACACGTACATAAAGGCAAGAGCTTCAATAAATAATCCGTGCAAAATTGAGGATCACATTAAATACACAGAATGTCAGAAATGCATTTAAAAATGGCCTGTATATGCTTTGAGGGTCTAATTCTGATGGCTACAATGGGAAACAAAACAGCAGCCCACTAGAAAGGATCTTTCCAGCTGCACATAAACCAATTTATGTTCAGTTTATGACAGTTTATAGGAAATAGTGTTGGCACTGTTGGATGTGCAGTTGGAGTTGAAGCCAGCTGTGAGATTTTCTTCTGTATTATCTATTCTTCCATATTATTTACTTGACAACAGGTCTAACAACATGAGATGATTTGTGGTTTTTGGCAGTTATCAGATCAATATCTGATATGTGCTTGACATATCAGATACTCCATCTTCAGGACAAAGTATTTTCCCCTTACGCTTAGCCTCGTGATTTCCACTGTCTTCAGTTTGGCAGGGTGAAATACTGCTCTGTTTGGTGCATTTGGCAGAATCTAGCCTTTACTTCTGGAAATAATATTAGAAATTTCTACTCCTGAAATTCTTACACAACAGATTTGTGTCTGTATTGTTCATTAAATGAAGGGAAAAAACAATCTTTTGGCTAAGTCAGCAGATTTAGGACACTTCGAATTACAAAGAGATTTTCGGCTTTGAAGGGACCAAAAGCCAGAGAGACTTTTGATTTATCAATTCTGTTGTGCTTTGGAGGAACACTGAAGGCCATTTGCTTTGATATATCCAAATTTTATTGGAAAGCAGGGCAGTTAGTGCAATTATCACTTAAAATACATTTTGACATGAACTACTAAAAAGCGTCCCAGGCTGTGCAGTTAAGTGCAGCATTTTGAATTCATCCTTGTGTATATTTATCCAAGTTGTCAGTTATAATTACACAAAGAATTAACTTGATGTATTTGTTTCAATGTTTTTATTGGAACTTCCAGTGAATACCCTTTTTATTTCCTGGATTGACCAAAGCGGAATTTACTTACGTACCGATTTTGCTTTATTTATTTTTGCATGTCAAACAAATGGGTCATCTGTGTAGTGCCTAGGATATATAGATGGATCCTAGAGGTAGGAAGCAGCAAAAAATGACAAAAAGATCATTTTCCTCAAGGGCACTTTGTTAGTCATAGCTTCTTATAAAAAGTGTAATAATGGGAAATGAGTTGGGCATGCCTGACAAGAAAACCATATAGAGCATGACAAGGAAATGGTAATACTGTGCTGCTCCTGACATTTCGGTAGTTCAGCTATTTATGTGAACATGGCAATCCGTCCTGCTCTTCTTCCAGATTGCCCCTTAGTGACAAATGAAGAGATCTCTGCACTCCCTACTGTGAAAGTGCTTCCTGGAGGCAAGTACACAGGAGCCAGGTTAAAGTCAGTCATTAGGATGTTGCGGGGATTGCTGGAACAAGGTGTCCCTTCCAAGGAGATTGAAGTAAGTAACAGTCTGGCCTTTTAAGTCCTTTTCTTTTTCTAAAATTTTGCTTTTTAACTATATGAAACAGTTAGAACTGAATGGTTAGTTCATCACTGCTCTAAGCACCACAGCTCTCCAAAGGAGTGGAAAAATTATTTTCCAAATGTCTCTCCCTATGCCAGCAGCTGAGAGATAAGGTCAGGTTGAGCTGCATCTCAGTTCAGAAGTGTGTTACATTTTGTTATTTCTGGAAAATCCTTAAATGAGTATGAAGCTAACAGACATGGAGAAGATGAAACAGCCACTGCAAAACCCAACTGCAGCACAGGAGAATGTGAAAATAGTGGTGGTTTGTTTTGATCATTTGTTTTAAAGATGTTAACAGACAGTTTAATCCACTTGTCCTGGGGGGAAAAGGAAATGAAGTATTTATTGGATAACAGTTCCCTCTCCCTCACTGCTCCTGGAATCACCCACGTGTTGGGTTTTCCTAGCTATGTGAAATGAGATTTGTTCTGTGAGTGAATTATTTTGCATAATCACATCAGTGTTTTTTCCTCGTTTATGTCAGTTTGAGACTGGATTATATAAGTACTCGTAACATTCGTTCTTGTTCAGCACCTTTTACTGAATGTGTAATTGCTTGTTTACAGAATCTTCAAGAGTTAAAACCTTTGGACCAGTGTTTGATCGGGCAAGCAAAAGAGAATAGGAGAAAGAACAGATATAAAAACATACTTCCATGTAAGTCCCAATCTAATGTTCAGTGCCATTGTTTTGTCTCCATCCATATGGTCTGAGAGACTGGATCTGAAGAAACACATTTTCATTCTCAATTCTGGTTCTGTTGCTGTGTAGTCTCAAAGAAAACACTTTGTATGTTTTTTTTAACATGCAAAGTGAACATTCATGAAGATTTCAAGTTCAACAAGCAAAAGACTAATGTACTAAGTAGAGATGGATATTTAAAGATATTTTTTTCAGCTGTTTCAGCACATCCTACTTGAAACGGGATGAACAGGATGTCTGGAGCCAAACAGCTTTCTTCCATTTTACCCTTGTAAAATTGGTAGACCAGATATAAACACTATTGTCAGTAATCTTTCTGCATCCAACCTGTGTCTGCCTCAGCTGATTCTGTTTGCGTTGGGATTGCAGATGATACCACCAGGGTACCTCTGGGCATCGATGGGGGATACATCAATGCCAGCTTCATTCGCATGCCGGTAGGGACCGAAGAGTTCATCTACATTGCGTGTCAAGGACCCCTCCCTACGACTGTAGCAGATTTCTGGCAAATGGTTTGGGAGCAAAGCTGTACCGTGATCGCCATGATGACTCAGGAGGTTGAAGGGGAAAAGATCAAATGCCAGCGTTATTGGCCAGATGTGCTCAATAAAACTATCATGATAAATGATAGACTCCGGCTTGCGCTTGTAAGACTCCAGCAGCTGAAGGGCTTCGTCGTCAGAGTGCTGGAGCTCGAGGACATCCAGGTAAGTGAATCGAATTCTTGTGCGTGCACAGAATTTATTTTGAGTGCTCACATCTTTGCTTTCATCCTTCTCCCTTGCCTGTTTTCAGCCCCAATGTCTACAGTGTAACTTGGGGGTCCTTCTCTCTCTCTGGTGATTATTATTAGGCAAACTTCCACGTTAGAGCTTGTGCTGCCGTGACGTGTACGAGAGAAGGCCTTTGGTCCAGGAGGTGTTTTAATGATGTTAATAAGACATTAAATGTGGTTCCCTAGATGCCTTTGACCATAGAAACAGAAAGATGTCTAATAATTTACTCTGTCCGGCTCATTACTTTGTGAGATTAGCACAGTTTGCACGGAGAGTCTCATACTATTTAAATACCTGCTTCTTTCTTTCAGTGTAGCTGGTTGTTTCTGTTGTTTTATTGTAATTCAGAATGCCTGCAGTTTGATCAGGGCAAATCCTCTCTCTTGCGACTGTTTCTTTTATTTGCCAGTTCCCTTTATTCCTTTGGGTGTTACATTCTGCTGTCGTTGTGTCCTTAAACCTCAGACAGGGCAGACGCGGCACATCTCGCACCTCAACTTCGTCGCCTGGCCTGACCACGACACCCCTTCGCAGCCCGACGAGCTGCTCACGTTCATCTCCTACATGCGGCACGTTCACCGCGCGGGACCCATCGTCACGCACTGCAGCGCGGGCATCGGGCGGTCGGGGACCCTCATCTGCATAGACGTTGTCCTAGGGCTCATCAGCAGGGATCTTGATGTGAGTACCTGAGGGGGCGGACTAAGCCACGCTTTGGGCTTCACTGAGCTGCATTGCAGGTATTCAGTTATTTCGCTGAATCCCAGCCTCAGGGACCAGGTTGCTTCTGTGTTTAAATCAAATTGTCAGAGACTCAAGGGGTGCAAATACTTCAGCCTGAAACAGCGGCCTAACAAAATACATTTTCTAGCACAACCGAAGATGCATTTTCCGTGATCCACAAGAGGGTGCTACTTTTCCTATGCCTGTGTCTTTCAGGAAAACCCTGTGTGGATTTTCAGAGCAAGTGAACTGTCATGCTACACTTAGCACAGTAGGGCCTCCAATCACTTCCTTAAGTTCTACGCATACTCCTGGGGAAATTAGAAGCTTTTTGCTAAATTGGGCCAAGGGCCTCGGTTTTCTGCACGATCAACTCTTAAAAGTAAGCCGGAGAGCCAGGGGAAGTATAGAAGAAAGAGGAGGAGAGTATTTTAGTGCAGGAGGGCTGCATACTTTAGCATGGGGAACATGGGGCTCATGCTGGTAACCTGCCAAGTACTTATACGTTTTAGTAAATTTTAATTTGTTCCACTACTGCATGTTGAATATACTCAGTCGGATTCTTTGGTGCCGTGCTGGGCGTGTTTGCTCTGTGTGTTTCATGGGGGCATTTCACCTGCTGCTGTTTGTCTTGGCAGTTTGACATCTCGGACCTCGTGCGCACCATGCGTCTGCAGCGACACGGCATGGTCCAGACAGAGGTGAGTCTGGCTTCTCCGGGTACACGCTGCAGGAAGGAACCTGGAATCACACTCCTCATGTGCCAGGAAACTTCTCCTAATCACATAATGATTATTTAGGTGCCATCTAATGCAATGCTGGTGCTGTGAGAGTTAAATCGGATGCAAACCGGTGCATATTGGTCTGTATTTAACAGTTACAGCTATGAGCAGTTTATTTACCCTGCTCTCTCGATCTGTTCTACTAAGGAATTAGAGCTTCAGTCTACAAAGGAAGTGTTAGAGAAATCTCCTTTAGGAAGGTGTCTCAGCACAAGTTAGGTGATTTATTTTTATTTATTTATTTATTTTTTAAAGGAATGATCTAGATCTAGTTAACCCTACCTCAGGTTTGGACATCTCAAGGGCCTATATTTTCTGAAGCTGACATTGCACATCTCTCCACCGGGTGCTTTGTTTTGTTTAACTTTCAAAGCAGTATTGAAGCCAAGCGCTGTACATTTTTGAAGAACAGATGAGTGGGAGTCACTTAGTAAGTGTAACCGCTGGTCTGATGTACCCTGTGATTTCCTTTCCCTTGCAGGATCAGTACATTTTCTGCTATCAAGTTGTCCTCTATGTCCTGAATCGCCTCCAAGCTGAAGAACAACAGAGAAGCAAATAAAATCCTGATCCTGAAAGGCTTTTAAAATAAGGAAGTGAGGAAATTGAGAGGCTGATGCATGTTGTGATTGTTCTGCCAAATACAGTTCCAGTCCTTATCTTCAGTTGCTGTCAAGTCTCTTTGCTATACAGCCTATCCATCGTTCCAGTGAAGGTATATGGAATATATGGAGTGTCTGGAAAAGGTCTAACTCATACAGTACCACTATTATCTTCAGCCAATGGACTCATATGTGAGACTTTGTATAACAGTAAATAATATTTAATAAAGTTGCATTTTTTGCAGCTTTCTTAACCTGTGATAAAGTACTGAAATAAAAATATTTTAATTAAAAAAAAATAAATGAAAAAAAAAAAAACCTTGTAATGACTCCTGCAGTTCTGCAACTGCTTTGGGTAAGTTTTGGGGTGTGAGGATACAAAGCAGTATTTTATCCAGGCAAACTTTATTGCAAAGACATTTTATTAGTATATTTTTAAAGCTTGTTTATGGCACAGAATTTTTCAGCATTTCAGTACCATTAGGAATATTTTATAGAAGGTCTATCTTTTAAAACGGTGTTTACATTTTAAAAGATGCCTGTTAGTATAAGAAAGGTAGTAAATGTTTACTGTAAGTATTGCAGTTTATGTTTACTTGGTAGAATTTCATGTATATATATACTTCTACAGGAAAAAAAGCTGAATTGTTAGGTGTCTAAACTTATAACTGATTAGGCATCTTCACTCTGTAAATAAAAATACACTTAAAATATATTGATCAAACGTTCTGGATATTTTTGTGTCCTTGTGACTGATTTTTCTGGCCTCCCGAGGCATTGTTCACTATGGTGCTGTGTATCTGATAATTTGCTACCTGAGAGTCTGGATATTTTGAATTTTTTGTGTCCTGCTGTGCTACTATGTGTATTGGAGAAACGCTGCAGAACTGTTGAGTTCTTTTCAGGAGAGCTTCTACACTGGGGTGAAGAGAGGAAGGTATTTACTATTCCCTCCTTGTTTGGGGGCATAATTGGGCTGAATCGTGTTTTTTTTTTTACTGGTGTGTTTGTACTTGGATGCTATGGTCTCAAGACGACAGTCCTGTCATCTACTCTGTTTAAATGAGCCAGGTTTCAGGCAGGAGATGGAATATGAGATTCTGTCCCAGTGTTTTGCTAATATTCACAACCGTTAAAACTGTTCTGAAATGAAATCTTCACTTTATGCTGTATGGGAACCATTAGTTGCAACCAGGCAGCACAGGACCATTCCTAGGTTTGAGCAGTGTTGCTGTCCCAGCTGACAGGAAGGCTTCATGTCCCTTCTAGAGCTGAAGCTCACGCTTGTGCTACCAGGAAGTGTACGGGAATGGAGATTTCGTAGCATTCTGCATTTCAAAGGAAGAAATAAGTTCAGAGACTTGTGATTTTCAAGACTGAACAGTCTTCAAAATATTAGCCTGCAGTCTTCTGCTGTCCCAAAACTGAAACTCTCACTCGTCCTCATTTTATAGTACTCTAGGTAGCAGCAGCCTGACTTAAAAAAAAAGGAAAAGATTTTTCACTTGTCACATTAATATTATTTATAATTATGTTTTCTAGCAACAAATCACAGCAAATCTGTTTTGATATTCCCTCCAGCGTGCCAGCACAGCTGAAAAGTTATGCCATATTCAGAGCAGTGTAGTTTTAGTGAAGGAAAAGGAATTCTGGATGGATAGAGAAGCGGAGACAGACTGACTAGCCGTGTCATGGTAGCTCTGGATGAAGGAGCTTGAAAGAGACGGGAGATTTTCAGGACTACAGTTGTCAGCAGGCAAGATAAGTAATCACAGTCTATTGATACTTTACTGCTACTTTAACATAAATAGTGAATGCAGAGGATTTGCATTTGTCTGCTGTTTAGAAATTAAAAAAAAAAAATGTAGATAGTAAGGTAAAGACAGTTAAATTCTTCCATTAAGTTTCATGACAAACAAAAATGTACAACCAGGAACCTGATTTTGGCTTAGTACAGAATGTGGAGTCCAGCTTGGTATTGCACAAACATTTTGCAGCAGATAAAAGCCTGTGTGGAGCTTACGTGAGTATCAGATTCCAACATTTGCTTTGTATCTTAACAAATATGAAGATCTACTGTATAGCCTGGTTAGATGTTCTTTAGGTTCCTCAAGGTCAAATTTACCTGGTCTAATTACCTGAGAGGATAATTAACCCACAAGTCCTGTGCTCTTTGTGTTTCTATAAATCTGAAGCTGCAAAAATTCTCTCTGTAAATGAGGGGGAGACCCAGAAGGATAAGGAAAAACTGGAAATGGGAGAAGCTTTTCTGTAGGGAGAACTGCATTGTAGTGAGGTTGTAGTGGCTCCTCTCATGTGCCATAAGCCACATAAGTTAATGGAACAGCTGGACCAGGATGATGATACAGGTTAACCCATACAGGACAGTGATGTCGCCAAAGTTTGGAGACTGGAAGAAAAGGTGACTTAGAGGTAGCAAAATGCTCACATCTGTAACTGCTTCTGACTTTCTCCATGCTCAGAAATACTTCCCTGTGAGGAAGCCAAAGCAGCTTGGCCTTTTGAGTATGCTAACATGGTCTTGGATTGTGTCTTTTCAGTACTAATGACATAAGCAAACCTACTTGGTTTGTGCTTCTAAGGATCTCTGACAAATACTGCAGTTCCAAATACCTGCGGGTGGCTTAGACGTGCTGAGAAAGCTGGCGGGAGCCTCTCAGAGCTAGGGAATAAAGCAGAAGAGTTCTCGTGTATCCACTGTGCGATGGCAGTGCTTTCCCCTCAGCTATTGATGCTGGTCAAGGAAATAAATAGCTCACGTAGCTGGTCTGCAATAGTTATTCAAACAGTCGTGGGTTTAAAAAATACTGTGGCTATGAGTGGCTAAGAGTTAGGAGTCCAGGAGAACTGTAGCAGTTGTGGTATGAGCAGAGTGCAGGTCCATCTACAATAAATGAAACCAGAGTAAGGCCATATCCATTTAATTGGATGTTTTTATCAGTGTTACGGTCAGCAATACAGGCAAAACTGCCTCAAAGCTGCAATCTCTTTTTCCGGCTCTGTTTTACTTCCCACCTCTGTCATGGCTCATGCGTGTACATGAATGGCTAGAGCAGCCCATGGTTTCCTGTGTCTTTTTAATTCTCCCCTTTGAAAAACAAAGTGAGAAGTCAAGAGATGGGTGCAGAGCTGAAGGTGTCTCTGCCACTGCCTTTCCGTGATGGTTAAAAGAAGTATTTGGCCAAAGATCAAATCCCTTCAGTAGAAAGGGTTTTTCATTAAGGAAATGCTGCTTGAAGTGAGTGAATTTGCTCACTTCATCTGGGTGTAAGTAACAATACAATTTGATTTTCATCTTTTTATGATAATTTTGTGAACAAGTGAGGCTGTGCAGATGATCTCCATGGGTCCCTAGTAACTTCAGCCCTTCTGTGTGAACATGTTGGTTCATTTACCCTGTACTGATGTATTCTTCTATGAGAAGCATCTGCAACATAAGTGTGTCCAGCAATTATAACAAAAACATGATGCCTGTGAAGGAGCTGCTCTGAGAGTACCATTTACTTCTTGCTAAAGGTTTCCTCCTCTTGTCTAGCTCTTGCCTTACTCCTTCAAGCAGCCGTGCGTGTCGAGGGTTGTGTGGGAAGAGGTCGAGCAGCCAAAGGAGGTTCCGGTATCCCCGTGCAGAGCAGGATTATCCGGAGTAGAAGTCAAGGCCAAGTCTGGGCAACGCTGCTGAGTGTGGAGCCCCCAGGTGAGCTGGGGCCTGGCCCAGAGGCCTGCGTGGGGTGTGGTGCTGTTGCAGGGAAGACATCAAGGGTTTGGGCTCAGCCTGTGTCCAGAGGGAGGCCGGTGTCGCCTCGCGCCCATTGCTGCTCCTCGTAGATCAGATGCGATTTGCTGGGCAAGCTCCTTCTGCAATTCAATTTTGGCTAATCTTTTCAATTCGGCAATTCGTTCAGCTTCTATAGCTGCAAGGAAAAAAAGAGAGGGAAAGTAAACCCGGTCAAATCAGGTTCTAATTGGCAGCTTAACATTGCAAACTTTTTTTCTCTTCAAAGCTCATGGATAAAGGTATGCATTATTTTTAGTCATTAAGGTATTTAGTCAAAGTGAGAAACTGGTTTATGTCAATGCTGTCAATATTAGACCCACTTCACCTGAAAGCTTGTAAGTTCCATGGGAAGCAATACAGCTATTTGCATTTCTATTCTGGAGTCTTGACTCCATTAATCCTGATAAGAGAAATGGGGGATCTGAAATTCTTGGGAGGAGCTGCTGCTCTCTTAAGTTAAAACTATTTGTTTATGAAAAGAATGCACTTTCTGAAAGTTCAGCCGCAAAATAAAGCCAGTGCTGTATTATGTGATTTGGGGAAGTGGGATTACTTTTTGCTCTTGCAGTAATTACAGCTGAAGACGAGAAGAGCTCATTTAAGTCCTTGTGGCGCGAGTTTTGAGCTAGAAACTTGGTCGAGCTCAAAATCAGTTGTCCTGGCTTTAACACTGCCCCGCAGAAAGAGCTGGTGCTTTAGTGGTTATAAAGGAAATTCCCCAGAAACGTCAGGCTGACAACACGCATTGCCTGCTCCTTATTTCCAGTGGAAGGGTGTTCATAAGTGGTGCCCATATCTGCCAGGACTTAGCTCGGTTTTCAGGGTGGGAGTGGGAGAAAATTGGGATGTGCCTGCACACTTGATCTGTACGGTGGCCGTGAGCTTGCATGACTGGGAATCCAGCATGTTAGTTAAGGCAGGTGCAGACACTTGCTCTTCAGGATCATCTCCATGTTTCTCTCTGATTCCTCTACTGTTTCTCCAATGGGATTGGAGAAGACCTTCATCCTAATCTAACTTTTAACAGGTCATATCATTGCCTTGTGTTTCCTTTTGTAAAATACTGATGACAAATAGATTTTGTTGGCAGCACTTGGAGATTTTTCTAATGGAAAACCTCCCTTTTTGCTATGTTTCCATCTATCACGTTTTATTTCAACATCAAATAACTAGTTCTGCAGGTACCATATCAGCAAATTACTAGTATCCACCTTTACGTGTGCCAAGTGAGTGTTCCAAGACTACAGAAGTGAGTCTCGTAGGCCTGGGAGCTCAGGTGTAATCTCTTAAAATCAACAAGAGGTGAAAGAAGACACTATTTTTGACCTCTAAAGGGGCTTATCACCTGGCAGAGTGAGGATTTGGGATTTTGAACTGAATTCAGGTCTTACCTGTTAAGCAGTGAATTTTTTGAGTTGTTTTGGAAGGCAACCATGTTAATAAGCAAAACTCTGAATATTGAACAAATTTATGCCATTATTTCACTAGGTAATCAAAGTAGCAATTTCTTCCTGGCTGTATGCATTTTTTTTTCTCTTTTTTTCAAATTTTGAGAACAGTGTAGAGCCTAGTTGGCGTTTTCTTTCTTAAATATGACAGCTCAGATGTATTGTGTGACACCTCAGATGGCCTTGAGCTTCCCCAAGAAGTAGATGGTACCTTCTTTCGGTGGCATCACTCCCTTCTCCACCGTACTGGCTTTCCGCAGTGAGAAAATGCGACGTATTAGGATGTCTGGGCAAACGATCACTCCGGGCTTTTCCAGCTCGTAAGGTAACCGCCTCGGCAGCAAAGCTAATTCCGGAGGGTCCTGTCTGTGGCATTTCGAGCACAAAAGAAAGATGGGAAATGAGGGCACAAAATATGGGGAGTCTTCACAGGCTATGAATAGTGTTTGGAGCGCATTCTGGTTTCACAGTGATTCCAGATGATGCACCCTTCTGGTTTATCTTTTCCAGATGTGTTTCATTGGCAGAAACACAGAGAAGAGCTCTTCTCTTGGCAGTGAAGAGCTCAGTAAGGCCCAAATAACAGTAGAATGAGTCCAAGTCCAATCCCTTCATATCCACATTAGTAGAAAACAGAACAAAAACAGAGAAATAGAGCTGTAATTCAGGCCTTAGCCACTAAAGTCTTTTGCGTTGCTATGTTATGCTCTGGGAAGCAAAAGAAATTTCTTATTTATCTTCTCTGTTATCTTTCTGGCTCCTTTTCTAGGAGCTTTCTAAGGCAAGATTTAGGGGAACTGAATTATTTACGTGCACAAGTGCCTGGAGTTGCAGCTCCTTTAGGCACTTGGGGACTCAGAGAAAATGGGTTGATATGCCTTAATAAACATCCTGGACACTGTTATGTTTCCCTTAGGGCTACTGTCAATGTAGGTATTTCCTGAACACAGTTGCTTGTTTGGCAGTGGTTTTTGGTGGACTGGCTCCAGTGATCCTGCCTTTGCCTTTGCTACAATCCTCGTTTTGTAATACAGGGAACTGAGGCATAGGGATCCTCAGTCTATGTCCCTAAGCTCAGCTGCTTTGAGATAGGTGCCGTGGTGCTTTCTGAGGATGGATTCCAGCCGCATGACTGGAAAAGCAGTCGGGGTTGTCGTGCTCTGTTACCTGTGCTGTGTTTGGATGCTGCTTAACACAATTAAGTGCTGCTTTCTTAATAAATAGCAATTAACGGGCGAGCGTAGAATGCAGAACCATTCCGTGCTGCTTCGCGTGGGGCGCGGGACACTTACATGTGGTAGCTGCTAGACTGGAAGACAGACTCCACTGTCCTCTTCCTGTGTAAATTGTAGTCCATGGTCTGCCCCGATGAAGGTCTCTCCTTGTAGATGTGGTGAAGGCTGAAATACCTTCTCTTTCACTCTGACCACCTACAAAAGGAGCTTGTATTAGATAGGAAGCCCTGATTCAGCCTGCAGTTTACTTAACATTGGGGTTTAATTACTTGGTTGTGGAGAATGAACAAATAGGAAAACTCACTAAAGAGATTGAAAGAGTGTTTCCTGAGGCTCTTTAACATCAAATCCATTTGTTGCCCTGCCTTTTCACGGCACTGGTCTCAAGGGTATTTGGAGAAATGTTTGTAAGTGGAAAAAATAGTTCTGTTCTTGTTATTATTTTCCAAATAGTAGACTGGCTCTATTTTTTCATTCGTCACACGTATTTTTTCTGCAGATGTCTGCTGTCCATTTTCATTTTGCATCCATAGCTAGGGTAAATTCAAGCCCTGGATTAATTGTTATTTTCAAGACTCAGGAGAATACTGATGATTTCATTATTTAATTAAACCCACGTTTAGGATAAATTTGAGTATATTAAGTGGAATAATAAGCTGAGCGCAAGTAATAAGTTAGAGTAAGTGTTCTGGTTGAGTTCAAAGCTGAAGAGAAATCTCTAGAAACAAAACATGGAGTTAATCCCAGCCTATGAAACCGCTTGACACCCCGGGGTCCACCTGGGATGATGACTAACCAAGAGGCAAACAGTTCATAAGAGCTCTCCTAAACTCACATTTGGCCTCTTCACTGGGGAAACAACAGGGAATCAGTACCTCGTTCTCGCGCAGCTGCGTGATTCATCTGCACGCAACCAAATCTGGAGAACCTTCTGCTTGTTCCTAGACTAATGGATCATCATGCAAATGGTGTTTCTGTGCGCTCCAGAAACACCACTCGGACAGCAGCGCTGGCTGCGGACACGCTTATTTCGCCATCCAGAGTACATCTGATTGTAAAGTGTCCTTGCGTGTCCCTTGGGAGCTGCTGACAGCTGCTCAAAGAGGTCTTTGTGTCGCATTACCAGGCAGTGGTCTCATGGAAACGGGGTGGGGGGAAATGCTTGCTGACGGAGACCGACCCGAATGGTTGCTCTCTAGCACCTGCCGCAGTTGGGAGAGAATGAGACCGGGGTTTTGTGTGGTCAGACCCTTTGTGCTCTGTCCACCAGAGTCGGGGAAGTCTCAAGTCTGCCTGAGATTCCTTGCTAAAACTTCTCTGTTCGCTCTGCAGTCATGCAGGGGCTCTGCTTGCCCCTGGATGCTTTCAGAAGGACGAGCTAGTTCTTAAGACAGAATGTGATAAAAGTAATTTAAATGCTGCCGGTGGCATTGACACAAATCCTGTCTTTTTCCCATAACAGGTGTCTTTAGCTTTATAGATTCAGATGGCACAGAAAAGTTTGCTTGAGATTTGACTATTTCCACAAGGCTATTTCCACATCTTCCTTATAGGTAGCAGGGCTCAAGCTCCTCGTGCCAGAGATTCACAGGCGAAGGAATAGTGAGTGCATGGGTTAGCTGTGCAGTTTTTATATTTAGCTCTACTTTTGTGCTATGTCTATTGTAAAGGGCTTCCTGTTGCAGTTCAAGATCTCTGTACTCACCGCGAACACTTTGGTGCTGAGCGCTCCCTTGTCAGCTAATTGGGAGAGGTATCTAATGCCACGCAGGTTTATGCTGGAACACGGGTTGCTGCTTCGTGGAATGGCCGTGGCAATGCCAACAGTAAAATGGGAAGTGAACGGGACATCCCATCACCTCCGCGTTTGCACATTTCGGGATATAAATCAACGCGTTGTTATTGCAGCTGCGGGGTTTGCTTCGGAGCCCCCAGGTGGACGGAGCACTGCTCTGAGCACACAACCACGCAGGAGGAAAGTGCTCCCTTCCAGAGGCTGGGGGCAGTGTGGTGTGCGTGCCCAAGCGCAGCCCCAGTGATGCCATTAGTGTTCTGGAACGTCACCCCGACAGGTGAATGGGCATTGTGAAACCCAAGGAAATTAAGGTAAGTAAAAGTGGTAGACGTACAGCGCTCCATATGTATCCCTACACGCAGACACACCCCTACGCACAGGAAAATCTTAAACATAACGAGCAGAGAGAGCTTTGTTGCACCGCATTGCTCTAAAGCGTGTTGACAGGAGTCGCTTCATTTGCTCCACTGCTCTGGACTAGAATTCCCACCTGGATGTAGGGCCTTGGGAGCAGCCCTCACAGCTGCAAAGGTCGGTGTCATGGGACTCGGGGCACAGCTGGGAAATTGCCCCTCTTGGAGACGGACGGCTCCTTGGAGGAAGGGATCTCTGTTCCCGAGTACCCGCCTGGTAGAAGCATCTCTCCAAGGAAGGGCGTTTGCAAAAGGTCACGCAGGTGAAGTGGAGTATTTACGTAAGGAGGAGAGCAAAAACAGCACCGTAAGCAGAAGCATTACTTCCCTCTGCTGGTATTTCGCCTAACAGCAGGATTTCCCCTGGAATAAAGAAAGAAGGCAAAATAACTTGGTAGCTATAATCGAAATGGCCCAGTGCATACCTTGCTTTTTCTAAAGTAGTTCCGTAAGATTATGGGAGGGGGAGAGACTGTGAAGCACAGGCCACAACTGGTGCTAACTGTGAGAAACATTTGGGGAGAAATTCTGTGGAAAAATACACGTGGAGATTTTAATATGTACTAGCATATAGTGAATATACTTCACTACAGAGAAGGATCTCTCACTTTCTGCTTTTCACTCCATCGTTCAGCATGAGACAGTGCTGTGTCCTTCAGAAGAAAACAGGAACTTTACAGCTAGAGAGATAGAAAATCTTAAAACCGAGTTAAACGATTTGAAATGGGTTTCAATGTCTACTTTTATTTTCAGGGATACTAGAGGCTGTTAAAAGAGCTAGGTGGAAAGCAGGTAGGCAACAGGTGGGATGTCTCTGATCTTATAGACAGTAAAACTGTGTAAGGGCAAGGGCTCCTTTGTGTCAAAGCTGGAGACGAACGTGTGGTTTTGCCTCAGCAGTCAGTGCTGTTGGGTGTAGGACCAGGACTGTGTAGGACCAGGACTACTGAAGATAACTGCTCCGTAATCAGCTACGTGTTAAACTGAGCCCAGAAAGGAAACCATTCGAGCTCTGCATTTTGGTTAAAATATCTAGTGCCTGTTGCTCGCTCAGAAGACGCACAGGGAACGTCGAGTTCTGCGCAGCAGGAGTTTGAGCCCATTGCGTAAGTCAGATACTAATATCCCATGGAAAAGGCTGCAAGCCAGGCTGTTCATTTCATTATGTAAACAGTTAATGAAAAGAAAGGCATGGACTATTCTATTAATTCATTTAAAGTAATGTTTTTTATTACATCCAAGCATTCCACTTTAGTTGGGTTCCAGAGCATTAAGCCAATATTCCTCTGGAGCCCGGTTCATCGCTCACCACACCAGGAATCCTTCCAGCCAAGCTGTGTTATAGGAGACTTCAAGTGCTGTTTCTTTCACGTAATTGAAAGCCACCCCGAAGAGGAATTTGGCACAGGCTTCCCTTTTGTCATATAAACTTTCCAGAGATAAAGTTGCAGTGTAAACCGTGGATGTAAAAAAAGGACCATGGAGCTGGCAGGTAAATTGAGTACTGAACTGCACAAGTCAATTTGCGCAGAGATGCCCAAGTAACCAAGGAAATCGGTGATTTGCACCTAGTCAGTGCTGTGTTAGTTTGGGATTTGTTTGGTTAACTGTGCCCATGTCACCGTATCAAGAAAGGGCATGGGCTTTCTTCTTACCCCAAAAAACTTTACTGGAGGACGAACGGCGAGGGGCAGCAGAGAGGATGTGACACGGACGCGTACGCAAGCGCCTGCTGCCTCATCGTGGGATGGAAGGTGCGCGGGATGAAGGAACTTGGCTTTCTTGGCACTTCTTTCCTATGTAAAAGAAGGAAAGAAACTTGGTGTCAGGAGAGGAGGTGAGAAGCATGAGCTAACTGGAGAACACACGGGATGGGGAGGGCTTCGCCACCTCCCTGTGTCCTTGACAACATGGGAAGTGGCGTTTTGTCAGTATCTCCCCTAAAAACAACATCACCCACTTGCCCTCGAAGTCATAAGGCTCACTTCTAATTTAAGGTGTTTTAGAAATCAGAAATGCTGGACTCTGGGTGTTTGCCTTCTCAAATTTTGTTTTGTGTTTCTTAGAAATGTAGCAAAACTGTGACCTGTCCACAGACCAGTTCAGCTTTAACTCCTGCAAGTTTTGGGACATAATAAATTGAACATTGCTATTTCCATCTGTCCTCTTGAATGTTAGTTTTACAGGCAGCGTGGGAAATAGTTCATGGCATTACCTTTGCGGTGCTGTCCCCCAGTTTCCATACATCCATACATAGCACCTTGGACCTGGATCATTTTGAATCCAGTAAAGAAAATGGGCACACACTGAACCTGGTGACTTTGTCATTATTTTAGGACTTGCTGAGTTCCTCTTATTTCTTGTTAGGGGAGAAAAATGCTGCTGCAGCTTTACCTTCAGCTGGTTACTAGTGTTCTCTGTGAGCTGGGTGCCATGAGTGCTTCTCTGCAGGAAGCCACCACCCCATGCAAGTTGTAGATAAGGCCGTTTTAATGGATTTCTTTTCGTAACAGCTTGCAGGGTGTCAGAAGAATTTCAAGTAGAGAGCGCAGAGTTGCAGGAGGAGTCACTGCTGATTCAGCTGGAGGCTCTGGAAGGAGGAGAGCCCTGTAATTCCTCTTGACGCACGCTCCGCGTTGACGGGTTTTGAACCACAGGTCTAGATCTCCGCCGTACGGTGAGCAGCAGCTCCTTGAAGTTTCCTCTGAATCAGCTGCCACTGGCAACTCATTGAATCAAGATGAACTGGAGGATTGACTGGAGGACTGACGCAGCGATTCCGACGTGTCGGGCACAGCAGAGCCACGCGCAGGCGTCGCGCACAGCGTTTCAGTGGCCCTGCAAGGCACCAAAGACATTTTGAGCATTTTGAACTGGAGGGCACCCTTCCTTTTCTCATCCTCTCTGAGCATGAGAGGTTTGGTACTGGGGATTTTACTTTGAGTTAGGGCAATTAAGAGGTTGCTGACAGAATTATACTTCTGTAGAGCACACCTGCTGGACAGTGGGCTAAGACTTGAAATTCTAACTTAAGAAGAGGGACTGTCACACCATCAGCACTTAGATAGTGTTGACAAAAGCAGCTTTGAGACAGCAGTTAGCACTAAATTCACATTTTAACTCCACTACCTGAATTTAGACATGAAATTTCCTAGGATACAGAGATAACGCTAAACATTGTATTTTACAGCTCTCCCACAGACCTATTACCACCTATTGAGCAGCTGGTAATAAGGTAGCTCTACTGTTGCTAGGAAATAAATCCCACTAAAGGAATATTTCTCTCCTTTAGAGAACTTTAAGATGTCACAGCTTCTGTCTGGGGACTGCATCTGTCCCGGCAGAAGCCGGAGGAGTGGTTTGATGCATTACCTTAATTTGCACTACGCTGGCCGCATCGGGTGCCCGTTGTTCAGATCATGCCCGTGGTGGTAGATCCTGCCTAAAGTGCTTACTCGGAAGATAGGAAAGGTTAGAATCGACAACGTGGGGCTTAAGGAGGACGGCGCCATAAACATCCTGCATGCAGGGACTGGTAAGAGAAGGGTTACTCGGGCATTGCCAGCCCAGTCCTACCTGTACGTATGTGTGTGTATGTATAAAGATTGGGCTGGGCACGAGAAGGAGATCCAAGCCCTGACTTGGCAAGCTCAGAACTCACCTTCAGTACACACAATGTCTAAATAAAATCATCTGATTTCTTTCTCGCTCAAAGCAGCCCTGCTGCTTTGCTGGTCCTGCTGTCTCCTCGCAAGCTGAGCAGGTGATTTCTGTATCTCAAAGAAATTAGAAATGTTCAAATGAAAAATACTCTTTAATCTTTCTTCTTTAGGCCTTACCCTGGTTGTACTGTTTTTTTTTTTCTTTCTTTCTTTTTGTTTTTAGGGTGCCAAACTCCATCCTTTCTAGGGTAGGATGGACACAAGGGAGTTTTCTTCCCTTCATTCTTACTGCTTTCACTCTTATTCTTGCCGTTGGTCTTTCCAAGTCCATCAAAGAAGAGCAGCAGGCAGGAGGTTTTGTATATTCCTCGTCCCTGCACTAATGCTGATCCTACAGCTCCTGTTGGCTTGAGAAATGAGTCTGCTCAGAATGGATTTATCCTGGCCCTTACAAAGCTGCCTTGCTCTGGTGGTGATTTGCTTTCGTTATCTCCCAAATGCTGCTATTTTCACACAGTGCTTGACAGCGGGAGCCACTAGCCTGGGTCAGCACGTTAATCTAATGTTTTCCGAGATAGAGGGGCCTGTGAGATTCCCCTGGCTGTGCCAAGGAGTCGGAAAAGGCGATTGAGGAGGCCTCAATCAAGCCCCAAATGCCTCTTCCCATAGGAAGGGAAGAAGGTAGCCGAGGAATACGTACGGCCATCGGGCTTCGCGGAGTCGGGGCTTCCAGCATTTCTCTTGTTGCTCTTTTTGTTTCCAAACTAACGAACTCCTTAGGAACGCAAAACACACTCGAAGATAAAATTCCTTTCATTTGGTTCCAGGGCTCGAGCACTTCACTACACGTTACAAGTCCTGCACGCGTCCCTGTGTTCAGTAGCAAATTTGAACCAGTTTTCAGATAAAGCTGCTACATTTAACCCTTTAGTGTGTCAAATGGCAGTCTTGCATTTTATTTTTTCACGACACAGCCACGAAAGCTGGAGGCATCAGAAATGAAGCTCGCGAAGGGTAGATAAGGTAAAATATGGTGTAATATCAAAACAGGTTGGTTTTTATTTTATTAGCAGTAGAAATAAAATTTCCTCACTGTGCTTAAATACATGAACATTATTAAATATAGTGATTGATATTATTAATATCAATATTAATATATTAATATGACTGACTGAATTCCAATTAACCTTTTCCTTTACCGTTCCAGCTTGGCCAGTTGTTCTGTGCATAAATCATGTAAAATTTGTGTATGAAAATATTTCTTTTTTTTTTTTTTCTCCTCACAGTAAGTCCTGCACATCTCCAAAATAGAGATTAAGCCCTCACTGCTTCAAAAAAACCCATTTCGTGACATTATAAGGGCTATGTGGCTGCAGGGTTTTCAAGTCCATCCGCCTCTGTGAGAAAACACGCGCGTTTTGGGGGCGATTTGTCCCGTTGGGACAAGGTCGTTTCCTCCTAAGCTGATGGCAAAAACTACAAGATTACCAGCTGGGCTGGAAACAAGGTTTCGCGCTGATCTACGAGAGGGTAGAAACCTGGAAATTTAGTTGCACCTTTTCCCGAGCCTTGGGCTCGTGGGACTTCCTTCCCCTCTCGATCGGGGCCCCTTTTTGAACCGTGTCCGCCCGCCCGTGGCGCACGCCGAGCCCCGCCGCGCTGGGGGCGGCCGCCGCGGCTCCCGGGCGGGTTTTCCCGCAGCGAGA